>BSBK01003238.1:2500-602500 GCA_027943335.1 Chamaecyparis obtusa | reverse complement strand
TAGCAGCCTGCCTGCCCTTGCCAATTGCTGCCCCAAAGTATCGCTGCATAAGGATTTCAATTCAAAGAAAGTATGCTTAATACTTATCTGTATCAAGCCTTAAAGATATATCAAAAAAAAAGATAAACAGATTTGATGTAGAAACTATTTGTATCAAACACCCTTGATTAATTATTCTTAAAGTCCAACAGATGCCCAGGGAATCAGATTTGACTAAGATTCAGAAAATAAGAGCTTTTGAGAAAATGACATTAGTTCTTATAGATGCAAATGACAAAGATGACTTATTATAATGTTACAAGGAAAAACATGGAGAAGGAAAAAGACCAATGACTTATCAATAGAATAATAAAATAATTACAGTTACCCCTCATTTAGCCAGATATGGATGGCTTTAAAATAGCTTTCCAAAGATTGCTTGACTATCTTCTAGCCAAGAGTCTTCCCCTATCACTTGCAAAGATTGATGAGAGTGGGGTTCCTTATTAATGAAAGGCTTCTTTATAGTGTCTACTGATGATCTTGGTTATTCATTGCAGGCAAATAGAGTGCAGAGCTAGATCACAGAAATACATTTGGTTTAGCGTCCTCTAATTTCAATAGATTTGGCTATCTCACCATTCCATGAAAAATCACCGAATGGCGAACCATTACAGTAAAATGAACATTAATTTTTGGCAGTGGTTTCTCAGATGGTTTACTTGTTGATTAAGGCATGCAAGAATATAAGACATATATACAAGGATTCTACCAAACGAATGCTACTTCCTAATGTCCAATGGTTCCAAGATATCTTTTGTAGTTCTGTCCACTGGAAGATTGTAAGATAATCTTATAAGTTATGGGGATGCCTGGCTTGGTTGACAATCTGGCTGAGTAAAGTGGTATGGTATTCAATAACTTTAGGAAAGCAAAATATAATGTGATCTTAATATATATTAATAATGAGATTTCTAGCATGAATTTCCATGCATTTTCAGTTAAATTTGCTGTTCATACTAAACCTTTTTTTTGCCTAGGAAGTATATTGTAGATTTCAAGTGCAATCATCTTACTTCAGCAGGAAAAGAAAGTTCAAAAATGCCCCATTCTTCTTGATGTACAGTGTTCTTTTGGTGAAATATAAGAAACACTTCTTGCAAAAAAAAAAATTTTAAAAAAGAAGAAACCAAACTGAGGATTGCAGGAAAAAGCCGGATGAAAACCATACAAACTTACATAAGCTACACCTGATGGCTCGATCATATATA
Organism: Chamaecyparis obtusa; assembly: GCA_027943335.1. Lineage (NCBI taxonomy): Eukaryota > Viridiplantae > Streptophyta > Pinopsida > Cupressales > Cupressaceae > Chamaecyparis > Chamaecyparis obtusa. Next base: position 601,250 of record BSBK01003238.1, on the reverse strand, counting down.
GTTGAGGACCATCTCTATCATAACCTCCAAGGATAACTCCAGATCCAAAAGGCCTGCAAATTACCAATATATACCATTCTTATTTCAAAATTCCAAAACTAAATGCGCAAAAGAAGCCCTAAAGACAATAACAATTTCATATAAAAGGTCAGCATTGAAATATTTGTTAAAAGTTTAGGAAAGCACCAACCTTAACCACCAATAAAGTGTACACAAATGTACATAGCTAGCAACTCGTTCACAGAGTTCCTTCACAGGGATTGGCTCACCATACATACTGCAAATCATAAGATATATTAGATAAATTATATTTCCAAATTAAAAATATTGTAAAACTTCAAGAATCTTTCAGCCTGACCCATGTTATCTTTCAGACAAGGGTAAAGTTAGTTTGAAAGTTTATTTGAATTTATGATGACAAATGCTCACAACAATAAATGTTTCAATACCCAGTAAACACAATAATCATGATCAATTAGTATAACTCAAAGATCTGATACCTTTCATAGCTACTTGCCTCTGACTTTGCACGAGCCACAATTTGCCTACCATCTGCTGCTAACCCAGCAACACCCTGCAAAAAAAATTGGTTCACCAAACAATTGCTTTAGTTCAGAAAACTTGAAAACAAGGGTGGACAGGAACTCACTAAAAGAAAACAAAAAGGTTGAAACTGATAATTTCCTATCCCTTCCCTTTTCTGAACACAGAAACAGTAGTATTCCCTACCATCCCCAAAATATAAGATATAGAGCAAAAAAAACAATTTGCAGCCACAACCATCTTCTATGGTGCTGCTAATTAAATGCCTTTCCTCATACAAATTTTCAAGAAAATGTGCCAGTCTCTAGCAAGAAAAAAAAGTGAACGACATGCAAATATAGAAAAGGCTGAAATTGAATTGAAAAAGCATTCAATGATAAACAGTAAGACACCCTGATCTCAAAAGAAATGTTATTGAGGCCCACAAGAGAAGATAAAAATCTGCTCTAATAATTACAAGGAAAAGATCAGCAGCATACCATGCCAGCATGACGATGGACGGCATGAATTCTTCGGTTAGATCCTTCCAAAAGCATCTTAGAAGCAATGAGCTTCTCTACCCCCTGACATCCTTACTCAAGAATTGATTCATGTTAATATTAACTGTCATTGTCAGTTAACTTTTAAAAATAGAAACCAGCTTTAACAGGGATAGAACAAATCACATAAATGCTATCACAATCATTATATTTGAGAATAAAAAATAAAAAAAAGGAATGTAAGAAAGCATACCAAAACAATTCCATCCTTGCACTTTATGCCAATCACAGTTCTGAATCACATTGTAAACATAAAAAAATTAGAAGCTCTTTTTGTAAGATTCTAGCAAGAGCAGTACAATGTATTTCACTGTCTCAAACAAACTAAAGATAGTCTGTGTACCCGCTGTTATCAACAGCCTTTGTGGCATATTCAATTTGAAAGACTCGTCCGTCTGGAGAGAAAGTTGTCACTGACAAATCATACTGCAATTCACAAAGCCTTTGTTAGATGCATAACAAGCTCTAGATGAATCCTATTCAACAACAATTCTCATTGCAAAAAAATGCACATCACACATTATTAGCTCAAAGAAAGCATTGATGACATAAAAAATGGCCTCCGTGTGTGTGTGTGTTGCCACACACACACTTCACTTGTTTTAGATAAGGGAAGGAAACACAAAGTGTCTATTTCAGAAAACAAAAAAAGAGGAGTGCATATACATGCAACTTACGGAGTACAAATAATATCTTAATAGAAAATACCACAGTTATTTGATACACTTGGGAAAGGTGTCATTTCACATATCCAGTACAGGTACTATCAACAGCATATCTAGATCATAGTTGCCAGATGGCAAAGAAGTCTAACAGCATATCTCTATCCAGGCCAGGTGACATATACAGCCAACATCTGCAAGATATGCAACAACAGGCCGCATAAAATGTTGTAATTGAATATGTCACAGCATATCCAAACTATATCTAGCCATAGTGTATCTAGGCCATATTTGGGTAGCTCACAGCATAGCTAAGTTACAAGGCTGTGATAACTAAGTTAAAAGGCAGTGATGTGAATGTACTCTTTGGTGATGGCCAATCTACAATTGCTTTCTCCTTCTCAGGATCCATCTAGGCCCTTCTTGTGAATTAACAAGGTTTAGGTAAACAACTTTTTTCTTCATTAAGCTACACTATTTCAGATTTATCAGCAATTTCTCCTCTTTTAACCTCTGTAAAACTAGTCTCAAATGCTCTAAATGATCCTCTTTTCTTTCTAAAACTCAAAAGGCCATCAAGATAAACAATTACAAACTTACCAAGAAGGTTTAAGTACCTCATTCATCAATCTCATGAAAGTATCAGGTGCATTTGTCAACCCAGATGGCACAAACCAGCCTCTCATACCACCCATCTTTGGTCTTGAAAGTACTTTTCCATTCATCACCCTCTCTGATCTAAGTTTGATGATAAACACTCGTCAGATCAATTTTGTGAAGCAAATGCCTGCCCCATTCAGGCAATCCATCAAATCATCCATCTGATGTATGGGAAATTTATTCTTTACCGTGCTTCTTAATTATGGTATGAGAATCTGTACCCAACACCATTTTCCATCTTTTTTTGGTGCCTAAGCTGATTCAGGTAAGGGAACCGGAACCCTGTACGGCAATGTTTTTTGCTTGGGTACAGATACAGGAATGAATATATATATTATGTTCAAAAATATAAATTAGAAGAACAGTGACACTCACGATTGCTAAAACAATAGAATATTTAAATACCTCATATTCATAATTTGCAAAAATGAAAATACTCAAAGACTCAAAATGTCATTACACAATGAGAATTCAACTTACAATTGACATTTAATATTCATATTCTTCTTCATCCGAAGCATCATACACAATATTGGGTACTTCATATTTTGCTTCTAAATATAGTTTTAGGCTTTGTACAGAGATTCGCTTCGTACATTTATACAGAGATTTGATGATAATTTAAAAATACAGTATTTATTTCATATGCACATATTTTGGTATATTCATTTGGGTACAGCCCTTAGGTACTTTCTGGGTGCCCAGGTTCGGTGTGGATCCTTTACAGAAGGACCCACAGCAAACCCAGACACCCAGGAAGTACCCATGGTAGAACCCGTACCAGGACCCAGCCTTTACCAGCAATACCCAGTAACATAGTTTAGTGCTAGGACCACTGGTACAGCACAAAAACTCAATCTTTCTCTGATCAAACATTTGTCCAATAGCTCTTGGACTCGTCTTTTTACATCCTCATCTTCCAGATGTCATGATGATGTTTAATGTTCTTTCATTGGCTTCAACAACATGATTTTTTTCAATAATCTTGCAATTCTTGTGGGCATTCCCAAACAGCCTTTTTCACCACATTAGTAGAAAATGAAACTTCTACTTCTCCCTCTCCAAAGCTTCCTCTTCCTCTAGCATCTGAATTGTAACTTTGGTTATGAAAAGTATAAGATTACCTTTCACTACTTTGTGGGTCTTCTATCTTCCCGTAATTGCCCTCTTCCTCTAGAAAATCTTTGTCTTCCTCTAAAGCTATCCTACTGCTTCCTGGCTAGTTATTCTTAGATTCTCGAGGCTTCTTCCACCTATCTCACTAGAATCATGCTAAACTCATCTTGAATAGCAAAATAAGGTCCATTAAGATATCTTGCAATCATGCTAAACTCATCTTGATGTACAAAATGTTGCTGCATCAATACTGTGGCAGTAAGCAATAACTCTTCTCCAACTACATCTAGACACTCAGTGCATGAAATTATTGCTGCACAATGACACTGGCAAAGAATAAAGAGAAGAACAATATGATGTGATTTGCTGAAGGTGACATGGTTTTTGAACCACAATAAGGTGAAAATGTGGGATATAAACACAGGATCTAGAAAGTCATTTTGAGATAGCTAAGTTACTGGGCCCTATTCTAGGTCTCCAGGCCAAACCAACCAGGAGAGGGAGCATGGATGAGACAGCCAGAACATGGCCTTGTGGTGGCAGGACCATGCCCTTGCCAGATCCTCTAGGATTTTGCTGCAAAAATGGGATCCAGATGATTAATTCCATTTTGCTGCAAAAATGGAATTCAATAGCCCTGTGCCATACCTTTTACAAGTCTGGCAAAGGGCCCAAAAACAAACCATCATGAATCAAATGAAATGGTGTCCTTATGGGAAGTTATCCCAAGCCAACAAATAATCTCAACTGTCATTAATGCCCTATAAATAACTAAGATATTCATTTAAATTCAGTACAATGAAAATAGGATAGGCCAATTTACAGTTTAACAAAAAAAATTGACTTCTAACCTAATTGTAAATATTTTACCAATGCATAAGCCCTAGTCTACTTTGTACTTTTCCTGCTATAAATGCAGACTATGTTGGTTTTCAACAGCTTCTCATTCATGCTACAAAGGTTTCATCAGCAATGCATGTTAAGAAAATAATGAAGAAATAAGAATGGACTACGATTAGTTGTGCTTCTAGCATCAGTAATATGGTTATTTGTGTTTTACTTGTAATTGTTTTCTCCTTCATGTTCAAATGTTGCAAGACAGGAAAATATTGAAAGTTCTGAAAGGTTGACTCTTATCCTTCTCATTTTGAAAAGCTCACCATTCTGTTAGCTATTCCACCAAACCTTTTACATGAACAAGACAAATACATATGTTGTTCATATCAATTGAAGCTTCCATTATCCCTCAATGTTGATAAACATTCTTGAAGCACATTGTCAGAATATTTTTTCTTGGTGAAATGGCAATTCTTTTTGAGTACTTTGCATCTGAATAGACAAATTAGTATAGACCAGCGCTCCCTGAATTATATAGCTTAACAAGAATGGATCTGGCTCAAGTTTCACAAATATTTGATGATCAACAAATCTTTGAGTTAATAAAGCTACAATATTTTCATCACATTTCATGGTTTTCAATAGCTTAATTTCTATTTTATCAAATGACGCAGGGGCATCTCCATTTAACATTTTAACTTACCACTTGCTTGCTCATTTGTAGAGAAGTTATCATTCTAAGTCCATAACCATAGACCAATATGTTTTATTGTACCATGCCAATTGGAAAAGATCATGCACTCCAAACTATGCAAGCATACAGCTGCCTCCAACTTTGGGAGTAAAATGTCAGGTATCAGTTAATTTTTCTTTAATTACACAAAAGGATGTAGGAGATATCATTCTCTGCAAAATACAATTAAATAAATGACTGGTGTAGCAGTCTCTGTTGATTCATATTCTGATAACCGATCATATTTCCTTGCAACATCAGCAGTTTCATTGTTTCAACAGGCACTTGAAGACAATGAAGAGTCTTCATCTTTGTAACGGCAGTCTCTTAAGTTGTCTCAGCGGACTCTTCATGTGTTATGGCAGACTCTTCATTGGAAAGACAATGAAGAGTCCGCCTCTTCAGGTGGAAGATATATTCATTATATTAGACGACACTTCAATCTTCTTCAGTCACTGGTTTTTTTATGTTCCTTGCTGTGGTGATCCGTCATCTAATTTAATGAATATATCTTCCACCTGAAGAGGCGGACTCTTGATTGTCTTTCCAATGAAGAGTCTGCTGTAACACATGAAGAGTCCGCTGAGACAACTTAAGAGACTGCCGTTACAAAGATGAAGAACTCTTCATTGTCTTCAAGTGTCCGTTGAAACAATGAAACCGCTGACATTGCAAGGAAATATGGTTGTCTGTCAGAATATGAATCAACAGACTGCTACACCAATCATTTATTTAATTCCTTGCTGTGGTGATCATCTGTGGTTCAATATTCTTGTTTAGAGTATTCTTTGTTAAGTGTCTGCAGATTCAGAGGAGAAATCATTATTGCTTCAGTTTGCATTGTAAATCAGACTCCTGTTTATCATTAATAAATTGATCTTTGTGGCTGGGTTTTTCCTCCCTCAAGTTGGAGGGTTTTCCTAGTGCAATTTCAAGTTGGAGGGTTTTCCCAGTGTCTTTCCAATGAAGAGTCTGCCATAACACATGAAGAGTCCGCTGAGACAACTTAAGAGACTGCCATTGCAAAGATGAAGACTCTTCATTGTCTTCAAGTGCCCCTTGAAACAATGAAACCGCTGACATTGCAAGGAAATATGGTCGTCTGTCAGAATATGAATCAACAGACTGCTACACCAGTCATTTATTTAATTCCTTGCTGTGGTGATCATCTGTGGTTCAATATTCTTGTTTAGAGTATTCTTTGTTAAGTGTCTGCAGATTCAGAGGAGAAATCATTATTGCTTCAGTTTGCATTGTAAATCAGACTCCAGTTTATCATTAATAAATTGATCTTTGTGGCTGGGTTTTTCCTCCCTCAAGTTGGAGGGTTTTCCCAGTGTAATTTCTGAGTTTTGTGTTCTAAAGTTTTGTTTTGTGCTGTGTATATCATTTTTGCTATAAAAAACCAACATGGTATCAGAGCAGGTAGACCTGCCAACTTGTGAAGTTTCATGAATGCAGATGGGCAAATATTTTATTCTCTGGTATTATAAGTCTGTAAGCGATCTGCTTTGAGCGAAGTTGGAATTTAATAATCTCAGGCTCTGAAATATATCGCTTGACTAAGGTATTCAAGGCTTGCATCTTATTGGGGTAAGGATTATTATTTCTGAGTGTCAAATTGTCGACAGGATATAATTGGTGTGCGCAGTAATAGCAATGTTTAATTTCTAATTCTCCAAAGAATCGGTTATATATATTTTGCCATAAGATCTATTGCTATTGCTTGTGGGACCGGAGCTCATTTGAGAGCTCTTTACAGAACGGAGTAATAACCTTTGTTGGCGATATATCATATAAAATTCATTTGCCAATTCTTTATTAGGTTTGCAATTGTCGGGATTTCATTCTTTTGAGAAGCCGACACTTTGGTTTGATTTTAATTTTTTTTTAAGATACAACTCCGGACCCCTATAATCTCAGCGGCAATTGTAATATTTTATGGGGCTATTGTAATCTTTTATCGGCTTATTAAGCTCAGGCATCATTTATAATGGTTCAAAGTTGAATTCCTGTCATATATAGGGTGCAGTAAACTTTCATATATAGATTTCAAAATTTAATACAGCACTATCATTCGATGGAGTAACGGGCATGGTTTGATTTGATAAATATTGCAGACAGAGGTACTTCGGATTTTTCAATGGCTTTCCTATTGCCGTCTGTGAGTACAGCACAGGAATTTGTAACGCTTTCTGGAAGCAGTAATGCATGGCTTTCCAAATTATCTACCACGCATCTTCGGCTAACTGTGGGGGATCGCCAGGGTCAGATTGCCATTTGGGATGCAGGATCCAGGCAAGTCACCCACTGGATGAATTTCAAGTCAGAGAAGGGGAAGCTGGGCATCCAGGACATGTGTTGGGGGTGTTAATGTTTGTAGCTGCAGGAGACATTTTTACCTGATACGGTTGTGCAAACTCCTTGTTGATGACTACCTTGTTCTCAAGCTTTCACAGTTCGGCTATGTTGAGCAATTCCATTTTACAGTAGATGACTATTGCATTCTTGCACATGTTATTTTTTGGAAGCAGCTGTATTTTAGTGGCAAGTTTTGATGTCTCCGTGTTCTTCCTTATCTTGTCAGCGGTCTTCATATTGATGCCTCAAAAGTGAAACATCTCTTTCTCATAACAGTCATCATTCATGGTGAAGTGGAAGAGCCATCAAGTGTTATGCTCACGTGAGATTGCTGTGTGTGCTGGCTGCCGACTGATTGAGGACATCTTATTTTATCTTTGGGATTTAATATATCTGATAAAAGGTTCAATTCATATTTTGGTCCATGTGGTTCTTTATGATCAATGGATCACAAAATGACATGGAGCATAACCACCATCAAGTCTTTTATTGCGTATCTAGTATGGACCGTTGGTCTTTCTCGGCGTTTGATATTCTCTTGGCTGGGTCTTATTCAATAGAAGTTTTTCATCTATTGGTGATAATGGTAGCAAAAGTTGATGTGAGATTATGTTGGTGAAAAGAACAGCTTTCGCGTTTTTCTGCTACAGACATTTTTGCCGATATTGCCTTTGTTGTTATTATATGTGTTTTATTCTGTTGTGTATCATATGGTGAGTAAAGAAAAGTATTCTGTGTTCAGTATACATTGAGCAGTGTATATATATAACTGAAGAGGATGTTCTATGTGTGATTGTTAAGTGTTAAAAATCACATTGAAGAATTCATTTCAGGTCAAGCTAGTGTGCAACGAATTCAGATTTGTGATTATTAAATAAAGAGATTATTTTTGGTGTGGCTGGGTTTTTCCCTCAAGGAGGGTTTTCCCAGGGTAATTCTGTGCCTGGTGTTTTTGTGTTATCTTTTCTCTGTTTTCAGCAATCTCTTTTATATTTCTAGTTCAAAACTTAACAAGGAAGGTGCATGGGCATGGGCAGCTGGTTTTTGATAGCAATTCACGGGCCATCGCTGTTGGCCATTTGAAACATGCAGAGCACTTGCTGCATCTGGCCTTCTTCTCTCTATCAAGATCACAGGGGATGAACAGAATGTTACAGTGCTCAAAGAACATCAGCTTCAAGTTAGTGAAATCGGGAATTTAAAGAAAGACAAGTTTATAAAGAAGAATTCTGCTTGAATTGTTTGAGGGTTATTCCTGGTGATACAAAATAGATTGATGCTTCTATTCATATCTTATGAAACGGAATTTTGCTGTTGGTACATTCACCATCTCAACATACTGTTTGTTGTTCCTATTCAGGGCATATCTGGAGATCTGAATCTTTAGGTGCAAAGATAGGGAAAGAACAATTGGTGGATTGTGAGGAAGATTAGACAATAAAGAGATAAGTATTTCATACCCTTGAATAATGTTCATGAGTCTTTTATGTAGTTATTAATTCATACATTAGAATAGTGAATCATGTATGCTTCTAGCATTTGTATTTCTCTTTAGGATAGGTTGATCTTATGAACTATTAGTAATCTCTCTAAAATGCTTCCAGGATGGATCGAGGAGCATAAGGATCATGAGAGATTGCATTCAAGGGAGGAAGAGCTTGATGCATCCTATGAGGAAGTCACGCAGGCTAAAGAATGGAGACACAGCTTGCTGTCATAGGGCTGAGTTGATGGCACATAACTGGAGATATCTTGAAGAAGAAGAAGAACCTATTCAAATTGTCTTGTGATCAGTTTCTTCTAAGAGGAGGAAATGACATTCAGAGGGAGTTAAATTCCGAGAATTTAAGAAACAAGTTGAGAGTATTAAGGTTCTAAGATCAATAGAGGGCAGTTCACTTCCAGAGAATTTCTTTACAATCTCTGAGGCAGGGATCAAGAGGGAGTTCTATGAAGAAGTGAAGATGCTAGCTAAGTGGGTTGTAGTGTTGCAAGGCCAGGTGCTCAAGTCCTTGGAAAAAACTCTTCAGCTGCAGAGAACAGAATTGCACAATCAATCTAGATTTGACATTGGTAGCTCCACAAACTTATTTAGAATAGGGTGATCTGGAATGTGGTCGAGGAGGTCAGTCCTGGACTCTAGTATGTTAGAAGTTTCGGAGGTGTGTGTTGAAAACCGTTCCTCTAAGGCAAGCATTGCAGTCAATCTTGAACGGGGAGGTCAGGAAGTTGATGCAAGTGCTTGGAGCTTCAAAGGGAGTCACATCATCATGAAGATTTGTTGTAATGTATATTTCTCTGTGAGAGAGAAATATGAGCTGAAAGCCCTTAAGAGATGTTGTTTTTCCACACATGGGACTAGCCATGGTGGACGTCATGTTGAGAGATTCCATGACAACATCACATTGAGTGATTCCGTGATGGCCGCTTGTGTATATGCTTCTTTCCACACATGGGAGTAGCCAAGGTGTATGTCATGTTGAGAGATTGCACGACGACATCACATTGAGTGGCTATGTGATGTGAGCTTGCATATATGGTTCTTTCCACACATGGTAGTAGCCAGGGTAGACGTCATGTTGAGTGATTCCATGACGTTATCACATTGAGAGATTATGTGATATAAATCTTTTCCACAAATGGGTGTAGCCATTGTGGGTGTCATGTTGAGAGATTCCATGACATGGATATCTGGAAAGATACCTCCCTAGCTAAGAGGGAGTCTTGGAGGTATAGCTTCAGGAGATATCTTTCTCTGCAAAATACAATTAAATAAATGACTGGTGTAGCAGTCTCTGTTGATTCATATTCTGACAGCCGACCATATTTCCTTGCAACGTGAACAGTTTCATTGTTTCAACAAGCACTTGAAGACAATGAAGAGTCTTCATCTTTGTAACGGCAGTCTCTTCAGTTGCCTCAGTGGACTCTTCATGTGTTACGGCAGACTCTTCATTGGGAAGACAATGAAGAGTCTGTCTCTTCAGGTGGAAGATATATTCATTATATTAGACGACACTTGGATCTTTTGCAGTCACCGTTTTTTTTATGTTCCTTGCTGTGGTGATCATCTGTGGTTCAATATTCTTGTTTAGAGTATTCTTTATATTCTTTGTTAAGTATCTGCAGATTCAGAGGAGAAATCATTATTGCTTCAGTTTGTATTTGTAAATCAGACTCCTGTTTATCATTAATACATTGGTCTTTGTGGCTGGGTTTTTACCCCTCAAGTTGGAGGGTTTTCCCAGGGTAATTTCTGAGTTTTGTGTTCTCTAATTTTGTTTTGTGCTGTGTATGTCAATTCTGCAATAAAAAACTAACAAAGGAGACTAAAAAGGCAAAGAAGATTTTTTAAATAGAGCAAACACTTTGAAACCCAGCCAAGGAACTTTGAGCTTTCCCCTATGTCTATAATCCCATTGCCTTCTTATAGCAATCTAATGGCTTTTTCTTTGCTACAGTTAGTTCCATGAATAGCTTGGAAGCTAGCCAAGACTTGATATATTCAACTGAGTTAAAAACTTTACAAATTCATTATGTTTAGAAGAACTCAAGTTATACCTGCAATATGAAATTTAAAATAAAAAAGATATTTCTATTACACCAGTTTGATAATGCATAGCAAGATCCTCGTATAACTTATTAATCAAAGAAGTACGCTTAAAGATTGTACAGAAGCAGGAGCCATTGAGATGGAAAACATATGGAAAGGAAGCATTGAACTTGTGACGTTGCAGCAGAAAGTTACACGTGCTATTATCAAAGAAAGTGTACTGCTTTGTTTCAATTGAGAGATGCAACTAAAATTGAGGAATAATCAAGAAGATTTTGAAGAGATAGAACAGCCTAAAAGTTTTGATTATAATGAAATCTCCAATGAGGCCAACGTAAGAGAGGAAGAAAGTCATATTAAATCTCACAATCTTGTGATGCCAACTGCAATTGAGCAATCGATAAAACAAATTATTTCTGTTGAAGCTAGATGTGCAAGTCAATGCAGGGATGGAGATCAAAAATAGTTACCAGCAAGAAGCTTGCAACATAGTTAAAATGTGCTACTAATTGATAGTATAGATTTAAATAATTTCTAACCACGAATTAATCATAAGTTGGAGCTTGATGAACACAAAATGCTGCTGAAAAAACAAATATAAAAAGATTTCTCCCCACTTGAGAGCAGATAGAGCAACTAAGAGCTCGGATATAGTCGGTGAAAATCCCAGAGCAACAAATACTCGAGGATAAATTTAAACGTAATGGCTAAACTTGATGGATTCTATGGTTTGGTCAAACAATTAAGTTTACAATAAAGAAGAATTAATTTGAAATCTTTGCTTGCGAAAAGAAGCCCTCAACAATATAAACCCAACTGTAAGCGTCCAAAAACCCAGTTGTCTTACTTGAAACATAATCATCCCGAATACCAGACAAAAAAGAAAACTAACGCATCCGCGCCAATAAAGCGCAAAAAAAAACCTGAACACTGAAGTAAAGCAACGACAAAGGGGATTTAACCAAATCAAAGATTTTATTAGTGCATAACCCCTGGTTCCCCATGTTTAGGAGAACGCAACAATAAGATTCAAGTTGTTCGACGTTCTCAAAATTATTCTACATTTTTAGATAAGTATACACTAAATTTTCTGCAGGCAAGGAAAAGTTTATTAAAAAATACACATACCCCGGTTCCGATGCTGCCCATTATAATTCTTCGATCTTCTCAGAGCGACTGATAGATGATCCAAATATGAAGAATGTTGAGTAGTTGTTAAGCTGCTGTCCTTGGCCTCAAAGATTCAGAGAAGCTCCATTAAGAAGACCAGGTCTGGAACTAAAGTGAAACCTTTCCCGTTGAGGCGTTTAAAAAACAAAAGAAAAAGGTCACAATTATTTGCATCGTCTGCTGGGTGCTTGATAGGTGGTTATTTTTATTGAACTTCTTAAATTTTGACCTGTTGAGATTTCTTAAGGTGCAAGTTTTGGGATGAAGCCACTACCTACCTAGTTGCATCTCTTTTAAGAGGAAGAAAAATAAAATTACCCTTAAAATTAATGATATTAGCCTTTCATAATATTTTTAATTAATTTTTAAGTAAGTAAAAATATAATATTAATATATTTTAAAATAAAATAAAATAATTATTAAATAATATATGTGCTAGTTTAGTAATAAATATTGTAATAGTCAAATTGTACATCATCATCATGTCAATTTCTTGTTAGTTTTACATATGTTTAATAATTTGATTTAATAAGAGAGATGGTAATGCATTGGAAAAAAAGAACATGGCAAAATTAAGAAACTATAGTAGAGTAGAAAGTGAAAGCAAAGGAAGGGCATAGAGGGAAACATAATAACAATGAAACTATGAATGTGAGCGATGACTTTGAATAGATGTTGTTGTCGTGTAGCAAATGATATTGCATAACTAGACAAAAAAAAAACTACATTGATTGGCAAACTCATTGGAAGAAGACTCGCTAGGAGGTTGATTGGTGAATGGGTTGTGCTACATTAGAAAATGGATCTAATTCTAAATTTTCTCCTATGGGGTTTCTTTGTAGTAATGTTTGTAGTTGAAGAACAACGAGACAATATCCTAAGAAGGGAAGATTGGAATTATGGAGATTCCTATATATTTCTACAAAAATGGGCACTAAACTTTAATCCAATGAGTACCACATCAAGCGAAGGCCTAATCTAAACAAGATTGCACAATTTTTCTTATGAATGCTTGACTATGATCAATGATCAAATTGGTAAAAACCTAGAGGTGGATCTTTACAACAGCAAAAAACTAATTTATGCAAGGATCAAGCTTACTGTGATGAAGAAAATCCTAACCTTAATCAAGTTAACCATAGATATCATGTGCTAGTCATAGGAAGTTGAGATGGGGAAACTGATTTTTTTTTAATATGTAAAATCAAAAACCATTTTGAAGCACTATGCCATAAGTTTCCTAACATAATCCAATAGTTGTGGAGGCCAAAATCCAATAGTAACCAAGATAAAATGAAAGCCTTTGCACATTCTATGATCAAAGGCACGAGGAAATCTCTCAATCGCACACCATCACATCTAAAAATAAATCAAATAAAGGAGGAGAATGGATTTTCTAATGAAGATAAAATAGATGACAAACTCCAATTTGATGAAAAAGAACCATATAAGGAAAAATCAACATTATAAATCCTAAATGTATAAGCCAATTGATAGCAAAACTACTAAACATAGGGCCGAGAAATTCTAGATTAGAGTGAAAATCTAACAAATAAAAAGGGGAAGGGGATGCCCTCTGTTGAAATACGAAAGCCATTGAGAGGGGGGTGAATCAGTGGTACAATTTTAAACCAAGAAGGACTCTTCAATGAAACAAACTTAAAGATGTGTAAGTTAACTTGAAACAATAACAAGATAAGACTATAAACAAGAACACAATTCACAAAGATACTTAACATTGTGATTTATAGTGGAAAGCCCCTAAGGGTAAAAAAACCACTCTCAATTTGTCTTTTATTGAGCCTTATTGGCAAATCTTCAAAGCATCCACTGTAGGAAGCACGAACCCCTATTACACTTTTAGGAGCACCCACCCCAAGGAACACCAATCCCTTATAATCTTGAAGCACCCACTTCAATTCAAATACAGAGAAGAAGTTTAAATTAGAGGGACACTATGTTATAATACATTGCTCTTAATAAATAACAACACTTTAGAAATCTTTGTTATACTAGCTTTGAACAAAACCAATTAATTCTCTAAGAAACTTCATGTCATTGCTCTGTAAACTTTGTAGACTCTACTTTACAAAATTCTTCTGCAAACTTCTCTTTAAGAATATATGCAAGACCTTCTCATTAAGTGCAACAAAAATACTTAAACACTAACATGATTATTAGATATTCAAGCCTTCAATGTTCTGACATACCACACTCGATCACAACAAAAACATTCTAAATTATTATCATAAATAGGAACATATTATAAAGAAAATACAATCATCTGGACATCAAACCCTTACTATCATTGTTTACAAACAAACACTCATTTTATACAGAATATTGTAATCAACAAGCATCCCATTCAAATTGACATTTTTTTTATCCTCTATTTTTCTTTAACTCTTCAATCATCCTTTTATATCCATAGTGAAGTATTTCTTGTCTAAATCATATCAGTTCGATCTATTACCAACTTAAAACCATTTCCTCTACCTGATTATACTTTTTGTATAATCTTTTGCATCGATACATTTCTTTCAACAACGAATTTCATTCCATAACCATTGTCTTTGACAAACATTAATCATAAAAATGTTTTTACAAATGGTTTGATAAGAAGATCAATAGTAAAATCTAAAATCCTTTCGAAACTATTTATAACATACTTGGTAATCCCTATTAAAAGAATGTTCTTTGAGGGTCAAACTCTGACAAAGGATTAAAACTTATTTAGTTACTAATCTCATTCAACCATTTTGACAATTTGCTAAAGCTTTGTTGTTAAGAAAATAATTCTTTGTCTTGTTGTCGCATTATGTAGAGTTCTTGTCGTCTGAATGATAGGAAGTGAACTACACTTTAAACCATAAACATAACCACATATCCTTGAATGTTTAACATGGAAAACATTGGAATGATCGAGACTAGTACTCCTAAGATCAAATAACTCCATATTATTTACAAATAGTACTATGAATATAAATTTTATAATAATGGTTATGAATATAATTAATAGTGACTTGAAGTTTCAGACTTTGTACATTGTCACTACTATCTAGACTTGCATGTCTTATGTATCTCCATTTTCACATATCTTTTAGAAGATCATACCTTAATTTTACAAGGAGATATAACTATAAATCTTGTTATCAAAATAGATCACTTAACAAAATATACAAAGAGTAGTGATAAAACATATGCAAAATGAACCTTGAACTGATGAACTTTTGAACTTCAATTGTGAGGTTCAATCAGAAGGTTCAAAATAACAAAAACCTCTTTAATTATTGATTGACATCAACGACAATGCCAAAGGCATCAACACCCTCAATCATGAACAAGCCTCAATCAAGTCCTACCTATTGAGATCCAAGAGAGGATTCCCCTCTCCTGAAAAGAAATGAAGATACTAACATACAATATTAGGGGCTTAAATACCCCTAACAAGTGGTACATGATCAAGAGCTAATTGGATTATCAATTGATTTGTTGGATTAAAGAATTACGAAAAATCTCACCATACAGTGAGACCACCGTACGGTGGAGATGAGACATCACCATACGGTGATTCCACCGTATAGTGAAGAGCTGCATTAGCACGGTGGAGGTGAGGCCTCATCGTACAGTGAAGGTGAGTTGCATTGGCATCGTAAGGTGATTTTGCATTGGCACCATATGGTGATTCTACATTGGCATTGTATGGTGATTCTACATTAGCACCGTATGGAGTAACATGTTGGCATTGTACAGAGTAACATGTTGTCACCATATGGAGTATGAAGACCGTACATGTTGGCACAGTACATACATGTTGAGTGTAGGGTGAAGTTAGATCACCATACGGTGAGCCTACCATACATGTCCTCCCCTACAGTGAAGTTTTCATGTATGGTGAAGGTGAGTACCTGATGGAGTACGAAGCTTCTATCTATGTACGATGATTCCACCATATGGTGGACCATACAGTTAGGCTAGTAGACCGTTCTGTAATGTAACAGTTTCTATACCGAATTATGTAATGAATTGCAATGTGCATAAATGGCTGCAAGATTCGTAAAGGATGGTGTGATTAAAATCAGGTTGATTGTAAGGCAATCTGAGCCTGTGAAAAATCTAGAGTGTTGTTTGTAAATTTCCTTTACTGTAATACAAGAGTTGCTCAGGATTTTTGAGTGGTGGGTTTTTTCCCGGAAGGGTTTCCCACGTTAAATCTTGTGTATCCTATGTATGGCATTTTGCATGTTTTTAATTTACTTGCATATCTTTGTGGTTTAAATTTATAGTTGCTTATTTCTCTGACATTTTTGGCATTTGGAAAGCGTTTCTACACCATTTCTTTCTTTACAAGTGGTATCATATCCTGGCCAGTTATATTATCCTTGTTGGGTAGGGTTTGGTTTTTTGTGCCAATTTTGGTTTCAGTGGGAGTTTGCAAAGTTTTTTGTCTGTAAGTAGAGATGCTTGGTACGTCAAGAAGAGTGGACATTGAAAAGTTCAATGGCACAAACTTTGAGTTATGGAAACTTAAAGTTGAAGATTTGCTAATAGATCGAGACTTGTGGAATGTTGTGTCTGGCACCAAGCCTATGGGTATGAAGCGGGAAGATTGAGATCTAGCGGATCGGAAGGCCAGAGGACTGATAAGGCTGAGTCTTGCAGATTTGATTTTATTGAATTTCCATGAAGAGAAATCTACACATGCGTTGTGGAAGAAGTTGGGAGACATTTATTAAGGAAAGTCCTTGGTAAACAAACTTTTCCTCGTAAAGAAATTATATTCTTTGAAGATGGATGAAGGAACGACTATGGTCAATCATCTAAACTCATTCAATATGGTGATTGCACAGTTGACATATGTTGGTGTGTTCGTTACTAAAGAAGAGTGTTGCATGTTACTGATGTGCTCGCTACCAAATTCATGGGATCACTTGGTAATGGCCATTGAAAGTATGACTACCAAGCTTAAAATGGAGGAGGTAGTTGCTTCACTTCTGTCAGAGGAGATGCAAAGGAATTCCTCTAAGGCGTCCAAAGATGCTCTCATTGTATGAGGCAAATCTAAGGATAAGGGTAAGAAAAAGGACATGAAGTCAAAGTCTTAGGAGCGATCTGCCACTCCTGGAAAGAAGTCCAAGGTGAAGTGTTGGAACTATGGGCATAAAGGTCATATCTGAAGGGATTACAAAGAGGAGAAAAAGAAGAAGAAGAATTACACTTCTGACACAGAATCTTCTCAAAGTGATGTTAATGCCTTTGTAGCAGCATTGGCAGTACCTGTGTCGGACAACGTATGGTTAGTAGACTCGGGAGCATCATTCCATATGACATCTCATAAATATTGGTTCTCAAAATATGAACTGTATGATGGAGGGAAGGTGTTTCTGCCGAGTGATTCCACATTGGAGATTGTTGGAAAAGGAAGAGTCAGAATCCAGTTCCCTAACTGTAGAGTAAAGGGAATTTATGGAGTACTCCATATACCCGGTCTGGCTCGAAACCTACTTTCTGTCAGTAAGCTGAATGATGTCGGAGTCCAGGTAAAATTTGTCCATGATGGTTGCAAGATGACTAGGGGTTCTATTGTTTTAGCTAAGGGTGAACACATTGGAACACTATATAAGTTAGATTCCAAACTTGTATGTTATAATAGTATCTCTGTAAAGTCTGATAAAATTAATATGGCAACATGTGGTGTAAATGTGAAGGAAGTTAAACTTCCTACAGAGAAAACAATGCTCTGGCATCATAGGCTTGTCCATATTGGTGAGAAAGGTTTAAAAACCTTGAAGAATAAAAACCTGGTTGAGGGTTTGGTTGATTGTAACCTTGAATTTAACTTATGTGAACATTGCATCTATGGAAAGAAAAATCGTGTTCAATTTTATTCCAGTTCTCAAAAATCTTCTAGTTTGTTGGATTGTATTCACTCTGATGTATTTGGTCATGTGGATGTTCCTTCTTTGTCTAAGTCAAGATATTATGTATCATTTATTGATGATTATTCAAGAAGAACATTCATTTATTTTTTGAAGAGTAAATTAGAAGTGTTGAGTCGGTTTAAGGAATTTAAAAGTCTTATTGAAAATCAAACTAGGAGAAATATTAAATGCTTAAGGACGGATAAGGGTGGTGAGTTTTGCAATGCAGATGTTGAAATTTTTTGTGTAGATCATGGCATTAAGAGGCATAAGATGACTCCTTATACTCCGCAACAAAATGAAGTAGCGAAAAGGATGAATCAGTCATTGATGAAGAGAGCAAGGAGCATGTTGGGTAGTGCTAGTCTAGAGAAAAAGTTATGGGCCAAAGCAGTGGCTACGACATGTTACTTGTTGAACCGTTCTCCTACGACAGCATTGGTGGACAAAACACCTATGGAAGCATGGTCTGGTAAGAAGCCCTCGTTAAGACATTTGCATATTTTTGACTGAGGTATACGCTCATGTACCTAATGTGACTAGGTCAAAGTTAGATAACAAAGCAGTGAAGTGTATCTTCATCGAGTACAACATTGGTGTGAAGGGATACAAGTTATGGAACCCTCTCACTAAAAAAGTGATGTACAACAGGGGTGTTTTTTTTGTGAGATGAAACCTATCTCACTAACTCAGCTAGAGAAGACTGAAAAGACAAAGGAAGCAGTTAAAATTCCTTTAGCTTCCAAAAGGGAGGTATTACAGACTCCAAATGAACTTGAGAATAAAAATTTAGAATTGCCCAAGAATGAGGATGGGGAGAGTTCGAGTATGAGTTCAGAACAATGTGATTGTGAACGTCATCTTGAACCTCATGAAGCTTTTCCACAGGAGATGAGGAGATCTACTCTGGAGAGGCAGCACCCTTATAGGTATGACTATTCACTGAAATGATTTAATTATTCTATGTTGAATGTTAATTATGCCTATGCTTTGCTTATGGGTGTTGATGAGCCTAGGACTATTAAAGAAGCAATTAATATGCCAGATTTAGATTCTTGGTTAGACGCCATGAAGGATGAAATGAAATCCTTGGAGAAGAATGGAACCTAGGATCTCGTACCTTGCCTAAAGGTAGAAAGCCTATGGGATGTAAGTGGGTATTTAAGAAGAAGTTGTTGGAAACTACAATTGAAACAATTGTTGTATTGTCATTGATGTCAAACCTTAACTGGTAAGATTGTTGCTACTTAGGAAAGTACTATATCTATTTGAGTGTTGCTAAGGGGATAGGCAAGGTTGGTAACAATAGCACCTAAGGAAAGGTTGAGTTATCTTGATATTACAAAGTGTACTTGACTATGTTACACAATAATGAGACAATGTATTGTTTATCTTAGTAAGACTGAAGACTAAACTAGTAGGCTTGACTAAGCAAATAATAGAAAAATCATGTTTAAGCTAAGTAATGTTAGTGTCGACTAAGTTAGTATATGCCGAGCAAAATTCTAGTGTCGACCAAACAACAGTTAATTCCCGAGGAAGACAGTGTAAGCTGAGGAAAAGTAATGACTGAGCTTTCTACATGAAGACTGAGTAGTTGATCATAGTATTGACCGAGCGTTAGCAATTTTATATTTGAAGAGAATTTAGTTTTGAAGCCGACATTGTTGAATTATTGGATTATGTAAAATGTGTTGACTTTATTTATTGATTGTTTGAAAGCATTAAAAGCACTGTAAAATGTTTTATTATAAATCTTTAAGAGATTTGAGATGATTCTAGAAAAGGAGTTGAAGAACATGAATCAGGTAGATTCAATGAATCTGACCTAACCCTAAGATCTACGAATGAGATTGAGCGGCATAAGATGAGTTAACCTAATTGAGGAAAGCATAAAGGGAACCTGAGCATTTGGATATGAAAGTGCATGGGTGAATAGAGAATGCTGGAAGATCAGTAAAGTTTTATTGACTGTATAAGCAGAAAAGGCTGAAGGAGAATTGTGGTGGTTGCTTGAAGAAAATTTACGAGTAGATCAGAGATGGAGATGGAAAAGTTTCAAAGTCAGTAAACTAGCATTAGTGTACGAAATCAAATATGATATTTGCAAAGTGAGTTATATTTTTTTTAGATAAATATTGATGCTACTTTCTAACCATTGTAACAGTCAAAATCCTTTTAACTGAGGTTGACCTAATAGTCATATGATAAATCCTTTGAACAAGGTTTCATTCTAATGGAGTGTATGTAAGTCCTATGACTAGGCTCACTTTTAACAGGGTGATTGAAATCCTTTAACTGGGTCACACCTGACAGTGTGTATTGTAACCTTTGACAGGGTTGGCTTTTTACCAAGCTCGCTTCAAAAGAGTGAAAATAATAGTAGCATGTTACAAAGTGGTTTTTCCCAAATTGGGTTTCCACTATAAATCCTGGTGTTAATACTTGTGTGAATATTTTGGTTTGAACATTTCTGTGTTTTACAAGTTAAGTTACAGCTGGGTAGTGGACTGCATTGTTGTATGTTTCTATTATTGAATCAGTGATGACCAAGTTTGTTTTGGTTATTGGATTTGATTTAAAGAAAAGTTTGTAAGTTTGTTTTATACATCAGGACCTGAGAACAACTGATTCACCCCCCCCCCCCTCTTTGTTGTTCTAAATCATATTAACAATTGGTATCAGAGCTTTGTTGCTTATTATTAGTGTTGACAAAAATCAAGTTTAAAGGGGCTTGAAGCAAATGATTAGGATGTATAAGGAGGTACCGAAGCTGAACAAGGAAAACTTCCCTACATGGAAAAGCTTGATGAAGCTGCATCTGGCTGGTATTGGTGACTCTATAAAGTACTACATTGAGAATAGCTATGTCTCACCTGTCGCACCTTTGACTGCCAAAGAAATGAGAGCTAAGCAAGAACATAATTAGGCAATGTTGGAAATTGCATCTGCCCTAAGCTATCTATAATTTGAGGACACAAAGGATTGCACAACTGCTAAGGATATGTGGGACACACTTGCAAGAATCTATGGTGGTGACTTAAATGTACTAAAAGCAAAGGCTGAGAGTCTTAGAGGTAAGTTTGATGAAATGAGAATGCAAGAAAGTGAAAACATTGCAAAATATTGTGGTAGAATAAAAGAAGTTGTGAATGCTATTAGAGGAGCAAATGGGGTTATTGATGATGAAACTATAATTGGGAAAGTACTAAGAACCCTGCGTCCTATATATGCTATTAAGATCTCAGCTATTCAGGAATCTAGGTGCAACTCTACTAATGTACTTACTTTGGAAAGTTTGGTTGGTAAGCTGACTGCTTTTGAACTCTCTAACTATGATAATTTCACTGTTGGAAGCATTGGTAATGTTGAATCTGCTTTCAAGTCACAACTAGTTCTGAACAAGCCAAAGAAAGAAAAAGAAAGATGCATCAATGAAAGTGAAAGTGATAGTGAAAGTGAAGGTGATAGTTGTTAGATTTGATAACCATCAAATCTTCCCAAGAACACCTGCATGCAAAGACTGCTACAAGATTGGAGACAGAAGAGAGACAAAAAGCTATGGCGGCCAATAGGCCAGAGACAGGAAAATCATTGTGATAGAAAAAAGCTTCTATTAACCAAATGAAAATAATACAATCTCCTTATGAATTACAAAGCGGTGAATCCTTATAAAGGATACCGAAACCCTAAAAGGGAAACTTCTAAGAAAAGGAAACTTTCCTAAGTCTAACTTAAGCTAAGAGTAGAGAACTAATAATTAACTGATTTAATTATTAGCAATACTCGACTACTCTAACACCCCCCCTTAAGTGTAACTTAGGAAGAAGCAAAAAAAGCTAAACTACTGCAGAAAGCAGGAAAGATGGGTCCCGACAACTAGGCCTGATCAGGTACCCAAAACATAAAGCAAAAGATGTCCCAGAGAAAGGAACAAGAAGAGAGCAAGAAGCTCCTCCGAAGCATGTCTGAAAACTCTGTCAGAAGATACTGTTGGAACCCCCACTGAAGTGCATGACCAGGTAGAGAAGACAAGTGTCTGAAGAGCTGATCAATCGAACCAGGAAGCAATAGAACCAACAGGTGAAGCCCCCCATAATGCTGAACTGGGAGAGGTGACAGGAACACTGAAATGCGATGCCAGAAACAGCTGCAGAAGAAGAACCAGGAACACCAACAGTGCAACAGAAGCACACACACAAGATAAAGGGCGGTGTCATAGACACAGTCTACATGGGCTAATGTCATGGAAGGTACGCTCACTTGACAAGAGTGGATGCACCTATAGTGGCAAATGCATCAGAATCCCCCCATGGCACTTTATAACTGAGTGCGAATACTAAAACTGAACCAGGTGAAAAAGATCCCAGAAATGCAGAAGAGGGCACTTTATCTCAGTGCGTTTACAAAATAAAGATACATCAGAAAGAGCATGCAAGCTCAGAAGTCAGAAAGAAGAGTGCACTAAGAAACCAGAAGAAGAGATCCCCGGACCTGTAGAACTAAGTACACCACCAGAGGGCATAAACTGCATAACTCAGAGGAGTGAAAACCTGGAGTAGAATCTGGAAAAATAACCTCTGCCACTGAATAGCACACTGAACCAGCTTTCCGACGATATCTCGTTTGCCGAAAAAGGAGTCCGGATGAGCCAGATATGACTCCCGGAAGGCAAAAAAAGATATCAGACTTCAACAGCAAAAAACACTATTGAAACGGTGGAACCAAAAAACCTAACCTCCACCATCGAAAAGTGCTCAAAAAGAGCTTTCCGACGGTATAAAGAAGTCAAAAAAAGACCTCCGTATGCTCAAGATATTGCAAAAAAGGCCCAGGTACCCTTAAAAAAGCTTCAAAAAAAGTTTTAAAGCCCCTGGGGCTGGAAATGCAAAGCCCCTGGGCGCATGGCGCGCGTAGGGGGCTGGAGCTGTAGCTCCCGGTCACCCATGTGACCGCCGCTAGGGCCCGCAGGGCTTAAAAACCTCGCCGGGCGGCCGGCGGAGCGGAGGGCGGAGCTGAGCGGGCGGAGGGGAGGCCGCGGAGGGCTAAGAGGAGGCCGCGGATGGCGGCGGCGGCACGGGCGGCGGCACGAGTGGCGGAGGTGCCGGCGGAGCAGAGGGCGCGGGCGCGGGTGGCGGGGCCGAGGGCGGCGGAGGCCGCATACTGGCGGAGCTGGGCCGGCGGGCAGCGGGCGGCGGCTCTGTGGTGGCCGCTTGGCGGTGCGCTGGTGGCCGCCAGGCGGCCGCCCAAAATTTTATATATATTTTTTTAAATTGTTGACAACCGCCATCTCGGAGTGCGTGCCAGGGCCGTACGGCCCTGGTATGCAAAATTTTTTTTGCCTCAGATGCCACTGTGTCCAAAATGGACAAGTTTTATATGGATTTAGGGGTTCTTGGGCCTTCCGGACACAATGGTGGTGTCCGTTTTTGCCCAAGGTGAGCCAAATTTTGGCTCCCCCCCAGATCCACAAAAAAAACTCCTGAAACCCTTGAAAACCTCCTGCTTCTGAAACACTTCAATAAAACACGAACAGCGAGCAGCAAGATTGCTCTGATACCATGTTAGATTTGATAACCATCAAATCTTCCCAAGAACACCTGCATGCAAAGACTGCTACAAGATTGAAGATAGAAGAGAGACAGAAAGCTATGGCGGCCAATAGGCCAGAGACAGGAAAATCATTGTGATAGAAAAAAGCTTCTATTAACCAAATGAAAATAATACAATCTCCTTATGAATTACAAAGCGGTGAATCCTTATAAAGGATACCGAAACCCTAAAAGGGAAACTTCTAAGAAAAGGAAACTTTCCTAAGTCTAACTTAAGCTAAGAGTAGAGAACTAATAATTAACTGATTTAATTATTAGCAATACTCGACTACTCTAACAATAGTGACACTTCTGATGAAGAACTAGAAGATCTAGAAGCTCTTACGGCTAGAAGACTGAGAAGAGGAAAAGGAAAGTATAAAGGTAAACTTCCTATTATATGTTTTGCATGTAATAAAGTTGGTCATATAGCTGCTAGATGTCCTGACAGGAAGGGAAAAGATGATGAAAGGAAAAACAAACACAAAGACAGAAGAGATGACAGGAGCTACCGATGGAACAAAGACTACAAAGGAAAAGGTAAGAAATCTTGTTACATTGCTGAAAAAGAAATTGACATTGATAGTGATGATTTTGAAATTGAGGTAGTCTATGTTGCAATGAAAGATGAATCTGATGAGGATGAGAAAACTGCATTGATATCATATGTGAACAAGAATGATAAATGGATTATTGACGGTGGTTGTTCACATCACATGACTAGTGACAAAAATAAGTTTGAGACCTTACATCATTACAGAGGTAAAAGTGTAAAATTTGGTAATGATGCACCATGTCTTGTTAGAGGAAAAGGTTTGATTAAACTGGCTGATAAGATATCTTGTGAAATAGCATATTGGGTTGAAGGTCTTAATTATAATTTGTTAAGTGTTGCTCAGGTTAACAAAACTGGTTACCAAGTGGAATTTCATCACAAGCAAGCTAAAATATGTGATGCTACTAGAGAACTAATTGGAAGTGGAGATCAGACTAGAGGTAATTTGTTCTATCTTAACCTATTTGAAGAAACATGTTTAATTGCATAACTTGATGATATTTGGTTATGGCACAAAAGGCTATGTCATGTTAACTTTGACAATCTGGTAGAGATAAGTAAGAAGAAAAAGGTAAGAGGTCTACCTAGATTGAAGAAACCTGAGAATGTGATGTGCAAGGAATGCTAGTTAGGAAAAATGACAAAGTCAAGTTTTAAGAGAAAATCCTTTACTTCTGAAAATATTTTAGATTTGGTTCATACCGACCTTTGTGGACCTATGGGTGTACAAAGTTACTGTGGTGCTAGATACTTTATCTTAGTTGTTGATGGTCATACTAGGATGATGCATGTAATGTTTCTAAATGAAAAATCTGAAGCTTTTCAATTCTTTAAGTGGTATTTGGCTAAGGTTGAGAAGGAGACAGGTAGGAACTTGAAATGTCTTAGATCTGACCGAGGTGGAGAATTTACATCAAATGAATTTAACCTGTTTTGCAATGATAGAGGAATTAAAAGACAAATGTCTGCAGCTAGAACACCTCCACAAAATGGTATAGCAGAAAGGAGAAATAGATATATCTTAGACTGTGCAAGGACATTGTTGATTGAAAAGAATGTGGCACATAAATACTAGAAAGAAGTTATAAGCACTACTGTCTACACTCTTAACCGGGTACAGATCAAGAAAGGTACAAATTTGACACCCTATGAATTATGGCATTGGCATGCACCAAGTGTTAAATACTTTAGAATCTTTGGAAGTAAGTGCTATATATTAAAAGACACTAGGAATGGAAAGTTTGATGCTAAGAGTGATGAAGGCATATTCCTAGGGTATTCCACAAAAAGTAAAGCTTATAAGTGTTTGAACTCTAACACTAACAAAATTTTGGAAAGTGTGAATGTCAAAATTGATGAGTATGCAGAAAGAAATGAAGCTGATAGCAAAAGAGAACTAAAAGATTATAGATATTTTGTGTACATTGAGGAAGAAGAAGAGGCAAGTAACAGACTTGCACCTGTACACACAAAATAGTGCACTTCTATGAATCATTACAATCAAGAACACTCAAGAATGAGGTCTCAAAAATAAATCCATAGCTCCCTAGGCATGGAGTGCAAGGGTGTTTAAGAATGCTCTCAGCTAGAGCTATTAGGCCTATAACTTTGCTAGTAAACCACACTATGAGAGATTCAAATGAAGACAAGGGCAAGAATGCCAATATCCCCAAGAATCAAAATGAAATGCAATGCAAAGCTATACTGTGAATGAAAATGCAAACTATGCAAGCTAAGCTATGAAAGGAAATATGCAAGCTATGCTATGAAAATGAGAGAACAAGTATTACAAAGCCTCCTAGTTAAGCTAGATGAAGTAATCTAAAGCATAAAGGAAACTAAGCTAGTATGAAGCTATGAATGCCATGACAATGCAAGAAATGAAACTATGATAGCATGTAGATGCAAAAGCCAAGAATGCTCCAAATCTTCAAAAAACTCCAAAGTGACCTAGAAAATCTACAGCATAACATTAGTATTCAAAAATGCATACGAGGAAGAGAGCTCTTCTTTTATAGGAAATGAGAAGAAATGGACCATGGAGATTAAGAGGCAAAATATTTAATCAACGGTGGAGCATCAAAGAAGAGCAATCCATATGCACAAATATCTTCCAATGAGAAAATAAGAGTTGACTTTTGTGTCCATATGAGAGAAAAAGTGCTTTTTTCCTTTTTATAAAATAAGAATAGTGCTTTATTTGTGCAACTTAAGATAAGAGGAAAAGTGGGGACTTTTTATTTATTAAAAGAAGAGGAAATATTCCTTTTAATTAAATAAGGACTTAGGATAAAATGGTTAGCCCAAGGAATAATCAAATAAATGATGAAATATGACTTGATCAAGGAAATTGATATAATTAATAAAATGCTGATTTTTGAAAATATTGATTCAGGGATTTGATAAATTGCTGAATGGGGCCCAAAGTTTAGGTGACCATTTTAGGGTGCATACATTTTCCCCTCTTTGACTAATGTGTGATCATTTTGTGATGCAGGAGCATCTTGGGTCTTTGGCAATCTTGCATCAACCAAAAAACATTTTCTGATTTCTGTACCTGTTTGCTGTTGTTTTCTTTATATCTTTGCATTTGATGGTTTCATGATGTGAAAAGCTTAAATTATGTTGAGGACCTATTTGGTAACCTTCTCCTATGAGCACATAAATTTTGGATGGACTGTTTCAAAGTTAAAGCTATTTTCCTTGCCGTTGGAACAGTGTTTTCCTGCAGTTTTGGTGCTGATTGTTCATGTTGGTTCTCTTGATCCATAAGGAATTTTCTTTTTAAAACTTAATGACTTGAAGATGACCTAAATTAATACCATTTTCCAAGAGCATAGCTTCCAATTCATTATGAGTCAAAAGTTATGGCCTTTTTGGCACAGGACCTATTTTCTGCCAGTTTCACGTCCGAGCGGTTCTTGCAGTTTTGGTGCTGATTGTTCATGTTGGTGACCTTGATCTATAAGGAATTTTATTTTTTTCACTTAAGGAATTAAATTGGACCTAAAGTAATATCATTTCCCAAGAGCACAAACTCCAATTCATTATGAGTAAAAAGTTATGCCTATTTTGCCTCAGGACCTATTTCTTGCCAGTTTTTGGGTGAAACGTGTGGTGTTTCTTCTTGCGATGTTCCGTGTGCTCATATGGGACCTTGTGAACTTAAAGGAATGTTCTTGGGTCAATTTAGGACCTAAATCCAAAGGCACATCAATTTCTATTCATTCTAGCATTAGTTTTGGTTTAAATCTTGAGATTGGACCTATATTGTAATTAAATGCCTGACTGGCCGACCTGTGGCTTAGCTAGCTATATAAGGGGTCTAGATTGATGTAGTAGAGGATCATGGGAAAGATATAGGAAGGCTTATCAAGATACATCATTGGAGAAAAAGATAGGATGCAAGCTATAATTCTGAATTCATAATTCTCATTGTATAAGGCCGAAACCCGAAAGGCCTCACAACTAGGCATGTTGAAAGAAATAATATAATTCTCTGTTGTTGCTACCAGTTGATTATCTCATATCCATTGTGTTTCCATTTATTTCATGTGATATTATATTGATTCCATTGTGTAACTTTGAGCAAGGGCTTGTTGTGGATTCAAGTGGACTCAATTCTTCTAGTATCTACCCTGCCCCTGCATCAAGTGGTATCAGAGTTCTTTCTTTCTTGTGGATTGGATGGTGGAGAATCTAATTAGATTTGGTTGTAGGGTGGAAGATTTGAGATTTGAACTATAACTTGCAGAAGGTTACGATCTTGCTAGAACCTGATTGTCAAGATGGTTCGTGGTAGAGGAAATGATAATGCTATCATGGATATGTTGAGGCAAATTGCAACTAGGCTTGAAGCTGTAGAGACAGCCCAGAGAAGAGGAGCACATCTTGAAGATGTTGGTGATGAAGAAGAAGAAGTAGCACCTAATGTTGAACCTGAAGTTGAACAAGATGAGGAAAGACTTTTGAGAGTTTTGTCTAAGGCTAACTCCAGACCTACAGTTGAAGTTGCTTGCTATGATGGAAGACTTGAGACCGATACACTTTTGGATTGGATCTCTAAGATGGATAAATACTTTGAGTATGAAGGTACTCCTGATAATAAGAAGGTTAAGATAGCAGTCATAAAGTTGAAAGGGCATGCATCTCTTTGGTGGGATCATTTTCAAACTGAGAGACAGAAGAGAGGAAAAGAAAAGATCAAAACATGGATGAAGATGCTTGGAAAGATGAAGAAGAAGTTTCTTCCAACTGACTACCAAGTTAGTTTGATGAGAAAGATGCAAAATCTAAGACAAAAGGACATGAGTGTGAAAGAATATACTGAGGAATTTTACAAATTGGATATCAGATCTGGACATGTGGATGATGAAGTTGAGAAGGTGGCTAGATATCTGAATGGCCTAAGGACATCTATTCAAGATGAGATTAGTTATGTGAAGATTGATAGTGTGGAAGAAGCATATCAATTTGCTTTGAAGGCTGAAGAAAGATTGACAAAAAGACATGATCAAAGACAAAGAGGAAGAGGTGGCAGATTTCAGAGAAGTAGAGGCAGATCTGATGGAGAAAGTAGCAGATCTAAAAATTCAGTACAAGATAAAGGATGGGAAGATGACCCTGCTGGTAAAAGAGGTAATTACTCTAGAGGTAGTTATACTGGTTAATCTAGGAATAACAATAATGGTAAAAGAGAAGAGAGATCTTGGTTTAAAGGTACTTGTTACAAATGTGGTGAAGGACATAGAGCTTTTGAATGTACTAACTCTTGAAAGAAGACTGGAGGTAATGGTAGAAATAATTTGGCTTGTGAAGAAGTTGAGGAAATGTCTAATGAACCTGAACATGGTGAGAACTTGATGCTAAGAAGGATCTTGTGGAATGAAGAAGCTGATGAGGAACCTGTTTTGAGGAAAAGTTTGTTTAGAACCAAATGTAAGATCGCTGATAAATGTTGCAAGGTAATCATTGATAGTGGAAGTTTTGATAATTTGGCATCTGAAGAGCTGGTTAACAAGTTGCAGTTGTAGAGATTGAAACATCCTAAGCCTTACCATATTGCTTGGATCCAGAGAGAGCATAAACTACTTGTAAGTGAACAATGCCTTGTTAAATTCAAAATTGGGAATTATCATGATGAAGTCTTGTGTGATATTATGCCTATGGATTGTTGTCATATTCTTTTGGGTAGACCTTGGCAGTATGATAGGAAAGCTTTGCATGATGGTAGATTGAATCAATATACTATTTGGATGGATGGAAAGAAACAAGTGTTATTGCCTTTAGTAGAGAAGTTTGATGAAGGTCACTGTACTAGAGTCAGAGTATGTTTGTTTGATTACAAGAGAAATGAAAGAACATAATTTTTTCTTTTCATTGAAGCATAAGAGTGAACAGTCAAATAAGGTTGCTGATGCCTTGAGCAGAAGAAGAAATTTACTGACAGAAATGAGAGTTGAAGTACTTGGTTCTGATGATTTGAAGTATTTGTATGAGGCTGACATTGATTTTTCAGAGCCTTGGAAAGCTTGTAAAGAACACACAGTGAGTGATAAGTGGTCTGATTATTTCATTCAAGAAGGCATGTTGTTTAAAGGAGTTCAATTGTGCATACCTAGAGGATCTATGAGAGAGAACATAATGAAGGAGAAACATAGTGGTGGACTTGCTGGACATTTTGGGATTGATAAGATAGTGAATTTGATTTCAGAAAGATACTTTTGGCCACAGATTTACAAAGATGTATAGAGAATGGTTAGAGGTTGTAGAATTTGTCAAGTAGCAAAAGGAACTAGTCAGAATTCGGGATTGTATACACCTTTGCCTGTACCTGATAGACCTTGGGAAGATGTGAGTATGGACTTTGTTCTTGGATTGCCTAGAACTCAGATAGGTAATGATTCTATTTTGGTAGTGGTTGATAGATTTTCTAAGATGGCTCATTTCATACCTTGTAAGAAGACATCTGATGCATTGCATGTAGCTGAATTATTCTTCAAGGAAGTGGTAAGATTGCATGGTTTGCCTAAATCTATTGTTTCAGACAGAGATACTAAGTTTACTAGTTATTTTTGGAGGACACTTTGGAGAAGATGAATACTAATTTGAAGTTTAGTTCTACATTTCACCCTCAGACAGATGGACAGACTGAAGTTGTGAACAGAAGTTTGGGAAACTTGTTGAGATGTTTAGTTGGAGAGAAACTTGCTGATTGGGATTTGATTTTGGCACAAGCAGAGTTTGCATATAATAATTTAGTGAATAGAAGCACTAAGAAGACACCATTTGAGATTGTTAATGGATTTCATCCTAAGGGAACCATAGAGCTGAGAGATTTACCTACTGAGACCAGAAGAGGTGCTGAAGCTGATCATTTTGCAGAATACATGAGAACTTTACATGATGAAGTTAAAAAGAATTTGGAGGACAGTAATCTGAAATATAAACAAAGAGCAAACAAGAGAAGGAGACATAAATATTTTGAAGTTGGAGATGAGGTTATGATTCATTTGAAGAAGAATAGATTTCCAGTTGGTACCTACAGCAAGCTGAAAATGAAGAAGTTTGGACCTTGTAAGATTCTGAAGAAGTTTGACAGTGGAAATGCTTATGAAGTAGAATTGCCAGAGGACATGGATATATCACCTATATTTAACATTGCTGATATATTTGAGTACTTTGAATCAAATGAAGAGATAGAAGATGATCCAGACTATCCTAAGAAGAATAGCGACAACATTGAAAAGATCTTGAATAGTAGAGTTGGCAAGAGTACAAGAGGAAAAGACTACATGGAATATCTAGTTCAGTGGAAAGACAAGCCAGTTGAGGATAGTTCATGGATTACACAAGATAAGTTGGATCTTTATGATTCAAGTCAGAGTATGAGTAGTTCCTGATGTGGACATCAGTTCTTTATTTACCCTAGGTGTCTGATGCAAGAGCATCTTGGGTCTTTGGCAATCTTGCATCAACCAAAAAACATTTTCTGGTTTCTGTACCTGTTTGCTGTTGTTTTCTTTATATCTTTGCATTTGATGGTTTCATGATGTGAAAAGCTTACATTATGTTGAGGAACTATTTGGGAACCTTCTCCAATGAGCACATAAAGTTTGGATGGATTGTTTCAAAGTTACAGCTATTTTCCTTGCCGTCGGAATAGTGTTTTCCTGCAGTTTTGGTGCTGATTGTTCATGTTGGTTCTCTTGATCCATAAGGAATTTTATTTTGTGAACTTAAGAAATTGAAGAGGACCTAAAGTAATACCATTTTCCAAGAGTGGAGATTCAAATTCATTATGAGTCAAAATTTATGGCCTTTTTGGCACAGGACCTATTTTCTGCCAGTTTCACGTCCGAGCAGTTCCTATAGTTTTGGTGCTAATTGTTCATGTTGGCGACCTTGATCTATAAGGAATTTTATTTTGCACACTTAAGGAATTAAAGTGGACCTAAATTAATATCATTTCACAAGAGCGCAAACTCCAATTCATTATGAGTAAAAAGTTATGCCTATTTTTCCTCAGGATCTATTTCCTGTCAGTTTTTGGGTGAAACGTGTGGTTTTTCTTCTTGCGATGTTCCGTGTGCTCATATGGGACCTTGTGCACTTAAAGGAATGTGCTTGGGTCAAGTTAGGACCTAAATCCAAAGGGTCATCAATTTATATTCATTCTAGCATTAGTTTTGGTTTAAATCTTGAGACTGGACCTATATTGTAATTAAATGCCTGACTGGCCGACTTGTGGCTTAGCTGGCTATATAAGGGATCTAGATTGATGTAGTAGAGGATCATGGGAAAGATATAGGAAGGATAATCAAGATACATCATTGGAGAAAAAGATAGGATGCAAGCTATAATTCTGAATTCATAATTCTCATTGTATAAGGCCGAAACTTGGAAGGCCTCACAGCTGGGCATGTTGAAAGAAATAATATAATTCTCTGTTGTTGCTGCCAGTTGATTGTCTCATATCCATTGTGTTTCCATTGATTTCATGTGATATTATATTGCTTCTATTATGTAACTTTGAGCAAGGACTTGTTGTAGATTCAAGTGGACTCAATTCTACTTGATTCTGCTTGTATCTACCCTGCCCCTGCGTCATTATGGGAACACATGTGGTCAAAGAAGAATTGAAATGTGAGATTGATTTGGGATCACAAAACAATTTAGATGTGTGATCATTCTAGGAACACATCAAGACAAGCATAAGCATAAGCTGAAAGACAAGACCAACACCATTGCTGTTAAGTGATAGTCAAGTCTGAAATCAAAAGACAAGATCAACACCGTTGCTGTTAAGTGATAATCAAGTCTAAAAATAAGAGATAAGAATCGAAAGACAAGATCAACATCATTGTTGTTAAGTGATAATCAAGTCTCAAAATAAAAATCTCAAGATGAGCTGAATGATATAGTTGAATCAAATATTGAAGTTGATAGGTACTGTCCCCTCAGAATCAAAATCAAAATCAGGTAGAGGAGAAACAGTAAATTGATAAACTTGATCAAGTCATTAGAAATCATAATCAAAGGTGAAGGACAATAGGATAACCATCAATTAGGAAAGACATGCCCCAATTTGATTGAGAAAGATAAAGTCAAACCTCAGAGAAATGAAGCGAGTGAAGGTGAATGAAAGACTAGAAGGTCAAAAGAGATGGGGGTGAAGAAATAAAGATGCCCCAGCGAAGATCGAAGGATCAGGCCTCAAATGGTCAGCTAATTGCACAAAAGAGGGTGAAAGTTTTGAAATGTGATTTTGACTATCAAGATGAACTCGAATTTTGATTTTGAGTTCGAAAAGAAAATAAAATGATGTGATATGAAAGACAAAAAGCAAAAGACGTGATCGAGAAGAAGCGAAAGGTGAGTGCAGTTTGACTAACAAGTCCATGAAAGATAAAAGGAGAGCTCTCTCCATGTGCAAGATGCAAGACTAATCTAACATGAACCTAAAAATGCAAGCTACTATGAAAAGTGGTTGACTTGCAAGGTCACAATGCCAATAGACATCTAATAATCATCATCGAGCTTTATTGGTAGTGTCATAAGATCATACAATACACACTAGTATAAATATGAGTATATGAATATGATCTATATCAGATAGAATGTGGAAATCCCACCTAGGCACCAAAGACATGTAGGTCAAGATGACTAGTGCAGTGAGATTACCTAAGTTGACTATAGCGAGATTATGCTTGCATCAGGACATAAGAAGGTCAAGATGACTATAAGCATGCACTCGCAAACAATCAAGGATAATACTTTGTAGATCCTAGGTGTCAAGTGGATCAAGCATAAATGCTAATGACAATTAGGACCAACAAAATATACCCACAAATAGAAAAAGCAATAAAACATGTCCTCATGCCCTCAGTCTTCTAGCTATGCATCATTGAAAAATATCATAGGGAGAGAACACTCATCAAAGAAATCATCATAGACAACACACAAAGAAAGTAAGTCAAACAAGTCTCAACGAGTCAAATGTTTAAGTGTGTGTGTGTAGGTCATAGAATCAATCTTTGAGTATCACATATGGTAGTGAGAAATATCGCATCATTCTAGACTGTAGGGTAGGATATTTGATAAGTGTTGAGAAACACTTGACGCTAGAGTAGTGTTGAAAAACACTATTTGGGTGGTGTTGAAAAACACCATTTGCAAGATGTCCTAAAGACCAACGCATCCTAGAGACCAAAGCTAAAACAATTATGCCCCCTAGACAAAGACAAAGACCAATTCCAAACCAAGGCAAACAAGGTCAAGGCATGATGGAGAAAGGCGAAGTGTCAAGGATGCATGCTAAAAGACAAGGGTGCAAAGGCCTCAAGTAGTGCCTGTATCCAGGTTTTCACCACTTGGAGATTTTTTTTTTGTATTTTTGTTACCAAGGCGCCTGTTTCTAGGTTTTCACCAAGGCACTTTTTTTATTTTTTTTATTTTTTCAATTTTTTCAATTTTTTTAATATTTTTTTAGGACTTTATATGCTTTTTAGGATTTTTTCAACATCATATATGAATTTTTTTTTAAAATTTTTTCAGGATCAATAAGATATGTACAAAGGATGCCCCCAGACAGAATGGGCATCAAACTCCCAAGCAAGATCAGATTGTGTAGTCCCAATGTCTAGCAAGGTGGAGGACAAGAAGGATTAGCAAGCTATTGGAAGAGATGGAAGACAAGAGAATGAAGGAGAATGAAGGGAAGAAATCCTCAAGGACAAACTCTTCAAGAGTACCCAAGCTAGGGAAAAATTATCATGTAAAGCACATTTGGACAAGCAATGAAAGGCCAGCATAGGATAAGTCACAAAAGCATAATGAAAAAGAAGGAAAGGATGCAGTCCAAAGGAGTAGACATGTCAAGAGGCTTCATAGCATCGTGTTTTACTCTTTTTTATTAGATCAAGACCAAGGGGAAAAGGATAGCGAAAGGCTAGAATGAATGGAGGAAAATAAATATGAAAGCTAAACATGAATGAAATGAAAGCAAGATCATCAAAAGATAACTCACAAGATAGTCAAATATTCATGTATATGTCAACATTGTCAAGATCAAAGAGAGAAGACGGAATGGATGAAATATGTAGAAGACCTATGCATGATGCCTGATTGCCAGGTTTTCATCATGATACTTATCCAAGGCGCCACAAGGGAGTGGTTTTCACCATAGAATGAATTTATTTCTCTTTACTTTTTGCTACCAAGGTGCCTGTTTCCAAGTTTCCACCAAGGCACATTTTCAATTTTTTTCATTTTTTTCATTTTTTTGGAAGAAGGCAAGCTATTCAGATAATACTCCTTGAAAGGATAAACCATGATATGCCAAGGATTCAAGATGATATGCTCAAAGATGTTGATAGGGAAAGGAAGATGGAAGATAAAAATGGAGGATAAGGTTTTATGTAAAGTGAGTGAGGATGGAAGATAGTGGGAATAGACAAATGAGGAAAAATGATAGAAGATAGAAGGATAATGAATGGAAGGATTGTGAAAGGGTAGATGGAAAGGAAGACAAGATCAACATCAACACACACCTTGAAAGGTGGTGAGAGAGTGGAGGAAATGTGAATAAAGGAATACGAGAAAGAATATGGTGAATGGATAGCAGAGGTTGCGGTTCAGGCACATGGAATGGAAGAATGTTTTTGGAAAAAGATGAAGTGGAAACCTTTGAAAGCTTGAATGTCAACTTCACTTGTTGCTCAACATTAGACTCTTTCAAGAGAGACTTTGGAATCCATATAGTCATAGGCTTTTCATTTCTTTTTGATGATTTAGAGAGAATATCTTCAATGATGGATTTTGGAACCCATACTTGTCTTGTAGTTTTCTTCTTAGATATCTCTTTTGACTTTATGCATCCATGTCGATTAGAGGAGACATGGTGATCTTATTTTTTTGATGGATTCTTGTATTGCTTATTTTTTTTTCTTTGAACATTCAAGTTACTTCCAAAAGACTTGGGACTTGTGAAAGAAGAAGGACGACATGACTGGTTTAGATGGGTGGGTGGATGAAAAAGATTCAAGAGTATGCATCTATGTTAACCTTGAGAAAAGATAGGAGATGGAGGGACGTAAGGACCCAAGATAGATAACAAATTAGGAGTGTTAGGAGGGGAAAGTGAAGGGACATAAGGGCCCAAGATGGAAGGAAGATGTGAAGCCTTTGGTATTGGTGGAGGAAGTCCAAGGATGGATGTGGAAGATGCAAAAAGATAATCAACCAATTCATCAGCATTTATATGATAGCCAAGGACATCAACAGCTTTAGAGTGAGCATTAGGATTTTCAATAAGATTGTGAACATCTTGAATAGGAGCAACTTCTTTGATAGGAATTTTCAAAGCTTGCAAAGACTTAGGAAGAGTAGAAAGTGGAGGTGAACATGGAGTGGTAGAACAAGAAGATGGAAGACTTTGATCTTGACAAGGAGCTTTGGATAGCACAAGCGCATCATTTTTTTCTTGACTTTCAATAGGCTTAATATTGAGAGTAACAACACCATTTTTAATAACCTTAATGGAAGTATCATCTTTGGAAAGTGCAAGTGGAATAAGGTTATTTTGATTGTCAATAAGCTCGATAGTGTAAGTAGTAGCTTGATCTTGATTAGGAGAAGACTTAAGACATGGAGGAATGAATGAGGAAGGGTGTAGAGGGACAAAAGGACCATGAAATGGATAAGAGACATCATGAAAAGAATTGAATGACATGGAGGGTTCTTGATCTTGATCTTTCTTTATGTTCTTTTCTTTATTTTTAGAGTCCTCTTGACATGGAGCCACTTCTAAGGACAAGGAAGCATGTTGAATTTGTATGGAAGACTTTGGAAGAGATAGTGAAGGATTAGCTGAAGTAGGCATTATAGCACATAAAGGCTTAGGCTCTTTAGGTTTAGCATTATTGAAAGTATTTGCAGCCAAGTGAAGTTAGCTTGAGTTTCTTTAAGAGATAGCCCTTGAGGATAACTATAGGGAACCACATGAAAAGTATTAGGACTTTCATTGGATGAAGGGTTTGTGAAAGATTTGGAAGACTCAGAAGTTTTAGGAAATGTATGAGTATTAGAGGAAGTAGGGGATGGAAGGGAACCATCACAAGACAAAAGTCCATCATTAACATAATCTTGCTTGAGAGTGTAATCTTTATTTTCAACATGAATGTTCTTAGAGGAATGATTCTTATAATATTTACATTTCAAATCAGTGTGGTACATTTTATATTCCTCAACAAAAGTGGATGGATCATCATCAAGGTATTGTTCACATAACTCATCAAAGTCTTTTTCAAAATCAGAGTCATACAGATCACCATCGTGTTCTACCCAATAGGACGATCCTTTAGCAAGCACGAGCACATGATGAGGACTCTTAGGAATAGAGGTTTCATAGGTATGACTATATGGTTCATCATCATAGCCATCATAATAGCCATCAAAGGTGGGTGTGTCACTCTTCATGGGAGAGGTATCACAAGGATTACTATATTTCTCATATTGAGGAGTAAGACTCTTGGGAGAAGTAGAAGAGGAATGAGATTGTGAAGAAGAGGGAAGTGAAGACCTAGTGGAGGAAGAAGAATTGGATAATGAGGAATGTGAATAATGTCTAGAAGAATCATGATAAGACTTGGAATGTGAAGAAGAATGAGAAGACTTAGAAGATGAAGAATTTTTGGAAGAGGGAGGTCGTGATATGATTATGTCTATGATCCTAGCAAAGGCATCTGATTCAATCATCTTTTCTTTTATTTTTGCTTTAAGTTTGTCACCCATGAGATATCCAGAAGGACTATTGGAGGAATAAAATTCTTTGAATTGAGCAATGAGTTCAAGATCATCTATTTTCAAGAGAGGTTCCATAACAAGATAGTTGAAATTCATGGTTTTGGAAGAGGATGAATCAAGCATGGAAGTGACAAAAGAGATGAATAGAAGAAGGTAGACTAGATAATAAGAGGAAAAGAATCAAGAAGACATGAATAATTTAGGAGAAAGCATGAAGAAAGAAAAGAAAGGGTGGAAATGGAAGACTAGGAAGACATGGAAGAAGCAGAAGAAAGAAGACTAAGAGTCATTTTTTGCAATTTGACACCATTGAAATTCATTTGGATATTGAGAAATATGTCATGGAACCTAAGATCCAACCTAGACTGACCAAGGAAGACTGGGAATGGCAAGAATCAGCTTCAGATTGCAGACAACTGTGAGACAGCAAAATAAATTTGTGAGATAGTTTCCAGGCAAGCAGTGCGACTATTGACCAGTGAATGTGAAAAACTCAGTTTTGAAAGCAATTTGGTCAATGTTGTAGGTTGCAAGTTTGATTTCACAATCCAGAATACAGTAATAGTAGATAATAGACAATTTTGCAAACAGTAGGTGATCAAACATGTCATAGAACACTTGTGCAAGAGCAAAAGTAACCTTGCCAAGACAAGTAATTGTGATATCAAAGTAAAAAATCTTATGAATGCTACTATGATGTTTGATGTTTGAGAACGTTTACATAGGTAGATCACAATGAGAACAGTTCAAGCACTTGCTAGCCTAGAAGGACAAAGGCTCAATACTTAGCAACTTCGCCCACACTTGATGTTCCATTGCCTCACACAAAGTGGTTGCCCATAATAGATATTGGCTTTGTCATGGAAGTGCCAATGACACAACCAAAGGAACACAGATGGTGAGTAATCTTGGGGTGATCTGGGTTATTCCACTTGGATCAATCCTTGCACCAAGAAGCTAAGCGGCAAAATAGGGTGGCCTCTATCTATGGTTCTTAGTAAGGGCTTCTATTCGTAGTACCCCTCTTGCTCCCCAAAGGGACTCCTTACCTTGCGGCAAGTAACGGACCTTGTGGCCTTAAGAGTACCTTAAGCATTCTTGCTCAATACTTTCCTCATGGTCACAATCCCACAAGTACTCACATCAAGCGAAGACAAACACTACGTCTACCAAGGTTTTGTGTCCTCGATAGCCTTGAGTTTATAGTGAGTTGGAATAGCTGACAATAAGCTTGTCCCCACTTGGGTCGTTCCTCTTGATTACTCAAGAGCAGGCCCACTAAAGGATTCTAAAGATCTAAACAAAGAATAGATCAACTTATGAGGTTCAAGGTTTTTGTTTCACTGCAAGGGTGAAGAGCATACTCCCCTATCTCAAAAGTTTCTCTCAAACACACCAAGAAAATGTTCAATTACTCTCTTGCTTTCAAAATCCAAAGATGGGTCAAGATTTTTTTGCTCACCACAAGGGTGAAGAGCATACTTCTCCTACCACCCAAGAATTCCTACAACAAGATATTATGTTCCTATGAAATGAAAAAACTAGTAATTACCACACTTGAAATGAAATAAACAACAAGCACTTTATTAGGTTTTTATGCTTTGGGCAGCCCTACAAAAACCATTAGTAGCCCTTGTGCATTTGAAGCTTTGACATGCATTCTTTTAAGCAAATAATCAAGCAATGAAGGAACCTACAAGCACAACTTGTTAGCCCCACAATGGTTAGCACATCAAAAATTAGATAATCTGCAAGGAAAATAGCTGATCAAATAGAAAAATTTGAAAATGAAACCAACATGGTTGGATTAGGCTCGAAAAGAGCTTTCCAACGATATATCACACTTAAATTTTTGATACCGTATGTGAAAATTTCTAAAAAATGGGTGCCAATTTTCCAGAGTCATGCGACACTTCTCTGTATACGGGGGTGACAGTTTATCTCCATGCGATAGTTCGTTGAGCTGTAGGCGATAATTTATACCAAACAGTGCGACACTTTCTGTCAAACAGTGCGACACTTTTAACTGGTAAAGTATTGCCCTGCTATATAAGAAATTGTCGTGCAACACTAGAAAACTGTCATACGACACTCTGAGACAAAAAATAGAGAACCGAAAATGACGCTAAACTATGACAAAAAATTTCTAAAAATGCATGAAATGAAGGACAAAACAATAATGCTCTGCCCCACAATGGGTGCCAAAAATGTACACACAAAATAGTGCACTTCTATGAATCATTACAATCAAGAACACTCAAGAATGAGGTCTCAAAAATCAATCCATAGATCCCTAGGCATGGAGTGCAAGGGTGTTTAAGAATGCTCTCAGCTAGAGCTATTAGGCCTATAACCTTGCTAGTAAACCACACTATGAGAGATTCAAATGAAGACAAGGGCAAGAATGCCAATATCCCTAAGAATCAAAATGAAATGCAATGCAAAGCTATACTATGAATGAAAATGCAAGCTATGTAAGCTAAGCTATGAAAGGAAATATGCAAGCTATGCTATCAAAATGAGAGAACAAGTATTACAAAGCCTCCTAGTTAAGCTAGATGAAGTAATCTAAAGCATAAAGGAAACTAAGCTAGTATGAAGCTATGAATGCCATGACAATGCAAGAAATGAAACTATGATAGCATGTAGATGCAAAAGCCAAGAATGCTCTAAATCTTCAAAAAGCTCCAAAGTGACCTAGAAAACCTGCAGCATAACATTAGTATTCAAAAATGCATATGAGGAAGAGAGCTCTTCTTTTATAGGAAATGAGAAGAAATGGACCATGGAGATTAAGAGGCAAAAGATTTAATCAACGGTGGAGCATCAAAGATGAGAAATCCATACGCACAAATATCTTCCAATGAGAAAATAAGAGTTGACTTTTGTGTCCATATGAGACAAAAAGTGCTTTTTTCCTTTTTATAAAATAAGAATAGTGCTTTATTTGTGCAACTTAGGATAAGAGGAAAAGTGGGGACTTTTTATTTATTAAAAGGAGAGGAAATATTCATTTTAATTAAATAAGGACTTAGGATAAAATGATTAGCCCAAGGAATAATCGAATAAATGATGAAATATGGCTTGATCAAGGAAATTGATATAATTGATAAAATGTTGATTTTTGAAAATATTGATTCAGGGATTTGATAAATTGTTGAATGGGGGCCCAAAGTCTAGGCGACCATTTTAGGGTGCATACAACACCTAATGCCGAGTCTCAGGTAAGTATTGCTGAGCAATAGACAGATGCTGCTGAGCATTAGGAAAATAGTGCCAAAAGAGAATAAGAACATGCTGAGCTACAAGAAAATGCTATTGAGTATTAGGAAGAGGTTGCTGAGCATTCAAAAGTTGAATCTGACAATCTTGTTGGGGAACCTGATGAAATAGAGGAGAGAGGAGCTGAACCTATTTTGGAAAAATATGTAAGAAGACATCACAAGCTTGAACAGATAATTGGAGACAAAAATACTGGAATTCAAACCAGAAGTAAGACTAAGGATCCAACATGCCTATTGTGTGAATTTGAACCCAAGTCAACTAGAGAGGCATTGGAGAATGAAGACTGGATACAAGCAATGAATGAAGAGATTGACCAGATTGAGAAGAATGATACTTGGACTTTGGTGCCGAGACTTGAAAACAAAAATGTTATAGGAACAAAGTGAGTGTTTCGAAATAAGATGAATGAAAATGGTGAAATCACTAGGAACAAAGCTAGGCTAGTATGCAAAGGCTACGCACAAGAAGAATGAATAGATTATGGGGAGACATTTGCCCCTATAGCTAGATTGGAAGGAGTAAGAACTCTGCTTACATATGCTGCTTATAAATATTTCAAGGTATATCAAATGGATGTCAAGTCTGCATTTTTTAATGGTGTAAGAATTTTGATATCGCTCTGATACCATGTAAGAATTTGCCTAAGGAAAAGAATAAATGCCAAAATCTAGAAGCTCAAGAGATAGCACAAGAGAGATAGGCAAAATGATCAAATAATTGATTATAGCCAATTGAATTGAATACAAAGTAGGAGTGCCTAAATATATAGACAATGCAATAAGACTACATGATAAGGAGATGATAAGATATCACCCACACAAGGTGGAATCACATGTCCACCAAAGGTGGATCATCCTCCATTGCACATCAAAGTATGTGCAACAATGAGAGGATGATAATGTGGTAAGAGCACTAAAGGTGGATCTCACACACAAAAAGATATATGATGACAACTATCACACCTAAAGTGGAGATTCTCCTAACCATGTGCTAAAATGAAATGCAAACTCCTAGGTGTCACAATGACAACTAATATGCAAATGCATTACTCTAAGTAAACTTAAGTAAAGTGTAATTAATAAATACTTAATTACACCAACACCCCCCCTTAAGTGCAACTTAGGGGAATGCACTTAAGCTCACAATGCAAGATGGGTCCCAGCTACTAGGCCATGTTAGGTACCGTACAAAATACAAGAACAATGCAATCTCTCATAAAGTGGAGGAAGAGGGAAAACCTCATGGGAAAAACCCTCCCCCAAAAAGAGAGATGAATACAAGATGCATGCATGGATGGAGTAATCAAGACCCCCCAATTATGACATACATCATGCATATACAATAAAAAATCCCCTTAAAGGAAGGAAACAAGGAGACATGATATCCCCCCCATAATGAGTAATCTCCTCCAAGGATGGTAAGTGTTTGAAGACAAAACATAGTCCAATGCCTACAAACAACATTTCTCCTCTTAGGAAGAAGATACACTGAGTATAGATGTAAGAAGGCTTCCCATTATGGATAGGAAGTAGGAAGGGGAATCCAAATGAAGTATGATGTCTCTGAAGTATGCCCAAGTGTCGTCATGTCCTTGGTTGATGAAGATGCCACAAACCAATCAGGAGAAAGCCCAATAGAAGAAGGTGACATACAAGGAACCAATGATAATTGATCCATGTAAGAATTTGGATCAAACTCCAAAGACAAAGATGCCTCCTTAAATGAAGTAGGAAGAGAAGCAAGAAAGCCCCCCCTCAATGTAGAATGTACACCCATGATAGATGCACCTAGATCAATGTAGAAACTGCACCAAGAAAAATGAATAATGTTCCTCCCCTTAGGAAGAAACAAGTCCATAGGTGGATCAATGAATCCTCCCCAATCTCTAGGAAGAATCCTCAAAATGTATGATGTCTCAGGAAACTGAATAGGAATCTCCAACACATGAGTATGGTCAACCTTAACCATGTAATGTGACATCTCAAGTGAAGTTTGAGACTCATGAAAACCAATCTCTAAAGAGTCAAATGTCTTCTCTGAAGTTAAAGAGACATCCTCCAAATGTTGTATCAAAGGATCCACAATCATGTCAATCTTGAAAGAAGGATCAAG
Organism: Chamaecyparis obtusa; assembly: GCA_027943335.1. Classification (NCBI taxonomy): domain Eukaryota; kingdom Viridiplantae; phylum Streptophyta; class Pinopsida; order Cupressales; family Cupressaceae; genus Chamaecyparis; species Chamaecyparis obtusa. The sequence goes on along the minus strand of BSBK01003238.1, from coordinate 558,306 downwards.
TAGAGAATGAAGATGAGGGTCAACATGCCCCCTCAAAACAACTGAAGAAGGATCATCCTCAACAAAGAGAAGATGAATGTCATCAACAAAGTCTTCCAAATCTGAAATGTAGGACTCCACAAACAAACTTGCAATGTCTGTCAAGTAGGCATCCCATGGAACTATAACTGGAAGACAAGGAATATCTTGCTGTATTGAATCACAAGAGCGAGTGGCTATAGGAAGACACACATCATCAAGAGATGTGATCTCAGTAGGAGGAGAAGGAGCTGTAACTGGAGGTTCTGGACATTTTGGAAGTGGAGGAATATGTGGATCTCCATACATTTTCCAAAGAACAGTCCAAAGATCAGGAATATTTTCTATCTCATCTTCATAGTCATCAAGGGAATCCATAACATCCATATCCATATTCAAATAGATAACCTTAACAATTTTTGAGTAAGAGTCACAATTGTAAGGACTTTTAGGTCTATACTCATACAAATAGGAAAATAGGTTATGCTCACTAAGATGAGCAAGAACCTATTCACTTCATTGCTTATAGTTCCCTCTTGTCAACTTAATTAAACCATCCATGATGTGCTTCTCACATGAAACAATGAGACCAAAAAAACAATGCACCCCCAAAATGCAATGAACCAAAGAACCCCCCCCCCCCAAAAAAAAAACATGATTTTGGCACTTTATATATAGTGCATGTACAATTACCACTTGCCAAAATGAACCAAAGTGGACTTTTGATTTTGATGATTACAACAGAAAATATGAAGCTATAATAGACTCAAACAAATAAGACACAAGATCTCTCAAGGATCTAACAAATTACAAGTGCCAAAAATAGGCCAAAATAGACCAAATTCTAAAAGTACTATGTCTACTCATAATTTTTCCAAACTGATACCAGATCTGGAAAGTAGATATAAAATCATGAACTTTCAAAAAAAATAGCACCTGAAAATGTGTCCATATGAGCCCAAACGAAGCCTCTAAAGTTGAAAACATTAGGATTTTTGATTTTCAGAAAACATCAGAAACAAAGATCAGAAATCACTTGCACCATTATGTAGATTGTGAAATTCTACCCAAAAATTAAAAAAATTGCTCAGAAAAAGGAGTCCGGATGACTAAGATATCGCTGATTGAAAATCGCCTCTAAAATTATTTTTTTGAATCGCCGCTGCCGAACCTTGAAAATTCAAATGGCTCTAGATTTGGCTTTAGATGTCCGATTTGGATGAAACAAAATTTGATTTAGAAGTTTTTGGACCTCCTCAATGTGATGCCAACCTCTGATTTGCACCAACAAGCTCCAATTTTGACCTGCAATAAAAATCTCTCCAAAATAGGCTATATAATGAAACTCTTATGGCTCTAATACCATGTAAGAATTTTTATATTGCTCTGATACCATGTAAGAATTTGCCTAGGGCAAAGAATAAATTCCAAGATCTAGAAGCTCAAGAGATAGCACAAGAGAGATAGGCAAAATGATCAAATAATTGATTATAGCCAATTGAATTGAATATAAAGTAGGAGTGCCTAAATATATAGACAATGCAATAAAACTACATGATAAGGAGATGATAAGATATCACCCACACAAGGTGGAATCACATGTTCACCAAAGGTGGATCATCCTCCATTATACATCAAAGTATGTGCAACAATGAGAGGATGATAATGTGATAAGAGCACTAAAGGTGGATCTCACACACAAAGAGGTATATGATGACAACTATCACACCTAAAGTGGAGATTCTCCTAACCATGTGCTAAAATGAAATGCAAACTCCTAGGTGTCATAATGAAAACTAATATGCAAATGCATTACTCTAAGTAAACTTAAGTAAAGTGTAATTAGTAAATACTTAATTACACCAACAAATGGTATACTGGAAAAAGAAGTTTACATAGAACAACTAGAAGGTTTTATTGATCCAAATAGAAGACACATGGTGTGCAAACTGAACAAAGCACTATATGGATTGAAATGAGCTCCTAGAGCATGGTATGAGAGGTTGCACAACTACTTGATACAGATTGGATTTTCAAGAACAAATGACACAAGCAATCTGTACATGAAAGATGAAGAAGGTAAAGGTATCTTGTTGGCAAAAATTTTTGTGGATGACATTATTTTTGGTGGACAAGATGCATTATGTAAAATATTTTCAAATGAAATGCAAACTGAATTTGAAATGAGTATGTTTGGTGAGATCAAATTCTTTGTTGGTTTACAAGTATATTAGAGGAAGAATGAAATTTTCATTACACAGTCTAAGTATGTTAATGAAATACTGAAAACTTTTGGGATGGAAGATGCTAAACTAGTGAGTACTCCTATGGTTACTGGACAAAAGTTATCTAAGAATGATGATGCTACAGAAGTGAATCAGACTTTGTACAGATCCATGATTGGAAAATTACAGTATGTTGTACATAGTAGACCGAATATTGCACTAGCTATTGGGATTGTGGCAAGATTCTCTGCCAATCCTAAGGAAACACACATGATGGCTGTGAAAAGAATTATGAGATACTTGAAAGAAACTGCTGACTATGGTCTATATTATAAGAAGGATGACAAATTTGAACTCAAAGTTTATACATATGCTGATTGGGCAGGAAATGAAGATGATAGAATAGTACTAGTGGTGGAGCTTTCTTTCTTGGACAAAGATTAGTCTCTTGGACAAGCAAGAAACAAAATTGCATTTCCCAATCTACTGCCAAGGCCGAGTATGTTGCTGCTGCAGTAAACTGTTCAAATTTGGTATGGATAAAACAATTGTTGATAGACATGAAAGAAGAAATCACTGAACCTGTTGTTATTTTCTGTGACAACACAAGTGCTATCAATATTTCTAAAAATCTAGTGATGCACACTAAGACAAAGCACATAGTAATCAATTATCACTACTTGAGAGAATTAATACAAGATAAAGAAGTCTGAATGGAATATGTGAATATAAAAGAACAATTAGCAGACATATTCACTAAAGCTTTACCCAGAGAAGCTCATGACTATTTGAGAAGTCAATTAGGGGTCCTTCCCCTAACTGAGGCTGCCTAGACAAGTTAGGAGCACTGCATCAAATGTGTTATAGCAGAATATTTGACAAATTGATGCAAAAGATTGTCACACTTTAGGGCTGGCCTAGAGTTGTGAAAAGAAGCAAAGACAAGGAATCAATCATAACCAAGATGACAGAGGGAGAAACACTGAGCTGCATAGATATTATCTACATCTGATGGATGTATGTTTTAGTTGCTGCTTTGGCATTTTTGTCAAAGAGGGAGATGAACTGATATGATAACACATGACACTGAAGCTAAGGATGATGAACTAGAATGAAGGATCGGAATAGAAGGAGATTTGAATACTTCTGATGGTCATAGAAGTGAGGCTTATAGGATTCTGAATTAGAATGAAGCTAAGGATATTATAAATAATTCTTTGATAAATAGATAAGTTTTTGGATTGGTTGGTAATCCATGTGTTATTCAGGTGATATCATATGGTGTTGCCATCAATGCCAAAGAGGGAGATTGTTGGAAATTGCAATTGAAACAATTGTTGTATTGTCATTAATGTCAAACCTTAACTGGTAAGATTGTTGCTACTTAGGAAAGTACTATATCTATTTGAGTGTTGCTAAGGGGATAGGCAAGGTTAGTAACAATAGCACCTAAGGAAAGGTTGAGTTATCTTGATATTACAAAGTGTACTTGACTATGTTGCACAATGATGAGACAATGTATTGTTTATCTTAGTAAGACTGAAGACTAAACTGGTAGGCTTGACCGAGTAAAGAATGGAAAAATCATGTTTAAACTGAGTAATGTTAGTGTCGACTGAGTTAGTATATGCCGAGCAACATTCTAGTGTCGACCGAACAACAATTAATTGTTGAGGAAGACAATGTAAGCTAAGGAAACATTTTTAGTAATGACCGAGCTTTCTACATGAAGACTGAGTAGTTGATCACAGTATTGACCGAGCATTAGCAATTTTATATTTGAAGAGAATTTAGTTTTGGAGCTGACATTGTTGAATTCTTGGATTATGTAAAACATGTTGACTTTATTTATTGATTGTTTGAAAGCATTAAATGCATTGTAAAATGTTTTATTATAAATCTTTAAGAGATTTGAGATGATTCTAGAAAAGGAGCCGAAGAACATGAAGTGGGTAGATTCAATGAATCTGACCTAACCCTAAGATCTACGAATGAGATTGAGCGGCATAAGATGAGTTAACCTAATTGAGGAAAGCATAAAGGGAACCTGAGCATTTGGATATGAAAGTGCATGGGTGAACAGAGAATGCTGGAAGATTAGTAAAGTTTTATTGACTGTATAAGCAAAAAAGGCTGAAGGAGAATTGTGGTGGTTGCTTGAAGAAAAGTTTCGAGTAGATCAGAGATGGAGATGGCAAAGTTTCAAAGTTAGTAAACCAGCATTAGTGTATGAAATCAGATTTGATATTTGTAAAGTGAGTTATATATTTTTCAGATAAATATTGCTAGTACTTTCTAACCATTGTAACAATCAAAATCTTTTTAACTAAGGTTGACCTAACAGTCATATGATAAATCTTTTGAACAAGTTTGCATTCTAATGGAGTGTATGTAAGTCCTATGACTAAGCTCACTTTTAACAGAGTGATTGAAATCCTTTAACTGGGTCACACCTGACAGTGTGTATTGTAACCTTTGACAAGGTTGGCTTTTTATCGAGCTCACTTCAGAAAAGTGAAAATAATAGTAGCATGTTACAAAGTGGTTTTTCCCAAATTGGGTTTCCACTATAAATCCTGGTGTTAATACTTGTGTGAATATTTTGGTTTGAACATTTTTGTGTTTTACAAGTTAAGTTACAACTGGGTAGTGGATTACATTGTTGTATGTTTCTATTATTGAATTAGTGATGACCGAGTTTGTTTTGGTTATTGGATCTGATTTAAGGAAAATTTTGTAAGTTTGTTTTATACATTAGGACCTAAGAACAACTGATTCATCCCCCCCCCCTCTATATTGTTCTAAATCATATTAACAGAAGTATGGTCTAGATGGCAACATTGACAAGTATAAGGAGAGATTGGTTGCAAAGGGTTATTCTTAGAAAGAAGGGATTGACTACAGAGAAATATTTTCTCATGTAGCTAAGCTAACATCTATCAGATTTTTGTTATCACTTGTAGTGAGACATGATTTTGAAATTGAGCAGATGGACGTGACAACAACATTTCTTCATGGTGATCTTGAAGAAGAAATATACATGTCCCAACCAGAGAACTTTGTGGAAAAAGGTAAAGAGAATCTAGTATGTAAGCTAAAGAAGTCTCTTTATGGTTTGAAACAGTCACCCAGAATGTGGTATCAAAAGTATGATACATATATTTTGTCTTTGGGTTTTACAAGATCTAAATCTAATCACTGTGTGTATTATAAAGTTGAAGGTGAGTGGATACTTATAATTTCTCTATATGTAGATGATATGTTGTTCATAAGAAATAGTAAGGAAATGATCTCAAAATTAAAATCTCAACTTTCCTTGAAATTTGAAATTAAAAATTTAGGGCTGACAAAATTTATTTTGGGGATGGAAATTAGAAGGGATGGAGTTGGCAGGAAGCTACAATTTTTTGTGATAGTCGAAGTGCAATATGTCTGGCAAAGAATCCTACATTCCATGCCAAGACAAAACACATTGATGTACAATATCATTTTGTGCGTGACATGGTTGAAGACAGAAAGGTGAATCTAGAAAAAGTTGGTACTTTGGAGAATGTTGCAGATGCATTGACAAAGCCAACATACACAACTAAGTTAAAATAGTGCACAAATTCCATGGGGCTTGGTGCCCCAGACACCTATTAGCCTTGCTGGTAACTCTATACTTCATTAAGTGGGAGATTGTTGGATTAAAAAAGTACAAAAGTCTCATTGTATGGTGAGACCATCGTACGGTGGAGGTGAGAGCTCATCGTACAATGATTCCACCATATGGTGAAGAGCTACATTGGCACGATGGAGGTGAGGCGTCACTATATGGTGGTTCCACCGTAAGGTGAAGGTGAGTTGCATTGGCACTATATGGTGATTTTGCATTGGCATTGTATGGTGATTCTACATTGGCACCGTATGGAGTAACATGTTGGCACTGTATAGAGTATGAAGACTGTACATGTTGGCACCTTACAGACATGTTGAGTGTAGGGTGAAGTTAGATCACCGTACAGTGAGCCTACCATACATGTCTTCCCCTATGGTGAAGTTTTCATGTGTGGTAAAGGTGAGTACCTGATGGAGTATGAAGCTGTTGTTTGTGTATGATGATTCCACTGTATGGTGGACCATATGGTTAGGCTGGTAGACAATGTAATGGTTTCTATATCAAATTCTGTAAGGAATTACAGTGTGCATAAATGGCTGCAAGATTCATAAAGGATGGTGTGATAAAAATCAGGTTGATTGTAACGCAATTTGAGCTAGTGAAAAATTCAGAGTGTTGTTTGTAAATATCATTTACTGTAATACAAGAGTTGCTCAAGTTTTTTGGGTGGTGGGTTTTTTCCCAGAAGGGTTTCCCACATTAAATCTTGTGTATCTTGTGTATGGAATTTTGCATGTTTTTAATTTACTTGCACATCTCTGTGGTTTTTATTTATAGTTTCTTATTTCCTTGACATTTTTTGGCATTCGGAAAGCATTTTCGCACCGTTGCTTTCTTTACATGATTGACATACTAATACCACAGAAGACCAAACTAAGATGAGAGTGATAATTTCCTCAAACATTGTAGAGGTTGGTCTAGACTATTCATAGAATCCATTGAAGGTTTTAGAGGACTATGAATATTGTGGAAGTTGAATAAAATTCAATTAGATCCACATGCACCACATAAAAAACCAATTGGTTTGTGGAATGGTGTGTAGTGTAAACACAAGTCTTATTTTTCTATTTCCAATGTATATGGCCCCACTAAATTAAAAGAGAAAATAGATGTATTGAATAGCCTAAGCATAGAGCTTCAAATTATAAACTATAAACTTCAAGACAATTTTAGACTCAAAATAAAATTTAGGAGGACTAGGGAGAATTGTTGAGATTAGTTGTTGTGCACATTGCAATATATAACATTGATTTTATTTAATTATGTAGTTAAATAATTATTTGTCTTTGGTGCATCCTAGGTGATGTGTTTAGTCACATTAAATAATTATTTGGGGCCACTTGCAAATATGTATGTAACACTGGGTTAAATAATTTATGTGGGGTCATAGTGTAGAAGTTGAGAAATCCAACTTCACAGTTTGCCAAGAACACCTGAATGCAAATGACTTGTTGCTGGAAGGAAGCAGAAGACACAAAAAGCAAAAGATTGGAAAATCTCAGCGGAGTGAGAGAAATTGTATTCCAATATGAAGTCAGAACATAATTACAAGAGTTCAACCTATAAGGTGAATGAAACCCTAAAAAAGGTAAAAAGCTAGGTTGCGCATAATAATTAATATAAAATATTAATTATATGCACCTAAGAGACAGCTTAAGTAAACTAGAGTAATAGACAACTTAATTAATTAAATCAAAGTGATTTAATTAATAAGTGTGAACATATAATTACTCTAACACCCCCCCTTAAGTGAAACTCAAGAGGTAAGCTAACCTAGCACACTATGAAAGCAGGAAAAAAGATGGGTCCTGACAACAAGGCCTGATTAGGTACCCAATACAAGGAAATCTTTGTAAACCAAAGACAAAGGATAAAACCCAATGGGAAAAACCCCTCTCCAAAAAGAGATAGAAAAAAGCATAAAAAGAAATGGCTCAAGAGACTCTCTCAAAACCATAAGTACAACCAGCCCCCCCATGAGAGAGAGAAGAGACACTAAAGCCCCCCAGAATGATGAAACCCCTATGGAAATGATCGAACCAATGGAACTCCAATGCGGAAGAAACAAAGGCATGGAACAAGGAAACCTGTGAGTGAGAGGTGAAATTGGAAGGCCTAACTGATGCTCAAAGGAGAAAACATGAGGATCCTGAAAGGGAATCCCCAATGTAGGTGGTGTGACAGGTGTGCTGACACTGTCATGATAGAGGAGATGAATGTCCTTTGTAGAATCCTCAACAAGTGCACCTGGTGGCTTGATGAATGGAGTTGGAGGGTCAGGCAGTGCTGAAGAAGAATCTTGCTAAAGAGAAAAGATCTCAATAGGATGTGGAGTGGCAGTCATAGTAGTGATCTTAGGAATAATACAAAGGTTCAAGCGACCTGACTGCACCACATGATGCTCTTGTGAAAGAGAAGAGTTGTGCTTCGACAATGGAGATGGTGGACCAAAGTGTGAGAAGGTGTAGAGATGGGTGGAATGATCAATTGTCCCTTTAGCAACAATGCCTCCTGTTGCACTATCCCGAATGAAGACTGAATCTGTAGTGAACTCAACTATCTTCCCTGATCCACTATGTGTAATTTGATAAATCAAGAGAAGGTTTACAGACAGAGATGGAACATATAATACATCATTGAATGTGCCATCTTGAATGCCTACTAAACCTTTCCCATAGACTGTTAGGACAATGTTATTCCCCATGAGAATATGAGGAATGGGAGAAGCCTCAACAATAGAGAAAACCCCTCGAGAAGATGCCATATGATGAGAAGCACCTGAATCTAGTATCCAAGGGACCTGTGAAGGGGATGTAATGGATGCTCATAATGCATGACCCTATCCAAAATCCTATCTAGATGTTGAAGATGTGGAAGAAGACTGAAAAGCAGACCCCTGTGAGGTAGAAGAGGATGGAGAGGAAACAATCCTCTTCTGAAGAAGAGCTTGAAAATCTACAATATATTTCTCATAGCCATCAAATCTCTTTTGAAAACAATGTGACTCATTATGAGGTCCCTTCTGACAATAGGAACATGTAGGGCTCTTAGTCTTCTATTTCTCCTTCTTAGAAGAAGATGGTGGGCTAGTAGAGTGCTGAGAAGAGGAATTTGATATTTGTTTTGGCTTCTGCTTTTGTGTACCCTAAGGTGTCTTGGCAAGCAATGCCTGTGACTATGAACCTGTAAGTGAATCCATCTAAGTGAACTTGGACTGCTCATGAGTCAACCTATCACATAAAGTCTCAAAAGAGGGCATAACATGTCGTGCACCCAATGCATCCATAGTGGAGTAGAAGGTAGAAGTGAAAATCTGATAAGGATCATGAAGCTTTGAGAGTATCAGAAAGATACACTCATCATCAGACTTCATCTTTCCAGAAACCTATAAAATAGATTGAAGAGACTTGAACTTCATCAAGAAGTCCTCAATGCTGGTGAATGATTCAGGTACCAAGGAGGTGAAGTCTACATCTATCTATAGAACCCTGAATTGATTCATTTTGCTAAACAAGGTGGAAAACTTGTTCCACATAGCCCTCGATGTGGGCAAACCATCCAGGTGGAACTGTTAGTGCTTAAATCTGCAGATGATTAATAATTCATGAACTCATATAATCCCAATAGATGCATTTGACAAAATTACAAGCACTAAGGTATTAAGGTTATAAAAAACCTTCTTCACTTTGAGTATAAAAACTCAGACGGGTATACCTATATCAATTCACTATTTGATATAAGCTTTGAATTGAGAATTAGCTCCTTCACTGTTGTATTGTCCTTCTCAGAATTGACTCAATAAGACATTAAAACTCTTAGTATGGCCCAAACAATCCTGATACACAACACTATGATAGAAATTATGAAAGCAACAATATTGAACAGTGGCTTAAGGACATTCATCCTTCTTCCTTTTAGAGTTGAACTCAAGGAAGGTTAACCTCATTCAGTGCTTCTACAAAGCATTACAATGTACATCTATGAACTTGTCATAGAATAATTTAGATTAAGATTGTACAGATAAAGTAAAATGAATCAGTTGTTTATATTTTTAGGTTGTAACATATGCAAATGTATCTCAAACCAGTGTCTTATTCTACTTGGGCATCAGAGTCAAACCCTATCTCCACAAAAATCTATCAAGACAAATATACTAGAACCCAAATGACATGCCTGACATCCCATTTTTTTAATTCCTATCACTGTCATCAAATTCATATATGGAAAATTAATTCCCAAAGATCTCCCTTAAGATTTTACTCTTCCCTTGAAAGAAACTTAAGTTTAACCCCTATATTCACCTTGTGAACAATGCATTGAAAAAGCCTTACAATTTGAATGCATAAGAAAACTAAAGTATCCATACACAAAGACAATAAGTAGTAGTAACAGAGTTTCAATATGCTTTGTATTAATATCAAAATGTGTTAATACAATATTCTCTTGACTTCAAAGAAAACAAGGTTCTATATTTCAAAACTTCTTTACAAAATGTATCAACCACCCTTTAATGAGCAAAAAACTTTCTATATATAATCTCAGCCATCTTGGAATCCTTGAAAGGATGCAACAAGCTTGGGATGGCTAGAAAAGATCTTACACTAGAGACAAGATTACAAATTGACAAAATTTGATTGCAACAATATATTACAAATATCTATTTCTCAACAATTTTGCAGGTGGCACCTTTGTCTAAGGATATTTCAGAGCAGTTGCTAAATTTGTTGCATGAATGATGACCACCATCTAGCTAACTTACATCATCCTCTATTTGAAACATGCTCTCCCTCGATTTTTGGAACAAGTGCCATATGCAACTCTATTCTTCTTCTTCCTCTATAAGTTGGACAACTGGCTTCTTCTTCTTCTTTATTGTTAACTTCAACCAAGCTGCTACATCATCATCAGATGGCCAGTTGTAAGTCTACAATTCCTATAGTAATCTGATTTTCTTATCCCACATGGAGTCAGTTACATTTTTGGCCTTTGCCACAAAACATATGCAATCATTCTCAATTTTAAAAAGACTGTCAATTATGTTGTTACATCTCTCAAAATCCAAAGTATAGTTGCCACTAAGGAAAACATCTTGTGAAATCACCAACTGATCCATTGACAGTTTCCATTCTTCCAACTTAATCACATTTCCATTGTCATCACATATTGGAGGTAAATACCTATTGTAATTCTTATCAAACATAGACAACTTAGTCTTCACCTGGTTAGACTTACCTTTAAAAAACTTTGAAACAACACTAACTAAGTCAATCTTCTCAAAGACTTCAGTCACTACCCCAGGGATCTCAAGCTTATGCTCTCGCAGGCTATCAAGTTTATCAAACAATAAGCTCCTCCCAGACCAAATGCTATGAAGTGGCTCTAGAGTAGCCAATGATTCATTCACCTTTCCATTGGCCTGGTGCAATTGACTAACTGATTGGTAAACTATTTCCATCCTTTCTATTATTTTATCCCGCCTGTATTGCACAATCTTTGACATAGTGTCCAAAGATGCCTCTATCCTTATCTTTCCCATGTCCTCACTAGGTCTCTCAGGCACTTCCACATATGTCTGAACAGGGACCTCAATCTACAAAGGGGGGAAATAACTACCTTTGAAGCCTCTTCAAGCTTAAATTTCACTTCTACTAACTCATCCTCTAATTTTTTGATCTTCATCATTTTCAAGTCTCTATCTTTGGCCACCAGGTTTGTGCTTTCAAACAATTTTGAATGCCTCTCAAACAATTGAACTGTCTTTGCTTCATTCAGGTTAGCCCAATGAGTTATTGCCTTGGAAACTTCAAGGTCAGTTGTATTTTGCATAGTCCATATGATCTTATTCCCTTCCATCTTATCCTCTATACTTAATAGAGATGGCTTTTGGGTCCTAGGGGCCATAGACCACATTGCAATAGCTTGAGATTTAGGGTCATAGCCACTTCCTCCTATCATATCACCAATGTGAACCTCATATGATAGGATACCTTGTGGTTGCTTCCTTATTTGATCTATGATGAATGCAGAAGTCAGATCCCATCCTGGAGTCAATAGCATTCCACATGACTTAACCATTTGTCTAGCTTCATCTGCAGTTATAGGATCCAGGCTAGGATCATAAGAAGCTAAAGCTCTCAATGTTTCTTCACTTGGCTCCACACCTTTAGACATAGCTTTCTTCACCTGTTGTTGCTTGTTCCAAATAAGAAAACTCTTGAATTCATCAGTTTTGATAAATTGGTCATCACTCAAAAATTCCTCCTGATAAACCTCTATGATATCCTTTTCTAACAACAGGGACTATTCCTTATCTGTTTCATCAGTGGTCACCTTCTTGCTTGCTCTTATTGTTTTTCTCAATTGATGATGGTAAGCCCTATCACCTGGCACTAGAGAAGATGCTCTGTCAATTATTCTCTTTTGTTTTCCTTGCCTTGAAGGCTCTCCTTCCTCAAGCCTTTGTTTCTTCAATGGCGGCTCTGGAGGATTCTCTATTTCTGGTTGATCTTGAGTAAGATCAACAATTGGTGGCTCCCCAACTTGTGGAGGACTATTCCCTTCTAGGGACTCATCAAAAGACTCCTCTTGATCAGAAGATGAATAATCCCTTTTCTTTGGCTGCTTTTGGTCAATCAATTTCTCCAACTGATTTGATAGACTGTCATGCATCTCTATCATCTTGTCAATTCTTTTCAAGTAAGGAAGGTCAGGGAAAAATCCATCAAAAGGAATTTGAGTTGCCTTCAGCTGTTTTGATAAATCTATCAAATCAAAGTACCTGTTCCATCTCCTTTTAACCTCATCATTCTCTATAATGTTTCTGATTACATCTTCCTCATCTAAACCTTCATGTTCCTTAATCACACCAATGTTTGGAATATAGACCATCCTGGCAATTTTGATAAAGTCCTCAGGATCTACATGTCTACAAGCACCAACAACCATCTTGAATTGATTTAACCATGCAATGATTTGAGGAAATGCCCTCTTTCCTACCAGGAAGTCACCTATCTTGAATTGCCTAGGTGTGAATGTACCCTTCTTGTGAGGGGCTAGAAGTTCTCTATCTATGCACATCAACTGCCAAACAAATTCCAAACAAGCAACTCTTGGAGGCACAAATTTCGGTAACAGATGTGGGGGTTGGGGGCAACCGTAGACTCTCAAAATTGTAGAATTTTCCCCCAAGTAAAAATCACCCCAATTATGGTCTCCCTCCCACTTGTCCACAAACTGCACTGGTCTTAGGAGCCTAAGGACCCTTGGGGATATCCTTGTGACATTGATGCCTAACATCCTTATAATTGGAAAGACAATGAAATTTTGAAAAACATAAAAATCCCTTTCATTGGAAGTAGAATTCCATAACCTCACCCATAATTGTACTGGATTATACTAGCCTTCGAAGTTAAACCTTGGTTTTAGCATGTTCCAATCAAAGCTATTGATGTTGAAGAACAAAATTAAGTGCATTAACAATGAATAATGCATGAACTTAATTGGACTCTTACTTTCTTTGACATAAATCAAAACCTCATGCATTCTATCAATTATATACTGAATGTAATCATAGTCAGTATTTACCAAGGAATTCTAGATGTCTAAGATTATCATCAACAAATCAGCTGGCAAGAACTCTGCATCCCCATCAATTCCCAAAACCCTACACAACCCATAACAAGTTTGCCTCATATAATGCTGGAGGGATTTAAATTGGTAAGGGGCATTCATGTGAGTAGGGAGGGGAGCTATATATTTATCCTATTTTGGGATGTGCTTCATCATTTGGTCCTTTATTGTCCCTATGTTATTCTTGTACCTCTCTCTTTCTTTGCTCAGGTCAATTTCGGTGGAGGAAGACAAATAGAAATTAAAGGCTTTCATGAATGAACCCCTATCAAGAGTAATCGAAGGTGACTGGTCCTCTTTTCTAATTGTTTTGTAAATAGGGTCATAATGCCTAGCTAGTGCAACAATTAAATCCACATCTAGGAAAACATCAGGAACAACTAATTTCCCTAGACCCAAAACCCAACCATTACACACAGGAACATGCCTATCTCTATTTCCATAAAAGAAGTTGAAAATAGTATAACCTGTGCTATTTGGTATGATAGGATCTCTACAAAGCCCTAGAACATCTTCAAAAACATCATCGGGAGCTCTTTTGTTTTGACTAGATCCCGACAGCAATTTCATGAATTTGTCTGAATAATTCAGTTTGCTCTTATCTTCACCACTTTTAGACTTGGCTTCACTGCTAGAAGATGCTACGTTCCTCTCAAGTTGACTCATCTTTGCTACAGAATTACCTTTAATCTCTACAAACTAGATTTACTTGGCGCTCAAAAATTGCTTCAGAAAGACACATTTCTCTTCGATTGATTTCGGACATAGGAAACAATGAGCTTAGCTTATTTATCAATGTAGATCAAGTGTGTACAACTACCACAATCATTGCAAATCAATCCTTAATTGCTCCCGCATTCAATTCCACATATCACCAATTTTCAAATCATAGCTAACCGATGCAAAGATGTTGACAGATAGATTTAAAAACTCGAAAACAAGGCAAAAAAGGTAATGATTACTACTCTGTACTTTAACATCCTATTTGCATCATGAAATCCATCTTTAAAACTGATTGGATGGCTTATTGGTTTACTTTCCAGCTTGACAATGTACTTTATCCATGTAGGCAATGGTCTTTTTCTTTTCTTTTATTACCTTTTCCAACTGAGCCCATTCAGCGATTCAGTGACTGAAAGCTTCTTGTGATCACTTAATACAATGTTAACCCTAGCTCATATTTAGAGAACTGGTGACCAAAGCCTTTGTGGGTTCTTGCAATGCAATTCTTAACTCTTCATCCACTTAGCGAATCAGCGAACAAAGTGATCACCTTTGAGCACTTGACTGCAGTTATCATTTGGAGAACTAGCGAATAAGGCCATCTCCCATTCTCTTAATGTCTCGGCTAATTGTCAACTTTCTTGGAGATTTAGCGAACAAAGGGTTCATGCATTTGCTTAATGAAACACTTAACCGCTTGATTATTTAGAGAACTAGCAAAGCCTTTACTCTCTGAATTGCTAAATCTTTCCTTAACTGTCATCTTCATTCTGAGATTCTGAATTAACCATTGATCTTGACAAAGATCCACGACTATCACCAATTCACTGAAACATATGACCTTTAGTCATTTGATTATGAGACTCAGTGAACAAAGGGTTCGCTGAATCTCCCAATACTTCAAACATTGAGTATTTCATTATGCGATTACGCGACTGAAGACTTAATGCTTTGCTAATCCTTTGATTCGCCCATTTGCCAAATACTTCTAGCCTTTACCTTTCCTTTAAGAGAACTTGCGACCATATGATTCGTTGAATCGCCAGATCATTTAGCATTTCACTAACTTATTCCGAGAATAAGCGAACACAAAAACCTTACCTCCACCAAACTCATTACATCAAATTGTTAGAACCACCAGACTTAGAGGATAATAATACAAGTACTTAGTCGCTCATTCACCAAGTCAAACATGTAGGACCCAGAAGATACTTGAGATTAAAACATAACCGTTGATCTTGACATTGATCCACAGTATTTGTCAGGTCGCTAGTTGATATAACCCTTAATCGCTTGATTCAGAGAATGAGTGATAATTGTTGTCGCTAGGTCATTGAGTGTTAACACAAAATTGCCAAGGAATAAGTGAATAAGAGATAATGCATTTGCCAAGTCGCGCAAAGTTTTCTGATAATCGTCGGATACTTGGAGACTCCGCAACTGAGGATAACACTTAACAAGGTTCCAACCTATTCGCTGATTCACTGAAAACTATATGAGACATGCAATGACACTTTCTGATTCAGTGAACACTTGAGACAAATAAGCACGTGCACAGCTAACCACTTAAGTGGCCAAAAAGGTAACAATGAATTAAAAGAATTCTGGGCTAACTTGAGGATTTTGACATGAATTCAAAATTCATTGAGGACAAAACCTAGGGTAAGGGTTTTTCGAGTTTGGTCATGACAATATTTATGAATTTTACAAACCCTAGACCAAGCAAAGCACTTACAAGGAGACTAAAACAAAATTTGGAGAAAAACCTCAGAAAATTAAGAATATACCCAACAGGAACAACAACCCATCTAAAATATTCAGTGCAATGAGGCCCATTGCCTCATCCATCCTATTTCTCTTCATAAGAGCCTCATAAGGCCTCTATAGAACTAGCGGAGCCTCATCGAGGCATGACCATAACCCTTTTTCCATTTGCAATTTGGTCATCTGTCCTTTCCAAGTGTGGTAGTTGTGAGGTGTAAGGTAGGCGACAGAAGAGTCTGCCATTGAGAGAAGAAGTAAATGGAACTAGAAGGGTCTTTTCTGAAGTAAATTACAAAAAGGAAAAAATACCCCCCACAAAGTATGATTCTATCCCCCATATAGCAAAGAAGTAACTATCAAAAGCATAAAAAACTAGAAGAAAACCTAGACACCATATGTAGAGATCGAGGAAATAGAAGCCTCTAATTTGACACCAAAAATAGGAACTCAAATGGCCAAATTAGAAAATCAAAGTAGCACCATTGTCTCCGGCTCAGAAAGAGCTTTTCGGTGATATTTCATTTTCCAAAAAATGATATCGTATGCAAACATTACGACCAAAAGACTGACAAGAGGTATAAAAATAATACTGTCTAGAAAAAGTCAAGACTGGATACATTTTGATGATCGTATGACTGTCACTAGATGTTTGGATGATGTCAGTGAGAGTGGTGGCCTATGGGTGGTAGCTGTGGTGGAGGTGGCGGCTAGGCGGCGCGATGATGGCGGTAGGGCTAGGTGGTGGCGCGGTGGCCAGGAGTCAGGCGTGGACCGAGCCGTAATGGCACACTGGCTGCGCGGTGCGGCCGACAACATGTTAGAAAGCATAAATGGGCATGAAAATTGAGATTTTCTTGAATTTTTTTTCTCAATTTGCGTGTCATATGGTCTAGGAGGGAGGAAAATTTTCCTTGAGGTCATTGTGGCCAAAAAACATAAATTTTATATGAAAATTTGATCTCTCGGGCCCTCTGAGCGCAATGGCGGCGGCGTCCATTTTTGCTCAAAATTCTTGAAAAAAAAACTTCACCTCTAGATTGATGACATAAACTTTGAAAGAACTGCAACACCTGTAAAAAGAGCTAAAATTTTTTGTCCTGCTGAGAATACCAGAACCTCAAAAACTTGAAACCCTTAACCTCAAAAACTGCTTCAAAAACACCAGAACAAGCAGCAACAGGGGAGCTCTGATACCATGTAGAAGTTGAGAAATCCAACTTCATAGTTCGCCAAGAACACCTGCATGCAAATGACCTGTTGCTAGAAGGAAGTAGAAGGCACAAAAAAAAAGATTGGAAAATCTCAGTGGAGTGAGAGAAATTGTATTCCAATATGAAGTCAGAACATAATTACAAGAGTTCAACCTATAAGGTGAATGAAACCCTAAAAAAGGTAAAAAGCTAGGTTGCACATAATAATTAATATACAATATTAATTATATGCACCTAAGAGACAACTTAAGTAAACTAGAGTAATAGACAACTTAATTAATTAAATCAAAGTGATTTAATTAATAAGTGTGAACATATAATTACTCTAACACATAGTTTTACCAAACAACTTTGTTGTATTTGTGTGAGCTTATGTATATTAAAGCAAGCATATGTTTAGTGGTTTAAGGTTGGCAAGTGTATTTTAGTAAATCATAACCCTTTACAATTTCACACTCTATTTGGGCCCCTACTTTAGTGTGTTTTTCCTAGATCATTTTGAGCTTATTTGTGTCGTATTCTACTCTATAAGTTATTAATCAATCTCATTATTTATATATCATCACAAATCTCAACACTCGTGATTCCATTTGGAAAGCCATATTTTGGTGGGAAAATGGTACCTTCCAACACTATAAAATTCCTCAAAATTGTAGCCATTCCTAATATTTCCCTTTACGAATTGAATTTTGGTATCAATTTTGTACTTGACCATTTTATGTTGGCCTAAACTCAAAAATACCCTATGAACTCTATATGAGAAAGATTTTATCATTTGTAAAATTAAGTTATAAGATCTATCATTCTTTGTTTAATTCAATCAAGAGAATCGTTGAGCCCATTGAGTAGCAAGATATAACACTTTGCATTCATGTGTGATTTCATGTTATTTTTTTTTATCATTTTATTGCATCAACACTTGGAATACTTATCTAAAGAGAATCACATCACCACCTTCATGTGAAACTCTGTGAGAGGGTTTCATACCTACAGTATAATCATTTCATTTTACTATTATATTATTAAAAATACTCTTTTTACATCATCATAGCTACTGTAGTGGTGGGAATACCAATACAGGGTTTGAATTAGACAAGATTCTATACAACACAACCATTTTTCCATATTTTTGTGTGTGCAAGTTCAAATCCAAAGACAAAGGAGACTACATGAGGGCATGGTAGACTAAGAGAGATGATTCCAAATTTTGAACATGCAAAAAGAGAGGCCACCATCACACTATTAGATGCGTGGTAGATATATCGAGTGTTGATCAAGGGGATGATACTAGAGTATACATAGAAGGGCACAAAGCCCCACATGGAGACATGCTTTAGATGGTGATTCAATAGGTTATCACGGTCTCGTCAGTGGATGTCCTAGAAGGGGGTGATGCAGGTCGGACTATCATGAATGGCACTATATCTAGTAGGTTTTATTGGGGGTAGGATGATGTCAGACCATATAGGATGGGGATTCCCACACAGTTGGGCCAGGCTTCTTAGCTTCATACTAGAGGAGGAGGAGGGAATGATCTATTGTTGGGGGTACACCATATTAGGTTAGTTATATTATGACCTTCAAATGTGTGCCTACTAAATAGGGAGGAGTCTAGGACCTAGAGTCACACTGTTATTAGTCTGGGCCTAGGAGCACATAGTTGTCATTAGGCCCATTTGTCGATAGGAGATGAGACAAATTTATGATCCATTTGCTTATAAATATTGGCCTCCTATTACATACGAGACTGCCAGATTGGTGGGATATTGGAGGAGACTGTTAGATGACATACTAGTGTTCGACTAGACACCATATAGGGGATGTGGGGATTGGGGATACAGGGATGAGCATCACCAACGAGAGGATGGCACCTTGGATATCATTTATTTGAGTTATGTGTAGATGGACTGTTGGTTGATAGGGAGATTGATATATCACATTGCTTGATATATGTCTTCATGAGTTCAATGATAGTTGATAGTGATCCAAGATGCAGTACAAGATGGTTTCCCTCACCCATTAGTTACTCAAGAGGTGGGATCATTGTGGGGGATATGGGTAGACCTTAGGGAAGCTAGGAAGAGTTAGAGGGGGATAGATTGAGTAGCATGGATTCAAGGACATGATGTGGTTGTCAATGTTGGTATGATGTCAACATATGTATAGTGGTGGGTCGCTCACCATCTAGTGAGGCTTATAGACCTAGACTAGGGCCAGACCATGATGAAGAGGGTGGAGAGGAGGATGAGGGAGGTGATAGTGACGACAATGGGGATGAGGGGGATGGTGGAGAGGGACCATCTGGAGGGAGGAGGGTATGACATAGGGTACCCATAGTTAGGATGAGTGGGATAGTGCAAAGTTCAGTCGACGATGCCCCACCACAAGTACCTATACAGGCATAGGGATGAGGAAAGGATCCAATAGGATAGGTACAAGATCACTGTCAATAGGTACATAGGTACCAATATAGGCTCCACCATCACAGGCCCCAATAACATCACAACCATAGGAACCACCTATAGGATTCATAGCACATGCCACCTATAATGCATTACAAGCAGAGCTATAGAGAGTTAGGGTGGATCTAGAGGTTGAGAGAAAGGGTCATGTCACTACGAGGGCCAAGAGGGAAAACCTACAAGGTGAGGTTACGTAACTCTAGGGACAAGTACATCTAGAGGGGGGCCGAGTAGATAGTGCGTACACAACCTTAGATACACTATAGCCTAGGGTAAATTTGGGAGAGTTTACCATGGTGGAAACTGATATAGGTGCTAGGGATACTCAGGAGTTGGATGACTCGAGACAGGAGGTGCAGGACCTTACGGGTGACAGGGATATATGGAGGAGCAGGGATGAGACATATATGGGTGAGTGTGATCTTGCACGATAGGTAAACACCCTCCCTAGAGTAGCACACATTCTATCTGAGGCTATGATTGTGCATAGAGATGTAGGGAGAGCAAGAAAAGATGCTACCTACATGATTCTCTATCATCATGCCATTCCCAAGGGACATAAGGCACCACCATTTTTAGAGAAGGTAGTATTGTAGAAAACATGGAGATCCTCAAGGTTAGTGAGCATGAGACCACTGAGGGATAGAGGTGGAGATATAGGTGGAGCAGTGGGAGCATCTCAGCCAACCAAATGAGGCCCTCCAATCATATTGATACTACAATACCCCAAAAAAGGGCTTCAGTACCATTGACCTCCTACATACACAAATCAATTGAAATCGACCCTAAAGTCTTAATCTAAGGCACATCTGCACATCAATTCATCAAAACCCTAATCGATCTTATTTCAAATCTGCATCGGAGAATATTCCTAATTTATCCTAATTATCTCTAATTAAATATTATTTGGCAATAAATGATATTATTTTATTTATCCTAAATGTGATTAATTGAATATGTTAAATATTTAATTAATTAAACTTTATTTGGCCACTTAATTATTTTAATTAGATTTAATTAAATCATTCTTAATTAATGTTATTTATTTGACAATAGATTACAATTTTTAAAAATAATTGATTGAATATTTATTTAATTGATTAAAATCAAATTGTTAAATTTAACAATACAATTTTGGATAAATTTTGATTAAATAATTGATTAACCTATAAATCAATTATTTTAAAACAAAATTAGTTAAGTTGAGAATAAAACACATGGAAATTAAATAAATCAATAATTATCTATGCAAAAATCAGAAAATCAGTTAAACTAAAAAACAACTCTTTGATTCAATTTGTTAACTTTCTAAACTCAACATGCGATTGTGAGTTAAAAATCAGATTGGAGTGATCTCAACTTCCAATTATGAGTTGAAAAGCTGATTTGCATGATTTTACTAGATAACTGTTTCTAATTCCCTGATAACTCACCAATTAATTTGAGTTGATCAAGGAGTGATTTTTGGCTTTTCCATGATTTCTCAAACCTTGGATTTCTATATAAACAGGTCTTAGTCCTTCACAAGAATAATCTAGAGAATTCTTGAATCATGTGCAATTTGGAGAATAATAGCGCTATACTATCAAATTTTGGAAATTGCACAATTTTTGGGCAATCATTGCCAATCTTATTTTCTTGTTTTTGCATTCATAGCACAGTTTCAATTTTCATTGATTTCAAGTTTTTAGATCAATCTCATTTAGCTTACATTCTTATTGCATAGAAAATCCAAAATAAAAAAGATTAATCTTACATCCATTTTCATATCTTTTACATCTAAATCCTTTGTTTAGGTGTTGCATTATCACTGATCTCGGTCAAATTCTGAGAATACCATACTCACGTCTACTAGAAGGCAGTAAATCATCTGATTAATGATACATCTATTTACTACATATTTTCTTATCATTGATCAATAATGTTTTACTGATGTGTTGTGTCTTATAAAATAGGTACAATTTTCACACACACATTTCTGGAACCCACCTTGGGGCCCGACTTCAAGTTTCCATTTTATCTTTCATCATTTTTTCTGACAATTTTCTAAAAGTTTCAGGTTTTGAATTTTTTTTTGTACAATCTCGTATGACATTTTATAGATTGTCATTTGGGAAGCATCTAACTATTGTACGACAAATGACATTCCATCAATTGTCATATCGGTTTGCATACTTTGTCATATTGGAGTTAAATTGTTGTATCTGTATGAGCCCATTGTCGTATCATATCTGAAGTGTCATATGGGTTGAGGTATATTGTCGTATGACATTTTATGCTAGTATTTCAATTGTCGTATGAGATTTTTGATCAGTTTTTGAGATTTTTGATTTGAGATTTGACTGATAGCTAATCCTAACACTTATTTTCTAGTGCATGATTATTTGAGATAGCCAAACGCTTTTTTTGTAGGATGAGAGAAGAAGACCTGAGCATTAAAACCTACCCTTTAGCCTCTTCTTGTCTTGTCTTCTAAGCCCTTATTTGCAGGAAACCCTTACAGAAATCACAGGCCAAAGATGCTCAATCAATCAAAATTTCTGACAAGTGGTTTTGTAGGTTGCCGAATCTTCATCGAGCAAATACTCTGTTTGCTTAATATTTCTTTTCTCTAGGCACCTACTTAATTAGGTATGTGCGTCTATTGCCATTGAGGAAAATATTGAGGGGATTATGCCCTTCTCTTTCTTAGGAGGATAAAAAACCCATAAGGTATCTTCCCTAGTGCCAGTTTGCGTACTGTCTCTGGATTAATCCTGCTTGGTGTGTCTTGGTTAGGGAAAATGACAAGGTTAGGGGATTATGCTCTTCTCTTTCAAAGAATCAGAAACCCAGATCGTGTGGTCCCTAACCTCACATTTGCTTTAATCCTTTAGAGGGCCTGTCGATGAGGTAAAAAGCTCCTAGGAATGACCCAAGTGGGGACAAGTCTTAAGCTGACTCTTCCACCCCACTATAAAATTTGATGCTTCCTTGAGGTTAAAGCCTTAGAAGACATAGTTGCGCTTGTTCCTTAGATTTATTCCATGAACATACTTTGATTTTATGTAGAGCGGAGTTGCTTCAATCTTGCTTGCGAGACTACATGGATCAAAGTACTCATAGGGTTAACAACCTCCATCCTACTTGCGGGACTATGGGAGACAGTTGTGAATGGATGTCTTGATTAACAACCTAAGCTAGTTTGCTACCGATCTACCTCTGAAGGATTTGTAGTGCTTGTGCAAGGTGAATAGTAATCACCCCAAGACACTCACCATATCGAGCCCTCCTTGATGCTTGAACTCGGCTAATATTGGCTTCAACATCCATTACATGTTGTTGGACCACCATATTCTAATGAGTTTTTGAGTGTGTTCCTAAGTCAACGAGCAAGTAATTGAGTTTCTTCTCCTAGTTAGGTTAAGGTAGTTGTGTTTGATTCATTTAGTCAGTTCCCATATGTTTGCTGTGATTGTGAGCCTATTTCTATGTTAAACACCCTCAGACAATCCCAAACGTAGATCTGAAAAACTAGACAAAAAATTTGAGAAACCAACTGAGACCAAAAACACATAAAAACTTGAAAAATTGAAGCAAAAATCCTTTTTTGGTGTCGACTATTGTCCAGACCCTACAATTCTTGTATGACAATTGCCTTGTTTCTTCAAGTGTTGTACCAGGACCCCCAAGTGTCGTATGAGAATCTGTACATTGTTGTATGAGAATTGTCAACAATTTGAGAGAAAAAATTATTCTTGGCATCAATTATCGTATGAGTCTCTGGATTGTCATGCTAGACCCTTTCTTGTGTCGTACGAGCCTACATACTATCGTACAAGATTTTGCACAAATTTTTAGAAAATCCAAATTTTGTCAGAAAACCAGTCAACAGTCAGCCCTTGTCAAATTTTATCAAAAAACCCACCATGTCAGGTACAGAGCAGAGAAATTGTGAATCCATTTAATTTTTCCTAAAGTGATCTATTTTTCTTGATTTGTCATCTGTTTGATCAGTCTAAATCATGTTTTGTCCTATGTCAAAAACCTTGTCAAAACAACCTTGATTCATCATCTCAAAATGGCCAAGTACTGTGAATTCATGTCCACCATCTTTTGGGCATCTACCCATACATCTCCGACACAATATCCTTCATTTACATCCAATCAATCTTTTCATCAGCAATTCAATCTAATCTCGACAAGGTTGCGTCACATGATATTTCCTAAATCAAATTATCTATTAGTTGTCTTATCTTGCTCTAAAGATTCACCTAAGATTAATGGTGGAAACTAGAGCTTCTTCACATAGAAAACCTAGAGAAGACCCAAAGACATCACCTTCATCTTCTCTCATAGTTCAGTCTTTTCATCAACCATATGATCCTGATCTTTACAAAGAAGACAAACTAGACAATTTGCACTTAAAAGAAGGTCACATAAATCCTCCTGAATCCACACAAGATCTCAATCAACATGCTGCCATGTCTTAAAGAGCAGCTAGCCATGGCTCACAAGGTCACAAATCTAAAGAAGAAAGGAATCAAGAATCCACACCCTCTGAAATTGCACAATACCGAGATGATGATCTCTTTAAGAAAATGATGAAACACTTCTTACGAGAAGACAAAGAGACATACTTCCTTGAATTGGCATGACAAGGAGCCAAAATTTCTCACAACTTCAATGTCGATGATATCATCACACCAAAGGAAGAGACCCCTATTACAACTATGATGAAATAGATGCATTCTATGCAAGTCAAACTAAACAAGCTAGAAAAAGAGAAGGAACCCAAAGAATTCTCTATGGATGCCTTGTGTCCATTTCCATTTGATCGGAGCTTGTATATGCCACCATTTTTGAAAGGGGTGGAACTACCCAAGTATGACAAATATGATAGAAATTCTAATCCTCAAGATCATGTCAGAGAATTTTTCACTCTATCCATGAAGTTCATGCATGAACCAACATTCTTAATGTGTCTCTTCCCATGATCTTTGGGAGGAGCCGCCATCAACTAGTTCTCCAAAATACCTCTAACCATCAAACGTTTTGAGGATTTAATCAAACTATTCTATCAACAATACTCCTACAACATCTAACATCCAATCACCATGATCGACATCTATAATCTAAAGCAGAGAATAGGAGAAACATTCCTGACTTTCCTCAAACGTTGGAGGAAGAAGTTCTCGCTATATCCCTGACAAATCCTGAAAAAAGAAAAACTAGAAATCTTCATCAACAATATGATTCTGGAGATTAAATATCATCTTCAGATGCAAAATCATAGTTGATTTGACAAAATGGTGGATGGCACCATGAAAATAGAGGATGTACTTGTTCGCAAAGGGGATATCTCGCTTCATAAGGAGAACAAGTATGATTCAGGTTCCAGTTCCAACGACAAAGATAAAGTTAAATTCTGGAACAAGAATAAAAATGTTGTCACAGATGGTGTTGTTGATCACATCAATGCTCCAACCAAAGCACCAACATTTAATCTTACTATTGGCACTCAAGCTATAAAAGCCTCAGAGAAACAAACAACTGAGCTTTCTAAAAAGTCTAACGACTACAAGCCATGGGTTACAAAACCAAAACGCGAGTTCACTCCTTTGGGTGAGTCCTTGGAATCTTCCATGAGAACCTTATTGGCAAATAACATCATCACATTACCTGAGATCAAACCATATGACCTAGAAATTAAACCTAGATGGTGGAAGGAGATTGTTTTATGTGATATCCATTGAAACACGGGTCATAAAACCAACAATTGCATGTGTCTGAAACATCTTATTCAAGACAAAATTGATGCCAAAGAAATTGTGATCAACAACTTTGAATCCAATGACAATAAGATGACATTCACATAAAATTTTTTGAAACACACTCAAGGAGATTCATCTTCTAAACCAAACATGGGTGCTAAGGTCAATTACACTTACTCTGGCAACAATGATGTCATCAACATGGTAGAACCATGCGCATCTCAACACTACAATGTCATCATCATTGTCAAAAAGGACAAAGATGATAGATCGGCTAATGCAGTCACTTGATCTCAAGTTTAGGTAACTCTTCCAGGACCAAACTTGGGTTCATCAAATGCCCCAAAAGTACCATTCAATTTTGAGTCTACATCTAAACAAAGAACTGCACCTAAATCTTCCAATTCTAAAGAGTCCAAAACAACATCATACAACATCATCCAACAACTCCAACATACAAACGTGAAGATATCTATATTTGAGTTGCTTCAAATCTCTCCTGCTCATCGAGTTGTCCTAGACAAAGCTTTGCTTAATTCCAATGTTCCAAAAAATCTTGATCTTGATCGATTTCAAACCATGGTGGGTCTTTTGACTTCCCCACAATACATTTCCTTTTCAGAGGAAGATGACAACTCACTAAGTCATCTGCATAACCAACCCTTGCATATTGAAGTCCTAATTGAAAACCTTCATGTCAAGCGTGTTTTGATAGATGGGGGATCTAGTCTAAAAATTTGTTCTTATAAACTGGTTACACAAGTAGGATTGTCAGAAGATGCTATTGATCCTAAAAATAAAATAACTATCAAGGCATACGATGAACAAGAAAGATCCTCAAAAGGAGTCATTGTGCTACCTATCAAAACAATACCTGTTATTAGAGATATCACTTGTCAAGTGTTGGACCTCCCACTAGCCTATAACATCCTTTTAGGAAGGCCTTGGATTCACGAGATGCAAGCTATTCCATCGACATACCACCAATGTGTCAAATTTCCCTATGATGGAGTAGAGGTCACTATACCTACAGACATGTTAGCATATTGTAATGCTTTGAAAGAAAGTGCAGACAAACTTGTCCTACACAACAGAGAGTCTTCTACCAAACAAGTTGACATAGCATCTACATCTAAAATGGAAGACATAGGAAAAGAAATCAAGATCAAAGATACAGGCATGGGGGAATACACAATAGAACTAGTTCTATCTCTCACATCTCTCTCACTTTCACCTAAGTCTTATGGACAACCTTCAGAGAAAGTGAAAACAACAACTAAAGAACCCCAGGTTATCTTTAATGGGAGTTTCATAAAAGAACAAGTATCCAAACAAGAGTTTGATGAGGAAGAAGCTATACTTGCCTAGTTATGCAAAGATGAATCTCAGTCACAAATAGTTCAAGCATGTGACTCTAAATCACTCAAGTTCCCTTCAAAATCCTATGGGCCAGGACACAAACTGATCTCCAAGATGGGATATACTAGAAAAGGACCTCTAGGAACAAGAGACAAAGGTATCATCAAACCCATCGAATGTTGTGGACAAACAAATAAGGATACAACATGCATAGGTTATCAAAAGAAACCTTTTCATCTCAGTGGTAATTCTTCTCATGTCATATAACAGATAGAACCAGGGATGGATAATCAAGAAGAAGAGGAAACACATCATGTAGATAGTGATGATTGAGATACCACATATGTTTTTCATTATGAACGTGTTCCCCAAAATATACTAGATCTTCTCAAAGATGATCAAGCACCTAAAAGAATCAATGTGGTAGACACACAAGAACCTACTACTTCAAAAGAACATACTGATACAACAGAAGTAGAGACATCCCTCACTATAGCTGAACATTTGGGACACTTTAGTGATTCTGAGATAGATTCTCATGAGTATTAATTTCATTCATACTCTGAAGGTAACCCTTCTTGGGGGATCCACCCTGATTTTACACATATTCTTGACTTTCCCAGAGATCCTGATGAGGAATCTAATGATTGTGAATGGGGAATTGTTCCAAAAAAATGAGCTTATAACATAAAAACATATAGATGTTATTCACCAATACACACCTACATCCGATGTGAGCCTAGAACTAAATGACGGACCTCGCAAAACTAATTCACTTATTACTAACGTAGGATCCAATGATGACGTTGAGACACTTAATGAACTGAATATCTTGAGTAGTATATCATCTTTGAATTTGAGAGTTGGATCATAACCAATGATGACAACACTATATGTGTAAACACTATCAACCAATCCTTCCCTACGCTTACCATCCAACATCCCAAGCTTATTGACCAAACATCCAATGATCCGCGCCAAGATATCCATACTTTTCGAATAGATTATGCTCTCGCATGCTACCTAAATGTGGTAGAACCCATGACGAATTCCTTCAGCAAACCTATTGTTAGCATGACGAAGTTGGATATCAAATATCTCAGTCAAAAGAATAAAAGTAAAAGAAACAAGAGCTCTAAGGGTGAAAACCACTATGTGGCAGTCTTAGAGCAAAAAATAGTAAAAACAAAACACATATTCAAAGGTGAAAACCTCTCTGAGGTGCCTAAGGATGAGATATTTGATGTCCTTCAGAGTCATTTACAAGATAGATCACCAATTTTGATAGAACCAACTCAACCTATCAATCTAGGAATAATAGAAGAACCTCAGTTGATTCATGTCACACAATCTCTGTCAGTAGAAGAAAAATAATCATTTACCAAGTTCTTAACAAAGAAAAAGATCAAATTTGCATGGAAATATTTAGATATGCTAGGGTTGGATCCTAATCTCATCATGCATCATCTCTCTATTGCTCTAGGAGTTAAATTAATCAAGCAAAAGTTGCGAAGATGCATCCTCATGTTGCGCTCCTTGTCAAAATTGAGCTAGAGAAATTGCTTAAAGCCAAATTTATCCGAGTCATCGACTATGCAGAATGGATCTCAAACATACTTCCAGTGTCAAAACCAGATAAATCTATTAGAGTATGCACATATTTTAGAGATGTAAACAAATCATTCCCTAAGGATGATTTTCCACTACCAAATATCAATATGATAGTGGACATGACTGCGGGATTTGAAATGTACTCTCTCATGGATGGTTTTTCTGGATACAATCAAATAAAGATAGCTCTAGAAGATCAAGAAAAGATAGCTTTCAACTGTGCATGGGGTACATTCTACTGGAATGTAATGCCATTTTCTCTTAAGAATGCTGGTGCTACTTATCAAAGAGTTATGACATCTATCTTTCATGATATGATGCATAAAAACATGGAGGACTATGTTGATGACACCTTGGCTAAATCAATGAAACGATCTGAACATCTAGCAGTATTGGGTACAATACTGGATAGAATCGAAAAATTTAGTCTCCGACTAAATCCTAAGAAATGTGCCATCGGTGTCACTTCAAGAAAGCTTCTAGGGTCCATTATTTCAAAGAAAGGTATCAAGGTAGATCTAGTAAAGGTCAAAGAAATCATGGAGATGTAACCTCCTAAGAACATAAGTCAAATGCGTACTCTGCAAGGGAGGATACAATCTATCAGGTGCTTCATTTATTAGTTAGCAAACATATCACAACCTTTCATTGAAACATTGCATAAAGGTGTGACTTACAACTGGAGTGCAGAATGTGAGAAAAACTTCAATCATATCAAATAATACTTGGCGAATCCACCAATTCTCATGCCTACTATTAAAGGAAAGCCATTAATATTGTATGTCTATACAATAGATACATCATTGGGGACATTATTGGTGCAACATAATGAGAATAAATGGGAAAGAGCTATCTACTATATCAGCCGAACATTGGTGGCTTATGAAAAAAACTATTCTATGATAGAGAAGGCATGTCTAGCTATGATCATTGCATCACATAAACTAAGACACTGCATGTTAGCTCACATCACACAACTAGTAGCAAAAATTGAACCATTGAAATATTTGTTAAGCAAAGCTACTCTCACAGGTCGATTAGCAAAATGGGTAATGCTACTGAGTGAGTTCAACATCGAGTATGTTGAAAGGAAAGCCATCAAAGGACAAGTGATCGCAGATCAACTAGCTGAAGCTCCAATGTTTGATGATCAACCAATGCAGATGGAATTTCCTGATTCCTCTATCATGCACCTATCTTCCTAAACATGGCACTTATTCTTTGAAGGATCTTATACACAAAATGGATCCAGAGCTGGTATATTGTTCATCACACCATAAGGTTACTCCATTCCAAAAGCATTTAGGATCAAGTTCCCTTGCACCAACAACATAGCAAAATATGAAGATTTGTTAAACAAAATGAAAATAGCAATCTAATGGAGGGTAACACAACTACACATTCATGGAGACTCAGAACTGGTCATTCACCAGGTCAATGATGTGTATCAAACAAAAGATGAAAAGCTCATTTCATACAAGCGCATGGTAGATGATCTCAAGAAATAATTCATTTTTGTCACATTTGAACAAATACCTAGAATCGAGAACAAGGTAGCTAACACCATGGCAACACTATCATCTCTTCTACAACAACCCGAACATGAGCTACGCTATGAGTTCCTATGGAAGCACTATCATTCCCTGCCTATGATTTCCTAGAAACCCACATGATCTGCACTGTTGTTGGTCAAGATTCCTCCCACTACAAAAACATATACTCCTACCTCCCCGACCAAATTATTCCTGATACCTTTAACCATCATGAAACATGTTACCTTATTTGGAACGCATCACGATATGTCATCATTAGTAATGATGTATACAAAATGAAGTCTGGATGGTACACTTCTTAGATGTTTAGAACTAAAGAGTCACAACACACATTAGAGGAAGTCCACAAAGGTATTTGTGGATCACATTCTAATGGTCTAACATTAGCTCAAAAACTCATTAGGGCAGGGTACTATTGGATAGATATGGAGAAAGAGTCTGTGAAATATGCTAAAAATTGTTAGAAATGTCAGGTCCATGGTAACTTGATTCACACGCTAGGAAGAGATTTAATTTCCTTTACAACACAATGGCCTTTTCAGTAATGGGCATTTGATCTCATAGGATCCATATATCCACATTCATCAAATCGTCACACCCATATCATCACAACAATAAACTACTTCACAAAATGGGTTGAAGTAGTATTGACATAAGCAACTAGTAAATAGATCTCCATGTTCATTCTAAACTACATAATTTGTTGGTACGGTATCCCACACTCCATCATCACTGAGAATGGAGGCCAATTCAAGAACAAGGACCTAGACTCCTTATGTTCCAAATTCAAGATAACTCAACATTGGTCGTCTATTTAATATCCACAAGGGAATGGACAAGCTGAAGCATCCAATAAGAACTTACTGAAAATCTTGTACCACACGGTCAATAAAATAGGGCGAGATTGACATCTAATGATAAATCCAACTCTTTGGGCTTACAAAACAAGTATCAAAACACCCATTAGAGCTAGTCCTTTCGCTTTAGCATATGGGACTGAAGCAGTACTTCCTATAGAGGTTGAAATCCCATCACTCAGAATCAGAATGCATAGTCTGGTAACCAATGATGATTACAAAATATCCAAGTTAGAAGAACTTTAACTACTAGATGAGCACAAGAAAGTTGAGTATGATCATCTTAGATTCTATCAGAAAAGAATGTCTAAAGGCTACCACAAGAAGGTCAGACAAAGAGAATTCCAGGTTAGTGATCTAGTCTTGAGAGAAAACACTAAAAATCAATCCTGTAGAGAATGCAAGGGGAAGTTTGAACCCAACTGGTTGGGTCCCTTTGTCATCACTACTACTTTTGGCTTTGGAGCCTATCAACTCTCAATGACTAATGGAGAACAACTCCGTAAACTGATCAATGTTATTCATCTGAAGAAATTCTATGCTTAGGCATTCAACATGTGGAAAATGTCCTTAAAAAAGTATAAAAATCAGAAAAAGTCCTGAAACAATGATCATCCTAGTGAAAACCTAGTAATAGGCACGTTGATGATTCAACAAAAAAATTAAAAAATATGGAAAAATTCAAAAACATTGAAAAAATGGAAAAATACAAAAAAAGGGAAAAAGAAAAAGTGCCTTGGTGAAAACTTGGTAAACAGGCAACTTGGTAGAAAAAATAGAATTTCTGCCAAGATGGTGAAAACCTAGAAAATGGGTGCCACTTGTATAGAATGCTCCATCTATCAAAGCAATCTTGGTAATTTCCCTACTTTCTATACTACTTTAGCTTGTATATATCTTGCAATTCAATAAAGTCAGTCTGTGCACCAAACAACAAGCGTCCGCATCCTATAAACATTTCCAAACTTGGGGGCAATCAATGTCATATCCTATGGTCCTCAGTATATCAGAAGAGTCCTATCCAGTCAGTATCCTTTCAATCTTTATCCGAATCAGTCAGTCAGTTAGTCTCCCTACCAGAAAAAGATTTTGCACCTAACAACACCACAAACAAATACATTGCTACAACAAACCAATCTCTGCAACATGCTTTTATCTTCTTGTATGTTGACTGATTCACATTGAGATTTTTGCACATTATGACCCTCGAGCTAATCGATGCTGTTCTTCATGTATTTAGAAAGGCAAGGATAGGGGCATAATATTTTATTTGTTTTCTTTAATGAGTAATTCCTTACTCCAAGTGTGAAATGGAACATTGCCCAAGGATGTGAACGATAAAGGGTCACTACTGGTAATTCACACAAGGATGAGGATACACTTTATTTCTTGGTGTGTTTGTACGCAAGGCGTATTCAAGTCATCACAATGTTTATGCTCTAATGCTTATACAAATTGCTAAATCAAAATGGACATGATATGCAGGTCATCCTGGCTTTTATGCCTTGGTGCTTATATCTAATTTGACATTTCCAACTAAAAGTAAATATTCATATGTTCATGATTGTCTAATCAGTGACAATTGTATCGACTATCTGGTGTTACCTAAAAACATTTAGTGATGATAAAGACCAACAAAGGATCAGTGACTAGAAGTCCTAGGTTTGCATTTCATTTGCATTTTGCATTTAGTCAGGTTGCATCTCTATCATGGTCTGAATTTAACATAACGTTTGATATTCTCAAATTTGCACTAAAACACATCACAAGGACTAAGGGTCACATAAAGGTCTCTCCAACTAATCAGCAAGTAGTCGTCATTCTAGGTTAAACATATTTTTTGACAATGACTAAGCACTTGAACTCTTCATATGCTTGCAAAAACATCATGTGTATCACTGTATTTACATATCATATTATCTCATACATCCATTGCATACATACATGTGTATCCATAAAGCATAAATAAAGCAATAAATTTTCACCATCTATCTAACATTTATCATTACATTCATATTACATAATCATACATTCAAAGTAAACATTCAACATTGCATACATTTGCATCACATGATAAACAACATCATAATCGAAATAACAAGTTCTATGAAGTCACAACCAAAATGATCTCATATATATATAAAGTCAATATAGTACATGGGGTGGACAATGTGAATATAATACAAGGCATGAGATCCATTGAGCCATCAAGTATAGCAAAAGGTCAAAAATGCAAGTTGACTAGCATATCAACTCTCAGCCTGATCCTTGGCATCAGGTGCAACTCCTCCTCCTAGTGGGACATCTAGTGGTAGATTGGCTCACAGTGCTCTAGGCCCCTCAAATCCCAACATGTACTGAAAATATGAAGTAACTCGCTATCCAGGTGGCACAACTAAAAAATATGCAGACATATAGTATGTTGCCCTGCCTTTCTGGTGTACCACCTCTGCCTGTAGCTGTCTCACCTCTGCTCGAACATCCCAAAGCTGAGTGCCCCTCTCCACCAACCGAATCTCCAAAGACAATCTCTGGGCTCTCAAGTCCCTAATTTGATGGTGTAGTCTACATATGATATCCTGAGGCATCTATCTCAGACTTGGGTCTGCCTCCTCAGTTGCCTCCTCCTCTACCATGGTCTCATCACCTCCACCGCCACCTATATCTGTCTATGCCTTACAATGTTGAACCTCAGTCCCTAGGTCAAAATCAGGTGCCTCGTGTACCTTGTCCATCTGCACATCCTGGTGTGTTCCCAAAACCTCCTCAGCCGCTGCAACGCTACCCATGGTGTCCAATACTTCACCCTCACCTCTAGTATACTACCTCTGCAAAACTAATGGTCTCACCAATGGCATTACTCATGGAATAGGTGTAGGCCTAACATCTACCATCGATCGAGGTGGAGCCTCTATCGCTCTTTTCATGGGAGGGATCAACTGTTCCGATACTTCTCTCCTTTACTACCCTCTCCCCCTAGGTGCCTCATGACATCATCTACCTCCTCCATCGTAGGGATCAACTCTGTCGGGTCTAAGAATTGTCTGAATGGGTAATCTGTTATATGTGTAATGTAAGCATCAGTCACACCTGCATCTACTACCTACACCGGGTAGTCCCAATCCCTACTCTGTAAGCCACAGTACTCCTACATACAGATGATGTTTGATAATCTGGGATCTCATCCTAGTCTGATCTCTCTGACCTGCTGAGCATAAGAGGTGAACTCCTATGGTACATCCTATATGAGGCCATACTACCTCCAGACCTGGGTAATCAAAAAATTCTCTAGCAAGCTGGTAGAGCGGCCAATCAAAATCTAGTTCTGACAAAAATACCCAAACTGCGCTCTAGTAGCTGGCCATGCCTTGATCTATAGATCATAAGGGTGCCAGATGACTACAATCATATCATCTAGGACCCTCCTCTAGTACTCTGTCCTGCCCATCCGCACCTGTGTCATATATCCGACATATCTATAAATCAATGGCTCCTATGCCTTCCTCTCATCACCACATATGGGCCTACAAATGGGGATATGTTCCCACAACTAGATCTGTAGAACTATAACTCCGGAGGCAAAAGTCTTACCCTCATGGTAGACTATCTCATACATCTTAGAAAATATATGTTCTAGTAGGTAGTAACCCCATCCGTACTCTATTGGCTGTGCCATGAGATGCTGCACCATGGGTGCCCACCCCATCAGAAAATCATTCTATTAATGGTCTGACATGATGATCCCCCAATCATACCTGCTATGATGCACTCTAGGCGATGTGTCTACCCATATCTTTGTACCAAGGTCTCCCAGTGGATCTGTTGGGATATCTGCTCATCTACCCCAAATAGTGTCCTAAAAGCGTGTAGACCTATGTTCCCAAAACTCAGGTAGTCTAGGCGTGGTCCATGGAATGGTATTCAAAGGATGTAATACACTTCCTCATGCATGATGGTAATATCCCCAGTTGGAAGATGGAAGGTCGGGGTCTCAGAATGAAACCACTCTATCAATGTTGTAATAAGTCCATGATTTGCGTGAATATCAAGCAAACCGATCAGATACTTGAACCCACAGGTTGCTAAGTGTACTCTCAAGGGATATAGCAATGACAAACACAACCTTTGAGTGGTTGGATGCGACACACGAACATGAATATATGGGTACCTCATCTGCGAGAACAAAAAATGAAAGAAAAATTAGTAACTTGATCCAAATCAACATTAAATGCATGCAAAATGAGAAATTAAACATATTAAAAGGTGCATTAAATGCTAGGAAAAATAGTTGAGTCATTAAATTTTTTGAATTTTTTTGCTAAATGACTTAAAAACACTCGTTATTTTTCATACAACACTTTAGAAAATAAAAAATTGGTGTCAAGTGTCATACGACACTATACAACAACCCATACAACACTTGGGTTTCATACGACAATCCATCAGTTGTCGTACGACAACTGAGGGACGCAATGAAATGTTGTACGATACTTGGGTGACTCTCATACGACACTATACATGGACAAAGATGACACTTGATTTGGACTTGGAATGTCATACAACACTCTACCAATTGTTGTACAACAAACCATGGAGCAAAAGTTGAAAATGCGTAAAAAGATGAAAAAATCCTAAAAATTGATATAAAAACGTGTTTAAATGATTGCAAAAGATGCTTAGAGGTCCACTTACCGAGTTCCCATACTAGCGCGGTCGTTGGTATCGTCGAGATCACTCAAATTAGTGAGAAGAAATGGGGACCACCATTTTCACTCTCAAAGGGCTCCACGAAATCTCAAAAGTCAACTTGCACAAATGATTTGAAAATGACCCCTTTTGGCCTTATATAGGTTTTGACCTACATTTTTTAAGTGCTCTAATTTGTGTGAAAATTGCACTCCGAGCTAATTTCGACATCCTGAATCCATTTTCGAGATCAAAATTGAAATCTAAGATCGTTTACTTGGTAAAAAATGCGATTTAAAATTTTGGACCCAGAACGACCGACTGCTTGCATAATCGACCTTCCTGACATCATAGACATCCATAACTTAACTAATCTAATTATCTAACATCACACTTTTGAAATTTCAACTTGGTCAACCATGGTCAAATCATGGTCACACCAGGTCAAACTTGGTCCACAAGACCCCTAAATGATGCAGAATGCATCCCCGAACATGAACAACCACTTCTACAATCGATTACATTGCTTTTAATCATTCAGACTGGCTTTGTCGCTAGATTTTGATTTTAATCCCGAAGGGGGCATGGTATTCTATATCATTAACCATTATTAAATATGTTCTTTTTCAAAACTTCTTCAACAACCAAGACAACAACTACGTCTAATTGTTAACTCATCAAAAGTCCTCACCGCTTGGGGCATATCAGATTCATCAAAATCCATATCAATCTGGTGTTCTTTTGATCTTGTAAACTGTATCAGCTCTTCGTAACCACCGGTTCAGATGTGTTATTTCCTTGATTCTTTGTAACTAAAGGGTTCAGATTTGACATCCTTTCAATTCTTTTGGACAATCAAGTCTGGAGTTAGGATAGTCAATTCCTTGTAATCATAGGTTTAGAATCAGACATTTTATCACTTCTTCGTAATCACAGGCTCATTATTGTTACTATTAACATCAACTCGATTCTTTGGTCAATCAGGCTCTGGATCAACATATTTAAATCTTTCAATTGATTTCTATCTCGAAAACAGTTAATTCAACCAGGATCAGTTTCTCCATCACATAACTGAGTTTGGATCTCATTAAATAAATTTATCTTTGAACCACTGCGCTTCACATAGTAATTCAAAGAGGGGCAAAATGTAATACCCCAAAAATGGGCTTCAGTACCACTGACCTCCTACATCAACAAATCAATCTAAATCGACCCTAAAGTCCTAATCTAAGACACATCTGCACATCAATTCATCGAAACCCTAATCGATCCTATTTCAAATCTACATTGGAGAATATTCCTAAATATTCATAATTTATCTTAATTATCTCTGATTAAATATTATTTGGTGATAAATGATATTATTTTATTTATCCTAAGTGTGATTAATTGAATATGTTAAATATTTAATTAGTTAAACTTTATTTAGCCAGTTAATTATTTTAATTAGATTTAATTAAATTATTATTAATTAATGTTATTTATTTGACATTAAATCACAATTTCTAAAAATAAGCGATTGAATATTTATTTAATTGATTAAAATCAAATTGTTAAATTTAACAATATAATTTTGGATAAATTTTAATTAAATAATTGATTAACCCATAAATCAGTTATTTTTAAACAAAATCAGTTAAGTTGAGAATAAAACACATGGAAATTAAATAAATCAATAATTATCTATGCAAAAATCAGAAAATCAGTTAAACTCAAAAACAACTCTTTGATTCAATTTGTTAACTTTCTAAACTCAACATGTGATTGTGAGTTAAAAATCAGATTGGAGTGATCTCAACTTCCAATTATGAGTTGAAATGCTGATTTGCATGATTTTACTAGATAATTGTTTCTAATTCCTTGATAACTCACCAATCAATTCAAGTTGATCAAGGAGTGATTTTGGCTTTTACATGAGTTCTCAAACCTTGGATTTCTATATAAACATGCCTCAGTCCTTCACAAGAATAATCTGGAGAATCCTTGAATCACGTGCAATTTGGAGAATAACAGCGCTATATTGTTGAATTCTTAAAATTGCACAATTTTTGGAGAATCATTGCCAATCTTGTTTCTTGTTTTTGAATTCATAGTGCATAGTTTATATTTTCATTGATTTCAAGTTTTTAGATCAATCTCATTTAGCTTACATTCTTATTACATAGAAAATCCAAAAAAAAAAACCGATTAATCTTGCATCCATTTTCATAGTTTTTCTAAATCCTTCGTTTAGGCGTTGCATTGTCACTGATCTCGGTCAAATTCTGAGAATACCATACTCACGTCTACTAGAGGGTAGTAAATGGCCTGATTAATGATACATCTATTTACTGCATATTTTCTTATCATTGATCAATAATGTTTTACTGATGTGTTGTGTCTTCTAAAATAGGTACAATTTTCACACACACAGATACACATTTTTTTTTATAGTTTTTTATTATTATATAAGACCAGATGTACAATGACACCTAGGTACATGTACCTTATGCATATGTGATATATATTTTTGGTGTACCGTGCAATGGATAGTCAATGTACTTTTATTGATTTTATGATGACATTTTATGGATTTATGAACTATGAACTCTTATTCTTTTATGATTTATACGATGACATAGATTTAGTCCTATGTGGTGTGCGTGCATGCATGTGTGTGTATTGATGATGGATACATTTATGACTCTACATGATTATGGATGTGACATTATGATCATGCATCTGACTCTTGTGATGCAGGATTGTGTGTGATTTGTGAGTTATGCTATATGTTGTGGTTCTAACGATTTGTGATCCAGATGGATGTGGATTTTGTACATGTGATTTATGTATGATGTGAAATGATGGATATGTGATGCATGCAGGATTTATTTATGATGTGTGTGTTGTGTGGATTATGTAGGATGTATAATTTTTATATGAATGATGTTTATGACAGATATGCAATGTATGTGATGTATATGCCGCTTGTGATGATATATGTATAAATGTGATGGATCATTTTAATTATTAATGTTATGATGGATACATATGTAGAATAAATGCAATATGGATGATTTATAATGAATAATGCTAAGGATATAATGGATTAATAAATGTATATTATATGCACTTAATGAGCTTAATATATAATAATTAATGAACTAGTGGATAAATGAATGAATGCGATGGATGTAATTTGGAAAATGGAATGAGTGTAAAAACCTAAAATGGAACATGTAATATAATGATAATGTCAATAAATGCAACCTAATGCACATTAATCGATGCAACCTTATATAAGTAACATGACAATTTATACAAATAATTAATGCAATGAAGTTAACCACGAACACAATGCTATTTAACTAATGCAACTAAGTACAATTTAACAAATGCAATTAAATGAAACTATCACTAAATGTAATTTTAATATGAAGCCTAAATAAATATGCAGCTAATGTAATTAGGATGAGACCTATTTATGTGTGTATCAATGTAACTGGAAGAAACTTGTAGCTAGCTAGGATGGGAGATAAATAGGAAGCTTCACAACACAACATGCAAAATGTAATATGAACCTAACTAATGTAGCTAACTAAATGAGATTTTGGGATTATATTTTTTTAATATCAGAGTGCACACCCTAGTTTGATTTTGCAAAAGGAGGTATGCATCGCATGCTAGACAACATGGATGACATGGTTCCTTTGTGTGGACTAGACTCTTAGACAAAAGAGGTGGATTTAAGAATAGAGATGTAGATCAAATATTCATTATGGAACCAATGCAGTACATCCATAGGGAGGCCTAGTACATCCCAGTCTTTTGAGGGACATGGGTAGAAATGCACGAAGCCCTGCCCCCAGTGAGGCATACATAATCATAACTATGTAATCAACATAAATGTACTAAAGTACCAACAAATAGATCATACCACAAATGACACGTGCATCAATATACACCACTCACTTGATATACCAAGATATGGAAGATTGAGAAAATCGTGAGTAGGTTATACTAACACACAATTTTGCTATAATTCGAGCTGATATTTCTAGGTTACTTAGACAAGGTTTTAACAGTTTGCCAAAGCTATCCACCTCTCAAGTGAAAAATTTAAATATATCTAAAGACATTCACTATGATTGTCTAGAAAATAATGTAGATGCCAACGATATGGTGTTGACACCCTAGCTATAACGCTTGCTCAATCTCAATCAATTTCGTTAAAAAAAGAGCAAAAATCCCAAATTGTTAGCTCATTGTCTTTGCACTTTAAAAAGCTATTTGCCAAATATAACATAAAAAACTTACAACACAGATCCAAACAAGGCCAAAGCTAACCAACAGCATACTCTAATAAAAATTCAAAAAATTTGTAGATTAAATGCTTGGATAGTATGAAATAGGTTCTTATCACACAAATTGAGGAGGAATCGACTGGAAAACTATGAAAAAATTAATCCAGGCAGAGGCTAACTATAATAACAACACCTCTTAGTTTTGTCAGTGGTGTGACACTCTTCTTTACATGTCAAATAATTTTGCATTTTCAAAACTCGTATTGTGTTGTGCACACATGTGAAAGGTGGATGATTATGGTGAGTATAGCACAGAGAATTCAATGATTTTTTTACCTGTAGCTTCAATCTCCAGTACAAATGCCAATCTCCAGAAATGAACATCTCGATACCTCTATTTTGCTAGTCCTTAGCAATCGGTATCCTCTAGCATTGGAAATTGGGAATGACTTTGCATCATACTGCATCTTCACCTCTATTATTACACCTTCTCTTGTCTCATAATGTATGTAGGGATTTTGAAAGTCTGTAATGCCTCTAATTTGGCAAAAAAGAACCTACCAATGATCACATTGTACATCAATTGTTAAAGATCAACTAATGGTAGTAACCATTGAATACTAGTCTAGAAAAATAAAAATTAAATGATGTTATTGGCTGTTGAGGAAATGTTTAACCATGGTTTAATGTTTCATCCCTCCCCAACAGTTACCTGCCATGGAAGGAACTAATAAATGTAATATCGGTAGTTAGACAAGAAAAGAGATCCTCTCATAAAAATGTAAAGGCAGACATCGAGACGATTCTTATAAGTGCCGCAACTTACGATGAGATATTACAATAATAGCAGAAATTATATGTGAGAATAGAGAGAGACTGAGAAAGTACCTTGAAGCTTGACATTGAGGAAGTAAGAGGAGTTTGTCTCTCTCAATTGAACTCCCATTGAAGGTGGCTTCTCTCTACAAGTTGTGATTCGTACGCTACTCACTGCCAAATTTAACTCCATTTAAATTGGCCTGATAAAATAACAACGTGGGTAGCTTATAAGAATTGCAACGAAAACTAGAAAGAGTTAGTGAAAGTGAAAGCTATGAACATAAAAACTAGTTGAATTGAGGATGTGGTGAGGGCAAGGCCTGCATATATAGTTAGCCTTAGGAGGGAAAATGATTATGTTCATGCATTCAAGTTTTCACTTTCTGTCCAAACTTGTTTTGGGGGTGTCGGGAGGACACAAAGAGCATAAAAATCAACTAATCTTTCCTTGCTCACATAGTGCTTTTTGTCTCCATAGTGCAGGTGGCTAAAAGGGGAGAATACCTTTCTTACCATCGAAGTAAATCTCATCATAATGAGGCACTATTTTTTATTTTATTTCATAGAAATATTACTAGTACATATACTAAAAAGAGGTACAATTGTTACACTGATAGCAACATATAATATGTCATACTTTTTTAAATTAGTGTCTGAGTAAAATATCAATACTAATATAGATGAAATATCATGCTCCTAATTATTTTCTATAGAAAACAAGACATATATACCACAAAGTTTTCCAAAGTTTTGTTAATTTATCAATCTCACATAGAATATCATTGAATACAAATTGATTATTTAAAACTATGTTGTATGATCACAAGACAATTGCGTTAGAAATCAATTATGGTTTGCTGAGATGATAAGACAATGAGAATTGAGTAGCCAAAGGGGTTATGGTGAGATGGGTATGAAGGTATTCCTAAGAGCATGAGATGGATTCAAAATCTACCCAACTTAGCATCTAGCATGAGATCTCCCTGTCCCATTCCCTCTCTCCCATTCCAACCCCTCTCTCTTGTCCTTCTCTTTATCTCTCTTCGCCCTCTATTTCTCTCAAATCCCTCTTCCCCTGTCCTTCTCTCTCCCTCTTTCCCAACTCTATACCTCACTCCCCACCTCTCTTCCCTTAAATTTATAAGACAAAAGTGAAGGGACCACAAATGCAAATGGGTCAAGTTTCCTTAACCCGTTAACATTTTTGGTCCCTAAGGATGTGTGTGCATCTTTATTGCCCACAAGTAATGGTTGTAGTGTAAAAATTGTGCATGCATTACTAATGCATACCCATTTTTTAAAATTATGGATATTGTAAACTCATTTGGTCTTAGACAATTCTGGGGTGGAAAACACAACTATGTTTAAGGAATTCAAAGCATGTTCCTTACATTGAGTTAAAAGTGATTGTCAACAACCCACTACAACTGTTTCTACTCCCCTTGTGACATTTTATGATAGTGTTGAAATGTATTTATCAATTCAAAATCTCAATGCTTATTTATCTGTTTAATCCTTTTGGTTGTCAAAATCAATGACTTTTATAATTTTCATGATGATTTAGGTCAATTGATATTAATGATGGGAAATAACAAGCGAGGAACACTCAAAGAACAAGAGGTAAAAAGGAAAATAAAAAGAGAAATTGAGTGTATGAGAAGGCTACATGAAATGAGAAAAATGAAAGGAGAAGCTATACCATCTACACCAACTCATTCAAATGTACTAAATGAACCCAATGAAAACAAAAAATAAGTGTGAATCACCACTCTTATTAAGACAAACATAAACAAAGAACAAATGCCAATCTTAACACTGAATGTAAAAAATGCAAACAAA
Organism: Chamaecyparis obtusa; assembly: GCA_027943335.1. Lineage (NCBI taxonomy): Eukaryota > Viridiplantae > Streptophyta > Pinopsida > Cupressales > Cupressaceae > Chamaecyparis > Chamaecyparis obtusa. The sequence goes on along the minus strand of BSBK01003238.1, from coordinate 515,856 downwards.
GAACATATGCCAATCTCAACACCTCTTAGAATTATCCATAGGAGACAAAAGTATCTAATTGAAATTGACAAAAATATTTTGAAATCAATGGCAAATAAAATTTTTGATTGCACTTGTTGAAGAATGATTAATAGAATTTGGAAAAAGTATTTTTAGAGATTAAATCATACTAGAACCTGGTGCCAATTGATTTTTTAATTGATTAAAATTTGAATTTTAGAGACACTTAGATTTTTTTTTGGCTTACAAACATCTAAAACCAATAGTGAGACAATTATAGTGAGTTTCAAGATCGAGTGAGTTGTGCTCACTTAGAAGTTCACATGTAAGTTTCCTAATTATTTACACAAGAGATATTGTATGTTTTTTTGATGAATAGAGGCCTTTCCATTAATTAAAAAGTATAAGTACACTATCCACAAAAAAGGGGTTGGGGGATACAAGATCACCCCACAAGAGTCACACGACAACAACTGGATACATCAACTATTCATAAAATAAACAATATAAGCCCTTAGGAAGAAAGAGAAGTCACCATCAAGGGAAGAGGATCCTTTTCTTCAAGGTTTCCCCACACATTGGGGCCTAGAAGTGGGTCAGGAATAAACTAGCCATCATCATCTTCTTTTTCTTCCATTTCACCTTCCTCCCGCTTGGAAGATATAACAAGAGCTAGGTGAGGAAATTTATCAAAAACATTAGTCAGAGGCCAGGCAATAGCAACAACAGAGGGAGAAGGAATAATAGGCCAACCTTCAGCCAAAATTTGATGAGGAGGGGAAGCCAAGTGACACCACCAATTGGCTCTACCACTGGAAGAGCGATGTAGATCTTGAGACTTGGGGGTTTGGGAGTGCCGAGCAGAAGACCTCCAGCCATGATGATGGCCACGGGGAAGAGTGTGATCAATGGACAATGAGTTCGACAACACTCTAGCAACCGTGCCCCAATGGTGTAACAGTTGGAATGCAACTGGGCCATTTCAAGAGCCACTTTGTCAACCTGAACTTGTATAAACATCATTACATTGTTACAAATATAAGATTTAGTGTACATAGAAACATTGATATCCAGATAGGTATGAGTGAAAATAACAACATTCCTATCCTTCCAAATAGTGAAAAGAATTCCCATCTTGAAAGCATGCCGAATATAGAAGGCATTCTAGGTGAGTCACCTAATAAAATCATATGCTAGGAAAAGGGAAATGACTGAAAAGGATTAAAAAAATCATGAATCTAGCTCTAGTAATGTTGATTTCGGTGACAAAACCAAAAAAGATGCATGAAAGTCTCTGGGAGACCACATAAAGGGTATCTAGGATCAGAGATTCCTAAATTCCAGAGCTAGGCACCCAGGGGAAGGCCTTGAAAGAGAACACACTAGGAAAAGTGCACAATTTTTGGCTCTATAATAGAAGACCAAACAGTAAGGAAACAAAATTGCCAAGTCTTCTGGGAAGAAGACAAGTGCCATATGTGATTCAAAGTGTCAACCATCAATAGATGGGGCACCAACCAAGCATAACCCATCCTGGGCTTGTAATTAATGGGAGGAGTCCAAGGATATCACTTCCAATCTTTCCACTAGGGCTTGACCGAAGAAATGCCAAGCTTATGCAGTAATTGAGGAGGTATGGCTGAGACCAAAAGGTCAAAAGTTTGTTGATTTGGGAGAGAAAGTCTGAACTGCACTTGCAGGTCATCCCAAGAGTGAAGATTCATAGTGACTCTAGAAAAAAGATCTTTGGGGGATCGAATGCCACGTTTGTGAAAAAGTAGAGCATGTAGACCTTGAATCTTGGCTAGAGGGAGCCCTTGTTAATGAAAAAGAGGTGACCACCAAATATTGTGTTGGTTAAAAGAGAGGCCATCATGAAACCCATTTTCAGCCCACCGCATCCAAGGTTTAATAACCTCCTAGGATCTCCAAATGCTTTTAACAACCAAAGTGCCCTGGATCTGAATTGGCTCTGACATAATAAGAAGGGTTTGAAGCCTAATCCCCTTCCAAGCTGGTCTATGAATTAAGAAGCCTGAAGAGATACAATGACTCAATAAAACCTTCCAATCTTCATTACTAGATAAATCTATGAGAACCCATTTAGCACATAGAGAAATACCTTGTTTCTAGGTGGACAAAAGGGCAAGCCCACCAGAATCTTTGGGGAGGTAGCAATACTCCTAGGAAACCCTATGGAAGCCATTAGAATTGGCTCTAGAGGCCCATAGAAAGTCATGCAACAAATTTTCCAGCTTCATATAAGAAGCTTTAGAAGGAACCCAACAGAAGGAATAGTAAACATTAGTAGTAGCAAGCACTTTAGAGAAAATTTGGAACTTATCAACTAGTGATAGGGGCTTGGTGATCCATTATTCCAGCTTCTTCTCAATTCTGGCTAGAAAAACATTCCATAGCTCCATAAGGGAAGCCTAGAAGGCAAAGGGAATGCCTAGAAATCTGAAAACCTCTCCATGCTGGATCCATTTCTAGCCAAACTGAGCCATCCAGGGAGGAGACAAAAGAGTGGATTGTCTATAACATTGGGTCTTGTGCCATTGGATATCAGAGCCAGAAGCTAAATAAAAAGTATCAAGGCATTGAAGATCTTCCTTCACATTAGCTTCATCCTCGATGTGAGTGAGAAAAGAATCATCAGAGAAATGGCCATTGACAAGCTGAGTAGGTGACTCAAGCAGGGAAATTCCTCTGATGAGACCAATGGAATAGACATTGGCAAGCAAATAACCAAACCCTTCTGCAGCCAGGACATACAAATAAGGAGCCAAAGGGAAACCTTGGAGGATGGATCTGAGGAGACCAAAAGCTTCATACTATTGGCCATTGATAGTGATGCAAGAAGAGGCATCCCCAAACAACATATGAATAAATTGTATGAATCTGGGACCAAACCCAAGAGCTTGAAGCATAGCCAAAATAAAAGGCCACTCAATCTGATCATAGGCTTTAGAAAAATCAATGTTGAGTAAGATGGCTTTCTGGCTTGACCTTTGAGCCCATTCCATGCCTTCCCAAACAACAATAATGTTGTCAAGAATAAACCTAGACTTGATGAAACCAGTTTGTCCAGGTCGAACAATCAAAGGCAGGATGTGGCAAATTTTCAAGGCAAGATCCTTGGCTATGATCTTGTAAGAGACATTAAGCAGAGTGATAGGTCTCCAAGTGTAGATATCCTATGGGTCTCCTACCTTAGGAATGAACTTGATGTTTCCCTTATTGATAATATCCCCTAAGGAACCAGAGTGAAAGGCTTCCAAATAAACATTGTGGAGATCGGGGCCAATGTCATCCCATAAAGCCTTGTAAAATTTGTAGGAGAAACCATCACATCCAGGAGCCTTCTCATTAGGCATAGAAAGAACAACCTCTTTATGATCAGCGAGAGTAAGAAGATGATCACAAAAAGACTGTTGAATAGCTGACAAATAGCTAGGAATAAATGCCAAATAATCAACAAGCGCTTGGTCTCTCGCCAAAGAATTTCCCTGCGCGGTGAACACCTGCTCATAATGTCGGACAAAGGCTTGCACAATATTAGGAAGCTCTATAATTTATTTTTGACCTTCTTTAATTTTTTTTTATCCCAGTGGCAGTATGGCGAGATATAAGAGCCAAGAAAAATTCTTTAGAAGCTTGATCTCCCACTTTTAACTAGTGAAGCTGAGCCTTGATTTGAGCACCTCTAGCAGAATAATTATTTGCAAATTATTTCTGGTGCTGTATCTGAGCAAGTTGGATTTGCAGATCTAAGTTGAAAGGATCAAGAATCAGAGCTTTAGAGGCAGCACAAAGCTCTTTAATGGTAGCCTCATAAGATCTCTAGCGAAAAACAAGCAAGTTGCCTCCCATAAATGTGAAGAAATATAGCAGTACGGGTGATGACATCATTCCATAACTGAATCCAACTAATAGGTTGATGATGGCGTGGTTTTAAATTCCACATCTGGTGAATGTGGGCCAGAGTAGGCTTGTGACTCAACAAAGAAGTGTTGAGGTAGAATTGCATTGTGGGAGGTTGTGCCTTAGCTGTCTGTCATTCACTGCCAAAGGCAATGGGTAAATGATTTGACAAAGTCACATCAATAAGAGGAGTGTCTGGTAATTTATGATTGTCAGAAAAGTTAAAAAAAGATTGCACCGAAATCATGGCATGGTCAAGCCTTTTAAAAATCATGTTAGAGCTAGCTCTAAAATTAGACCAAGTATACCAAACATCGCCATAATGGCAGTGGCCAGTATTGGGATAAAAAAGACCAAATTTATTACGCATGTAAAACTAGGCTTCTCTTTCTCCAACTGTCCAATGAAAAGGCAAAATCCCATCTTTGTCAGAAGCCACCTCAACCATATTGAAGTCCCCACATAAGAGCCAGGTTGCAGGTGGTAGAGAATCAACAAGCCATCTCCAAAGCACTATTGTCAAACTAGATGGAGGTATCAATGGACTCTGATGATGTATCTTATCTAGTGTAACTTGACATTATGATTTATTACTAATTTGAGCCCGTATGAGGCATAGGGGAGGTAAGGTTTAGAGTTGCATAAAAAACAAAGTGAGAATTGCGAATAAATTATTTGAAATCATAGAATATTAAGAACGAGATAAAGGCATTGTGAGAAAATGTAGATGAGATAATGAGAATGTGAATCAGTTTGGAGAGATACTGAGCAGAGAGAGAGAGAGGCTAATAGAGGGCCAATTTTGTAATTAGTTAGTTGTAGTTGTATAGTTCATTGTGAAGTGTGAATGAATAAAATTGGGTAATTTAATTGCAATCTTTTGAGTTTACGAGCAGAGAGTCTCTGCTTATGCAAGTTTTTGTTTTGAGTGATTGGAGTCTAGAGGGAAGTTCTTCATGCATTAGTAATTGACCACATGGGTTCACCAAAATTTTAAAAAAGAAACAATTTAAAATATTTTCAAATTTAAAACATAAAAATAAATAAATGTAGGCACATTCTATCAATCAAGCTTCCCTAGATTAATGAGCCGAGATAGTAATGGAATATAGACAATTTTCATAAATGAAAATAGATGATTATAACTCTGTTTCCTTTGAGGTTTGTAACCTTTTTGTAAAGAATTGATCTTAGAAATCATATTTAGTGAACATTGTGGTCAAATAAGGAATCGTGATTATCTTACAACCCACAAAATGACTCACTGTTTTGCTCAAACTTGATTTTTCAGTATGGAAAGGCTCTTCACAATTACAAATTTGACCTTTGGTATATAGATGTAATCTCTATCCATTGTAGTGATATACATGCTTTTGATCTTCAAACTTTTCTTTGCTTCAATCATGTAAAACTATCATTGAAGACTAGGCCACCTAGTATCTACATACATCATTGAAGTTTTTGTGTGCATGAGTTACTATCCTTAAACAAACCCATTGATTCAATTTAATGATTAGAACATGTTGAAGGCATGCTAATAAACCATGCAATATGCATATTGGTCTTGTCACTATTATTATTAGATGATGATGCAATAATGTACTATAATAATTAGTAAATATAATTTGAATTCAAATTTAAAATTTAATATGTTAAAAGAAGTTGAAAATTGTCCTTTTATATAGAACCCAAAGATACAAAATCAAATATTTCACTCTCTAACTTTTCAAATAATGACAAATAGAAAGGGAATTAGACCCACAATTAATTTTTTTTGAATGAAATTATACAATTCCAAAGAAGTCCATTAAAAATAAAATGAAACACAGACTACTTTTATAAACATCACTTGTTTTTACATGTTTATACAAAGATATGAATACACTTTGAATTTTTCCTTTCCGGGCTTCGGGAAGAAGAAAAGTCTTTCCTAATTGTACAGTGGTCCATTTACAATTCAGGCATGGGCTATTCCATGCTTGAGACATCCTTGGAAGCATAATTCCCAAAGGAGACACTGACTATTTTATTTACAAAGAATGGTTGGCATCTACGTATAAGAAATTCAATTACTATTCTACCTTTTGGCTGTTCGCAGTGATTTTCTTTATACTTCTCCTTCTACTCTTGCGATATTGTTGCTTCTTTCCCTGGGCATTTGATAGCGAGCTCGTAGAACAACAGATTGTCTCCTTGTTAATGATTTCACCTGTGTAAGAACAACATGACGACGACTGGTTTACTTTCACAGTAGCCGGAGTTGATGCAGCTCGTGATTTCACTTGGTCGGCATGATGATGAGACGAGTGAATGTGAATGACATGGTATGGACTCAATTTGTTGTGTCTGAATTTGGGCATCACAACGTGCAAAATACGTCGTTCAAAGCTACCTCTGGTGGCGCCTATGTTCACATCCTCTGGAATTCTGAAAGGATTTCCTCTGTTAGACATGAGGCGCCACCTCCACTTAAGCATTCCCACATCTTTGCAATAACTTTTTGTGGATAAGTGATGCTGGAAAAGTTGGAAAAATCATTTTTTGGAGAGTTTTTTTAAAATTAGTTTTATTATTTTTATGGAAATAAGGAATGTGCATAGATTTGCATACTTATATTTAGAATTTAGTTTTTCTTTATTTTTTAAGTTTTATTTTTTGCAAATAAAACTTCTAGATACATGTGTATCTAGTTTTATTTCCTATTTTTTCTATGGCTATGAATTTTATATATTCAGCCATTTGTAATAGTTTTTAATAAAAAACTGCAATAAAAATTATTTTCAGAATTTTATTCTTTTGTAAAATCTTCACTTTCTCCACGTAATATCACACTCCGCTCCTTATTCATCTCCACCTCTATTTCATCTGTCCCCACACCTGCACAACATAATGCATAAACAATATGTTTCTCTTTAATTACTATGCTTCTCAAAAGAATAGAAAGATTCAATGTATAATTCACCTACCTCGAACGAGGAGATTGAGAAAGTAAGAGCAGCGAGTCTCTCTCAATTTGATGTCGCCATAAAATCCATAAAGTCGAGGCCGAGCACGTCTACAACTTCTTCTGCGTGAACTTCCCAATGCCAAATTCAACTCCATTGCAGTTTCTTATTCTTAGAAAGTACACCCGGATAAACACAAGAATAAGAATTAGCTAAGAAATACTTGTAGAAATGGTAATGCTTGTAAAATGAATGAAAGTGTATTGTTAGAAAAAGGAGCAGATGGAGCGCATAAATATAGCATTCATTTTTGAGGAGAATAATTCTATGTGTGAGTTGATGTTTTTTCACTTTCCGTCAAGTAAAAGGGAGGCGCCAAAGAATGGAATATGAAATTAGAGGCTACGAAGCATATAGCCCAAGTAACTCTTTTACAAGATATTCCATTTCAAATCTTTGTGCTTTCGTCCAAACTATTTTGAGCAAAGTTTTCCATTTCTTTATTGGACTTCTTTTAGTAGTTTACTCTATTTTACAAATTTGTTGTTTTCGTAAATTGACCTTTTATGGATATGGTTCGCATATACAAAATTCATTTGTATATCTTCATTCCTTTGCTGCATATATTAAAGCGAATACCATTTGCCCTTTCTTAAATATATTTGTAGACAAATAAACTAGCATATCAATATTAATTTGTGAAGTTTTAAGTAGGTCAAATGATTCTCAATGTTGGTGGGTCGTGTGAAGAGGCTTGACACTACGAAAATAGTAGTTTTAACATTCCAACAACCATCTACACATTTGTAAATTTGTGGGATAAGTGCGCATTGTGTGGATGTCTCCTCAACACGCACGTGCCTTGAGCCAAATATGTCATGTGGTCAAGAATTTGAACAAGGAAGGTGATAAGGTGGATGGAATGAATTGGAGGCTTACGTTGAAAATCAATATTTTTAGCTAAGGAAGAGGTGTTATGCAACGAAGAATTACACAAAGTATAATTTACAATGCTACAATAACTCAGGTGATTCTTTGGAAGCCTTTTTAGATTTTGTAAAGATTGCCCTAAATGTCTAATCACAAATTTTTGAAGATCCATTCAACAAGAATAGCTCTGAAAGCAAAATAAAAATAAAAATAGAATGACCATTGTCTTTGTCTTGTGACATAGATGCAAAACTTCTTTTCAATCTACAAATGCCTTTATACTCTTTTTGATCACATAAGCTAAGGTCTCTCTATTACATGACTTTTCTTCTTCCACCTAATATCCCCTCTCCCTACATGTGCCTTATTGCACCTGGCAAAGTTTATAAAAAAAGTTAGCCATGGAAAAAAACTCCTTAAAACTCTTTGGTATGGGTTTCAAGTACTTGTTAACAACTTATATGATTTGGAAAGCTTCTATGGTGTTATAAATGCCACTTTTAGATACTACATCTTCATTAATAGCCTTATTAACCCATATTTAAAACAAAACTACTTCGGATGGGCCTATAAATTAGCATCAAGTGAACTCAAATATTCTTACCTTTCTGAAATATGACCGATATCTTCCTAATAGAAGCATCCAACTACATTAGTGGTAATAACAACAATGTCCCCCAAATCTTGAATTCTACTGAGTAGTAGTCCACAGTGATAGCAGTACCAACAAAAACATTTATTCATGCAAATCATTGATTTATCTTTATCATCCTTTTAATTTATTTTACTCCTTCCACTTTTGTGCAAGAACACGAACTTCTTATGATGCCATTACCATGCTATTCCATGTTATAACTTTGTTGGGACCTTTGCAAAGAAAATTCTTCAATGATTTAGATGATGGTATAAAGGCTTTGTATTGAACATAAAGATATCAAAATCAACGATGCAAATAATATTTGGCTCTTTACTTGAAATAAAGCACTAAAATCTCTAGAAGAGGCACCTTCTATGTGCTTGAAGACTTCACAAACTCACTACTTGATTGAGATATCTTACATATTAAATACTATGACAGATTTGTTTTCATCCTTTTCTATTACTATTGCCCCTGCATCCTCTCTCTGCATCATAGGTCTCCAAGTGCAAGAACTATAAGATCACATTGCCCTCCTCTTGTAATAGAACAGACAAACTGAAACACTAACCTTTTTGTGGAGCATGGAGATCAAAGGGGCTCATAAGAAAAGGCACTCTAATACTTGTAATACCTCCCTTCAACTCTACATGGACATAATTAATAATTTCTTGATACCAAGCTAAAATAGTAGAGGACATATGAATAACACATCAAACCATTATTGCTTAATAAAACATAAAATGATATTTTAGATTATTAATTCATTGGGATTCAATAGAATGATTATCCATGAATATTAAAAGTCTTATTTTCAACTATTACCTATCTTATAGGAAAAACTAACAAGCTAACTAATTATTGAGCTACTATTTAATTATTTATTTATTAATCTAATCTAACATATAAATTACTAATATTAGATGCAATATTTTCTAACAATTTTTCATAAATTGATGGGGTTGTGATAATCATCAAAACTGTCAATACGATTTTATTTAATAATTTAATAACTTGCAAAATTCTGAAAACACTTCAATGAATTGGAGTTTTAGGAAGTGGCATGTAGACTAAAGAAAGATTGACCTAATAAGCTACTATGTTAACAATTTTTTTTTAAAAAAAGAGACTCAACAAAATTGAAGGTTATTATTAATAGGACGGTGTCAAAACTCAAAATTAATAGTTTTGGTATCATCTATAACAATAAAAATAAACAAGAAAAATAACAAAAGGAATCATAGAATAAACTTAAGAAAGATGTGAAGGAATCAATTTGAGTTGAGAGTGAAAACAAAATGTGTAAAAATGATTCATATTTTTTTACCATATTTGTAGAAGTTGAATTTGGCGAAACTTGGAGAATTTTAAATTGATGAAGAATCTAGTGTGATTGTAAAATGATCAATGTAAATGTTGGATGATTAAGATCACAATCTAAATTACATATGGCAATTTCAAGAAAATCATGGCTATAACTGTACCATTGACTTATAATGGTATTATTGAAATAGATCCTCATATAGAATGTGATTTTGATAGTATTAATGAATAAGTTTTCTAATCAAATATGTCTCCGAAATTCGAAGTGATTCCCCATTACATAGTCTTTAATATATATGCTTCATAAACACTTTTGTGATAATTTTATACCTTCCAGATCGATCCTAGTGATTTGGATACTTGTTTGTTTCTTTATATTTAAAAAAATTAAACTGACCCATATAAACTATTTGTCAAATGATAAAGATTTGTCATGAAAAAATCATTAGTACATATCGATTGAATCCATAAATAAAACTCATTTGTACAAATAAACAGATTAATTATATAAATACAAATTGAAACTTTATGTTCAAAGAACAAAAGAACCAAACATTTGCAAACGTTTATCAATATTCAACATGAAAAAGAGCACGAACCCATGAATTGCTAATCGTTTACTGTAGGCTCATTTTAAAATAAATTATTTGACTCTTTCAAGAGACAATAAAAATACTGCATTATGTGATGAGAGTTACTTTGACGGTAAGGAAGGTATTCTCTCCTTCCGATGGTAGGGAGAGCAAAAGCACTGTGTGACCAAGGAAAGACTGAGTTGATTTTTATTCTCTCCGTGTCCTCCACACACCCCAAAACAAGTCTGACGGAAAGTGAAAACTTGAGTGAACGAACAGAATCATTTACCTGCCCCTCCTAAAAGTAACTACGTCTGTAAATACATATATATACAGCTCTCACCTTAACCACATTCTCAATTCAACTGATTTGAAGTTTACATCTTTCAGTTTCACTATCCATCCATTCAAAGATCTATCGCTTTCTGACTTTCGTTGCGAGTCTTATAAGCTACCTTCATCGTTGTTTTATCAAGGCAATTTCAATGGAGTTAAATTTGGCAGTGAGCAGCGTACGAATCACGACTTGTAGAGAGCAGCCGCCTTCAGTGGAGGGAGTTCAATTGAGAGAGACCCGCTCCTCTTACTTCCTCAACATCAACCTTCAAGGTATTACTTTCTCAATCTCTCTCTTCTCTCACATAATTCACATACAAAATACAGGTCATCTCATCTCCCCTGAATACGTGTTGCAGGACTAGATAAAGAAGATATACAGCTGGAAATGGATAAGGACCGATGTCTTGTGATACGTGGAGAGAGGTACTCCCAAGATATGGGAATGCTGAGGTGGAAATGGAGGGTAGTGGAGAGTGGCAGTCCGAGCAAGGCTTTCAAAATCCCCGATGATGTGAATGTGGGCGGAATAAGAGTCAGCTTTGAGCAGGGCCTCCTCCATCTTTCCATGCCCAAACTCTCCCGCAACACATTTACTCCTTACCACGTCTTCCACATTCACTCCTCCCATCATCCTCATCGCCCTCATCAACCCCACAAACAACAACAACAAGATGCAAATAAGTTGGCAACCATTTCTGAGGATGCTGAAATGAAGATTGAGCATCCAGAAGAAGAGGAAGAAGATGGTAAAATGTCGGTGGAGGTTCCAGCAAATTCTGTGCAATCAGTAGACGATTCGATAAAGAAGGAAGAGTGTGTGTCTGAATCTGAGAATGAAGAGGAAGATGTTATGAAGGAAAAACATGGAGATGAAGAAGAGATCACAATTGGTAAAGGCGTAGAAGCAGTAGGAGGGGCGTGTTCCTTCAAGATGACTGCTGGACAGCCTGTCGAGGAAGAGGAGGAGAAAGAGAAGAAAGGATGTTATGAAAGTGAAATGTCTGAGCATCCCAAGCCATTCTTCTGCGAAGGCATCTCACATATATTCTCAGCCATTGCCGCAATAGCTCGTCGTAAGCAGCGATGACGATAGGAATCGTGTGATTGTCTAAAAGGCCACTGTTCAACCCTCATTCTTTGTATAAAATTCAATGAATAAAGCACGGGAAGAAAATAATGTGTTTTATTCTTTCGTAAAGATGAACGCTATCTTTCGCCTTTGTCGCTTGGTAGTTATACCGGCATGATTTTATTTTTTCTTTTCCATTTTAAATGATTGACAAAGGTTATTTCATAATCCATATCTGTCATATTCACTTATAAAATGTGTATCTGAGAATTATGGCCTTTGCCCAGACTTGCCTTAACAGAATATCGATGTCCAATTAAAATGACATGCTAACACCCATTAAACATCTTTACTCGTATCTCTTGAAGTGAGTCTAGTCGTTAACTTTAATTATTTGCAAAGAATTGTAATGTGATTATGATGTATTATAAATCAATGGTTTATGAAAATGTTGAAGAGATTAAAATAATATTGGATTCACTTACTAATATATAATAGTGAGATTCATTTAAAATATTTATTAGTAATTGCAATTTAGTATGTAATTTTTACGTCGAAAATATGTTATGATGTTTGAGTTTTATATTTATATTTTAAATTTCTTCTTTTTTTTAGATATGATTGATTTTATATGTAACTCTTATGTAACTGTACTTGTAAACCTAATTTGAATGCTAAAGTTAACTTTCATCCTAAGTTAATATGCCTAAAATTATAGATTTTAAATTTATCATAGTTAAAATTATTATTCATTTTTTTTTATATATGTATTATAAATTTGTTATTTAATTAATCTTATAAAAAATTTTGAATTTATAAATGTATTGTAATATTCTATATATTTATTTAAATAATACTTATTGTATTACTATTTATTAAAAATTTCATCATTTAATTAATCTTAAAAAAAATTCAGAATTTATAAATCTACTCAAATGTTCTATCTATATATTTAAATAATATTTATTTTATTATTATCTATTAAAAATCTATTTTAAAATATTTTTTTAAAAAGTTAGGCAAAAAGTTAGTCCGTTTACCTTGATCACTATGCAAATATGTACAAAGCAACAGAGAACTGCACCCAAACAGAGTTTATCGGAATCCGATGGTGAATTTTTTAGTCTATTTCTGGAGTTTATTGGAATTTGTAGCATCTCACTACTAAATCCGATGGTAAATATATTCATGCGATTGTACTCTTGTTAATATGTGTTTGAATAAAATCATATATATTTCCTTAGAAGGAATGAATTAAAAATAATGGGCCTCATACCTTCTCCTGTAGCCAGATTGAGGTATAGATCAACAATATTAGGGCAACCAGTTTGACACTTGTCTGACCACAAATTAGAGGTGAAATGGGAATATTAAAAAAGACTGTCAGTTTCTAAAGCATGTAAATCTATATAATTAATTTACCAGACATATATGAGGACTGGTGAAATATATTCATCATATAAGAGTGCAAAAAGGGAAAATTGTAAATCATTTTATTGATTTAAAATTGTGAAGTATTAAAGTTAAATGTGAGGATTAAAAATTAAACAAAGTTGAGCCCTAGCAGAAAATTAAAATGAGCTTTGGGGATGAAAGGAAAAACATTTGAAATAATTTATTATTTTCTCATAAGTTAATTTCAAAAGGGTAAAATTTAAGACTCACTTTCCATATTTGCCCCTCAAACAAGGCATGTTGGGCTTGTGCAAATGAGGAGGGAAAAAGTGAGGTGAGGAATTAATAAAATATTTGTCCTTATGCTACGTGTTATTCCCTTGCATGTTCGAAAGAGTTGAAAATATATGTCCGACTATGCGATGAACATTTAATGTTGTCTGACGAGTGATTTTTATACTTCATAAAGAAGGAAAGGTGTTGATCGCATGGTTGCAACCGCTACACTTAACTACCAAAAGAAGTTGCAATCTTGCGATAGATTGCTAGGCTAGCTGCTATAATTAAAGTTAGAGTGCATGATAATAACTAACAAAGGAAGCTGCCAAAAAGGGCTTGTGATCTTGCGATAAATAGTTACGAGTTACAAAAAATGTCAGGGTGAAGGATTACTCTATGCAGCTGCCACATCCCGTGCTGTTGAGTCTGGGAAATTGAATGTTTTTGCGTTGGGTCCTCAGAGGAACAAGAGCGCAGCATCATAAGCTCGAGCTGCAGCTTCAGGAGTGAAGTATGACCCCAGCGATATGCGCGATCTCTTTCCTGACCTAATTTTGGCCACATATTTCCCCCATTTCCTCTTTCTCACGCCTTTAAATCTTATTTATTCTCCATCGTTAGACATATTGTAGTAGGTAGAGAATTTAGGAATAATTTATTAGAAATGATTGCTTATACAGATTTTTTAACTTTTGTTCAGTCTAAAGCTGTCAGACAAAAGATTATTAAATATTTAATCATTTATACACTACAATTTGCTGGATCTTCAAAATTCTAGGTACAAATGTACAAACTTAAATATATGTGTGAGTGAAACACAAAAGGAATTTTCAATTATTTTTAATTGTCCATTTTTTTTTTAAACATCGCATCTTGAACTCTGAAAAGCTGTATATTAAAAAACCCAACAATGACACCAGTTATATTCTCTATAATTGGTAGTTTGAAGGAAAGGAATATCCGATTATTGCTCATAGAATCACTGTTACAACATGCACACAAAAACCCACAATATGGAAATACATAGAGCTTTATCGTTGCCTGCACGCCAACGAGAAGAGCAAAAATTATAGACCAATGTATATCAAAATTTACCCTGATGTTGCAAATTTATCATCACAAGTTTTCTTCTCCACCAAGCCAAATGAGAATTATATGCAGCTTTAAAACCGGTGGGCATAGGGGGAAGTTTGTGCCAAGAGCCCCGACCAGGGTCATACATTATTATCCCAGCTTGGTGGAGCACACATATGAACTTTTCATATTTCCCAGAAAGAATTCTTGACTGGTAAAAACTGTCACTTTCCACCATGTTCTTCCATTCTTTGCATAGTTGTTTAAGAGTGTTGTGGAATTCGTACTGTGTTCTGATATGGATCTGTTCAACTATATGTAGGAGAAGTTTATTAATCAAATCCATTGATGTAGGACACAGAGAAGTCAACTTCCCCGCCTTAGCAAAATAAAATCCAAGTTTGTTAATAAAATAGCTTGATATAAGAAGCAGAGAAATCAACTTCGCTACCCTAGGGAAAGAAAATACAACTTTATTAATAAAATCCATTGATATAAGATTCGGAGAAATCAACTTCCCTCCCTCGGCAAAAGAAAATCCAGACGGGCCTCCAAACAGAAATGTGCACTCCCTAGATAAGCTTGGAGGCAGAGGTTACATAACAGAAAATGATTTAAGTTATTTCATTTTCATAAGTTTTAGTCTAAGTTATTTCAAAATCAGTAATGTAAGTTTTAGGACCATATAATGCTTAATCGCCGATTCCATAACCATATGTTTGTACTTTTCTCAGCAATTTCTTCGAGGCCGTAGCGCGTAGATGGTCCATACATAGTTTCTGGTACAATGTCCAATTTAAATAGAAAATAAAAAGGCTAAACCGTAAATGAATTTAGAAATTAGGCTTCTCTCCCCATTCACTCGTTCTTTTGGATAATTAGTGATGACTACTAGACGTAAAAATTTAAATAATTAATAAAATCGTTACATTCAAATAATTCCATTTTCATTTCTATTTCTTGACAATAATTAAAGTAAAAATTGTTAAAGCACCATCTGAACAAACTCTTATATAACTAGTGTCATTGTTGGGTTTTTTAATATACAACCCAGCTCTCCTTTATACCCGTGTGCCATATGTTTGGCGGTGTCGTATATACCCGTGTTCTACTTTTGGACGACAATCTCAGAGAACTATATTTTGCCAATGGAGTTGCGCTTTCCCCCAAGAAAGATTTCCTTCTCTTCTGTGAAACATCGATGTCAGTACTAATAAACTATTGACCAATGATTTTTATATTTCATAAAGAAGGAAAGGTGTTGATCACATGGTCGCAATCGCTACACTTAACTACCAAAAGAAGTTGCAATCTTGTGATGGATTGTTAGGCTAGCTGCTATAATTAAAGTCAGAGTGCATGATAATAATTGACAAAAGAAGCTGCCAAAAAGGGCTTGTGATCTTGTGATAAATAGTTGCAAGTTATAAAAAATGTTAGGGCACAGCGTTGCGGTAGTCAGAAATAAATGTTAATAAAGCCTGTGATATTGTGATAGACAATAAACAGTTAAATGAAATGTTAGTCGCACTGTCGCAGCTTGGAGATAGCATCCCACAGGTTGCTCGCAATGTTGCAAGATGCTGCCAAGTGTCATATAGATAGAGAAAGTTGAATCATCATAGGGAAGAATGATGTCAGCGTAGAAAGGATGCGATGTTGCGAGCATTTGCCACATGTATTTCTCAGTCCCGTAGTTTGAAGGAAAGGAATATCCAATTATTGCTCATAGAATCACTGTTACAACATGAATTTCATATAATTCCATTTTCATTTCTATTTCTTGACAATAATTAAAGTAAAAATTGTTAAAGCACCATCTGAACAAACTCTTATATAACTAGTGTCATTGTTGGGTTTTTTAATACACAATCTAGCTCTCCTTTATACCCGGGTGCCATATGTTTGGCGGTGTCATATATACCCGTGTTCTACTTTTGGACGACAATCTCAGAGAACTATATTTTGCCAATGGAGTTGCGCTTTCCCCCAAGCAAGATTTCCTTCTCTTCTATGAAACATTGATGTCAGTACTAATAAACTATTGGCCAATGATTTTTATATTTCATAAAGAAGGAAAGGTGTTGATCGCATGGTCGTAACCGCTACACTTAACTACCAAAAGAAGTTGCAATCTTGTGATGGATTGCTAGGCTAACTGCTATAATTAAAGTCAGAGTGCATGATAATAATTGACAAAAGAAGCTGCCAAAAAGAGCTTGTGATCTTGCGATAAATAGTTACAAGTTACAAAAACTGTTAGGGCACAGTGTTGCGGTAGTCAGAAATAAATGTTAATAAAGCTTGTGATATTGTGATAGACAATAAACAGTTAAATGAAATGTTAGTCGCATTTTCGCAGCTTGGAGATAACATCCCATAGGTTGCTTGTGATGTTGCGAGATGCTACCAAGTGTCATATAGATAGAGAAAGTTGAACCATCGTAGGGAAGAATGATGTCAGTGTAGAAAGGATGAGATGTTGTGAGCATTTGCCACATGTATTTCTCAGTCCCGTAGTTTGAAGGAAAGGAATATCTGATTATTGCTCATAGAATCACTGTTACAACATGCACACAAAAATGCACAATATGGAAATACATAGAGCTTTATTTACAAGCTTGAGGAAAACAAAATTTCAGAGCCCCTAAGAATGAGAAGAAAGAAGAATCAATTAGAAGAGAGGAAATCTCTAGATTTGATCTCATGGTGATATGTGTCCACCTTCTCTTTTGGCTTCTCTTGCAAAAAAGAACATTCTTCTATCTATCATTTTGCTGCACAATATCTAATTCATTGCTGATCTACTCCACTACTTATGATTCCACCTTTTGTCCCCTTGCTGATACATAACTAAAAATTCCTTTTGTGTTTCACTCACACATATGATGTAGTCAAAAGTGACCTCTCCCCTTTGTCTTAATTGAAAACAATCCTTATCTTGCACCCACATACTCAGTGCCTTTGAAAATGGCACTTCTCTTTGGTCTGCAGTTTGTATTTTGTCTTTTTTACACTCTGCCCTCTACGTGAATGCATTTTACACTTGTAGATATAATATATAACAAAACATTCCCCTTTAAATTTAATTTATTTGCACAAGTTATTCTGTTACTGCAACATATTTTTCTTTTGACATGTGTGTGAAAACATTTCACTTTTTTAGTGAAAACAAATTGTACTTCACCATTTTCCTTTTGAACTCTTCTTTGCATTTCTCATGAATATTCTTCACTTGTGAAAGCAATACTCTACTTTAATTAGGCCTAAATGATTATAAAGAATCATTTGACAAACTCGTCACTTAGCATCTTTAGTAAAATCATTTTACCATTTTGTTGCATCTTTCACCTGTAAATTTACTCTGCAAGTAAAACAACTAGCTCATAATTTCACCCATCCAAGCCTTTGGGGAAAGCATCTTAGTGAAAATAACTTACTCATTTTAAAAATCTCATGCTACAGTTTTACCACTACCGGAAAAAATTTCATGTTACCTCAACTAACATCACTTATAAAAATTCACTCTACAAGTGAAAATAAGTTACTCATTGTATTTTTCAATAATCGTTCTTGAAATAATTCCCAAATGTTACTAAAAATAAAACCTCGCCCATAAAAATAATTATTCTCTTTGCATAAAATAATCACCCATTTTACCCAGCTATGCATTCTCTTTGTCATATTTGGTGTTCTTAGTAACACATTTTCCCTTAGAAGCCTCTTCACTAGTTTCATTTCAATGCATACCCTTATTGATCGCAGCTGCGTGACAACACCCTTTGAGGCATTCTGCTTAAACAATAGTTCATATGCCTCCAAAAATTGAAGCATATTCAACCAATCCATGTGCCCATAACCTGTGACAGCGGTATCACATAGGGTTCATCTCATTGAGGGACTCTGCAAAAACACTATCAATATCACAATAATAAATTTATTATTATTGCTAAGGAATGATGGCATGGCTATGGAATTTTGAGTTGCTGACATATGGAGTTGTCAAGGCAGATTTATATGACCATGATAATAGATTTATAATGTCACTTCTGATTTTCTAAGCGTAGAGAGGAAAAAAAAGAGATTTCAGTGTCGTACAGGATGGACAAGTGGAGGCCTATGACATGGTGAGTAGGCGTGGCTCGTAAACCCAGCCGTCCTAACCAGGGTTAACTTCACCCTAGGATTTGAGTCCATCAATGCATAACGGATAAAAGGAAAGCAAAGTTGGAAAGATCCGACCGTAAAAAGATTTTGAATCATCTGCCACCTGTCCTACCTTTTGGATAACCAATGAATAGTTGATGAAATATGGATAACCAACGAATAGCGAATGAAATAAATGATCAGGATGATTTCAATCGTCTTGCACGGTACAGAGCAAGAGACAGCTGTGGATCGCCTTAACCCAGTCGGATGGGTTTCATATAATGAAACACCTTCAGCGTAATTAAGTATTTGTGAGAATTTGTTTTTATAAAAACAATCATCATATATGAATACATATCTGTCACTCATAATTACTATTTTACCAATACTCATGTATGAGGGAGATCGAAAGAAAGAAAGAAAGAAATGTGCTCAATTTATATTTATGTTGAGATTTGAGGTTAAATACATTTTTGTTAGTTTGATTGTAATCAAACATGTCATTGAATGAAATATATGCAAAAGATAATTCAAATTATATCTAAACATGTCAAAGTAAATGAGAAATTATTCTTGATAAGGTCTAGAGGATCTAGAATATGTAGAAATATTAATTTTCAATTATAATATTTTTAGTCTTTTCTCTACTATAAATAATCATTTCCTTGTGTTTATTTATCAAGATAATTCTAAAAGTTTATATTTCTTTATTTTATGACTTTTATAAGAGTTATAGTAGGATTTTTAAATGTGTAAGAGTATTTGCAAATTTCTAGAACATCTAGACTTTTTTTAGCATAATATTTCTACATAAGGTTCATTCTAAGATGATTTTTTGATGCAGGAGCATCCTGGGTGTAAGAGCAATCTTGCATCACCCAAAAATATTTCTATTTTTGTATTCAATAAGGGCTATCATGTGCAGAGCTGCTATTTATGGAAAGTTACTATTTTTGGTAATTTTCGTATGTGCTCAGAATGATCTTATTTCTTTCTTGGAGGTTCATTTTGGTCATATAAGTCTACCAGTAAAGTTTCATTTCCAGATCAAGTGTATATTGGAAGATATTGAAGATTTTCGGTATTGGCAGCAGGGTACAGAAACTTTGAACTCAGTTTTGAAGGCTTTAGAGGCCCCGGATGAGGTCGAAAATTTGGGTGACGGGCGCTTGCGCAGGTCAAGCCTGTAGAGCGCTTCGTGGCATTTCCGAAATGGGGTTATAGTAGCCGAGCGGGTCAACTGGTGATGACTTATGGTCTTCGAAAGTTGGGCCACCTGAAATGGCGAAAAATAATTTTCTTCAAAATTTCTGTTCGGGTTTCAAAGGTTATCTTGAGCCGACTATGATGTAATAAAATGTAAAATAAAATAATTCTAAGTTTGGTCGGCCTTATTGGCTAAAATTCTGGAACCTTCCCAGGCGGTGGATAATTGCCTATATAAGGAAGGCTGTATTATTGTCTTAGGCAGTTCAGAATAGTTCTGGGTAGTAGATCTGGGTATTGATTCGAGGCTTTGTCCTAAAGAATATTGTAAGGGAATGCCCATGTGGCTTTGCATATTGTAATTCTGAAAGTTTGTAATTCCACATTTGTGGAGATAATAAGAAGCCAATTTTCTATTCTTGCATATTGTTGTTGTTTCTCTATGTCTGTTATGTGTTTGTGGTATTAAGGGGAGCACCCTTCATCATTTTTATAGATATGATATTTTCCTTAAATTTAGGTTCTCTAAATCACATTGTTTTAACCTTTCATCTTCTATTTTATTTAACCATTTTATGCTATTTAGTTATCTATGAATACTTCTATTCATTTATATAATAAACTTTATCCTTTGTATACAAAGAGTATATTTCCATTAAACAACCAACTAAATAAGAAAGATTTTGGTGAGTAATATAGTAGAATATTCAACTATGAATTATAAATTGGAATTCAAATGAAGTTTTCTATGATTTTTTAGCATTGCTTGTTTGATATATTTCATAATTCATGCCCATTATGTTTTAGAAGTAAAGGTGAATTCTACAAATAGAAATATGAAAATATGATTACAAATATGACATTAAATCCTTATGATCGTGACAAAATATTCATTCATAAGAGCTTAAGGATAGAATAACATTAGTGAAGCTCATGAAAAAACTAGTCATAAAATAAAATCATGTCCAAATCTCATAAAATTAACAAATAAAAAAGTGAATTATATGGTGAAATTCTTAATGAATAAAACATCATATAAAAGAGCCCAAGATGTTATTAGACTTCAAATGTATGAGATATATAAAATATTCTTTCTTTTATTCCCAATTCTCGCAACTTTTATGTACTTCTAAAACACCTCACATATACCCTCCATGAACCCTAACATATTGTTGTGTTAAAACAACATTGAAAATTGGTCCATTAATTTACATGAACTATAGATCCTTATACTATTTGAAATATGTACTTTTACATGTGGTGATTACTTGCTTTTATTGTAATATACATCCATCTAGTAGTTCACATGCATTGCACAGTGGAAGAAAAATGTAATGTTGAAAATTATATACTCATCTCTTTTTCCCTTTTTTTTTGGGCTTACTTTGATTAGGATGGCCTTAATACACAAATTATCTTATAAGGAATTATTTGTATATATATTTAACTCTTGTACTAGGTTGTATCCATAATTTTCATCCCCAATCTCCTTTATTACTCTTCTCCTCTAGATAAAATTTTTAAGTGAAAACTTAACCTTAACCTCTTGATGATTGATTTTATCCTTGAACTTTAAAGTTTAAACTTATTGAAGTTTTTGTGTGCATGAGTTACTATCCCTATACAAACTCATTGATTCAATTTAATGATTAGAATATGTTGAAGACAAGCTAATAAACCATGCAATATGCATATTGGTCTTGTCACTATTATTATCAAATGATGATGCAATAATGTGCTATAATTTTTAATAAATATAATTTAAATTCAACTTTAAAATTTAATATATTAAAATAAGTTGAGATTTGTTCTTTTATATAGAACCCAAAGATATAAAATCAAATATTTCACTCTCTAAGTTTGCAAATAATGACAAGTAGAAAGGGAATTAGACCCGCAATTAAATTTCTGAAATGAAACTATACATTTCCTCACAAGTCCATTAAAAATAAAATGAAACAGAGAGTAATTTTATAAACATCACTTATTTTTTACACGTTTATACAAAGATGTGAATAGAATTTGAATTTTTTCTTCTCGGGCTTCGAGAAGAAGAAAAGTCTTTTCTAATTGTACAGTGGTCAATTTACAATTCAGGCATGAGCTATTCCATGCTTGAGACATCCTTGGAAGCATAAGTCCCAAGGAGACACTGAATATTTTATTTACAAAGAATGGTAATTGGCATCTACGCATAAGAAATTCAATTACTATTCTACCTTTTGGCTGTTCGCAGTGATTTTCTTTATACTTGTCCTTCTACTCTTGCGATATTGCTGCTTCTTTCCCTGGGCATTTGATAGAGAGCTCGGAGAACAACAGATTGTGTCCTTGTTAATGATTTCACTTGTGTAAGAACAAGATGATGACGACTGCTTTACTTTCCTAGCAGCCGGAGTTGATGCAGCTCGTGATTTCACTTGGTCGGCATGATGACGAGACAAGTGAATGTGAATGACATGGTATGGACTCAATTTGGGCATCACAACATGCAAAATACGTCGTTCAAAGCTACCTCTGGTGGCGCCTACGTTCACATCCTCAGGAATTTTGAAAGGATTTCCTCTCTTAGACATGAGGCGCCACCTCCACTTAAGCATCCCCACATCTTTGCAGTAACTTTCTCCACGTAATATCACACTCCGCTCCTTATCCATCTCCACCTCTATTTCATCTGTCCCCAGACCTGCACAACATAATGCATAAACAATATGTTTCTCTTTAATTACTATGCTTCTCAAAAGAATAGAAAGATTCAATGTATGATTCACCTACCTCGAAGAATGAGGTTGAGAAAGTAGGAGAAGCGAGTCTCTCTAAATCCTATTAAGAATGCCTCGTACGTACGGTGGCTGCTCACCGTACGGGTGAACCCACTGTACGATGGCTTCTCACCGTACGGGTGAGCCCATTGTATGGTGGCTTCTCACCGTAGGGGTGAGTCCACCATACGGTGGCTTCTCACCGTGTGATGATGCATACATGTGTGGGGAGAGTATGTGGAGTGTGCGGGGTGGTCCATTCACCATACAGTGAGGTGTACCCAAAGTAATGTATGGAAAGGTGTGGCTGTCATGATCTGTACGGTGAGTGTTATGACCATACGGTGATTGCTCGATGGCGTCCATCATGTATGCTGCCAATGGAGTGGAAAACAAAGTGATGAATAGTATGGTGCAGCCGATATCCGATGGTGAAGTGGTACACAAGGTTGACAGTGAAGCAGTACGATGAAGCCGGTATGCGGAAGCTAGTATTAGTATGGTGGATATGGCATAGTGCAGCCGATATGTTGAAGCAGTACAATGATGCCTGTGGTGACCGCTGGTTGGATTGGATGAATGAAAAGGCTGAGTTAGTTAACCGTATGTGAAGTAATGGTTAAAGTACCTGATTTCATAACGAATTGTGGTGTGTATAAATTGTTGTAGGATTCATTGGTATAATGGTGTAGTGAGAGGATAGCATGTAGGGGATGTACTAATGCTGTTGAGATACTCGATAAGTTGCAGAGGGTCAATCTCTATGAAACTTGGTGATCGAGTATTCAACAATTGTAGAATTGAGGTTGAGAATGTATATTTGAAAGAAAGTTCAATCTGTAACTTATATGTAACCATATTTACGATAATATAAGTGATTGTTGCTTTGGATGTGTGGGTTTTTTACCCATAAGGGTTTTCCCACAGAAATACTAATGTTATGTTTTATGTTTGTTTATCCTTCTATGCTTACTCTATTTACTTTTGTGCATCTTAATGACTATAATTGAAATTGATAGTCGTCCCTGGTTTATTCTCCCCCAAGAATTTGATACTATGGAAAGTGTTCTGCTCTTTTCTTTCCTAAAAAGTGGTATTAGAGAAAGGCTAGTTGGGTTATCCTTGTGGGTAGGTTGTTTGTGTCATTTATGTAGTGGGTGATTTACAGGGTACTGGTAATCAATATTGCAGATTGAGATGGCGAGCACATTAGGAAGAGTAGATAATGTGAAGTTTGATGGTAGAAATTATGAGTTGTGAAAACTCAAGGTGGAAGATCTGCTGGTAGATAGAGATCTCTGGTTTGCAGTGGTTGGAGATAAACCTTCAGGCATGAAACAAGAGGAATGGGATCTTACAGATAGAAAAGCCAAAGGGATGATCAGGCTCTGTTTGGCAGACTCTATTCTATTAAATGTTCATGAGGAGAAGAGAACAACTTCTTTGTGGAAGAAACTTGGTGACATCTATCAGGGAAAGTCTCTAGTATACAAGTTACTCTTGAGGAAGAAGTTGTATTCCTTGAAGATGGACGAGGGTACATTTGTAGTAGATCATCTAAATGTTTTCAATATGATTATTGCACAGTTAGCTTCTATAGGATTCAAGATTGATGACGAGGATCAATGTATACTTTTATTATGTTCTTTTCCTGACACATGGGATCATTTGGTGATGGCCATTGGGAGTACAACAACCACTTTCAAGATGGAAGATGTGGTTCCTTCACTATTGTTAGAAGAAGCACAAAGGAAATCTTCTGAGATGATCAAGGAGGCTCTTGCTGTTTGAGGAAAGCAGGATGACAAGAAGTCAAAATCCAAGTCAGAGGAAATATCTAAGTCTCTTGGAAAGAAGTCCAAAGTGAAGTGCTGCAATTATGAGCAGATTGGTCATATTCGAAAGGATTGCAAAGAGAAGAAGAAGAAGGAAAAAAATAAATATTTCTTCAAATTTTGAGCCTTCTGTGTCTTCTTAGAGTGATGATGGAAATGCCTTCTAAGCTATTTTGGCAAGTTAGACGTGAGTTGATGTCTAGTTCAATCTTCATGAAGATGATGTTTGTCATGATGTCATGCGAGACTCGGTATCACGCTTTAGTGGGAGTTGTTGGTAGTGATGTAGATTCATGTCATCTTGAGGACTCATAGAGGTCCTTGGTACAAATGTTGTTTATGTTTTCTTTTTACATGTTATCCTTGTTATTAGGATGTTTTTCAATATTATGTCATGATAAACTCTTGAGATGCATTTAGAGTTTTGGCATGATATGGTTATGTTCATATGGAGCATGTTATCTCTTTGAATGAGATGTTTTAGGTCATGGTTGTCATGTTTATGTTCCTGATTATGCAGTTGGAACTTTGACATTGATCTTGGTTTAGTTTTCTATGTTTTAAGTATATTGATCATTTGTTGGGTACTTCATGATATTGTGGTTTTGCATTTGGAGTTCGGCATGGTTTGATTAGTTATAGGTGCTTATGGATACATGGAAACATAGATGATGCTAATGTTCTCTTGTGGCTAGAGATATATGTGTTGGAATGAGTAATAGTTTCAACTAAGAATCATTCATTTATTATGTTCTTGACACAGTTAGAATTTAGAGGTGTGTGTAGAAGGACATGATACATGGGGCTATGGAGGCTTTCTATGAAATTTGTGCTTGCAGGTTCTTGGTTTACAACTACTCAATATTGTGAATGTTCTTGGTACTACAAGTTTTATACACTTATGTCTGATGTTGTTAATGGATTCATTTCAAGTTTGACATTACATGTGGAGTGGGAGCTTCCTTGTGTGTATGTGACATGTATTGTACTTGAGGCTTGAGACTATGTGTAACAGGGTGTATATGTTGGTGATTTGGAATTCATGTTGGTATGCCTTAGAGTTATGGATAGTTAGATGTGCAAGCACTTGCTATGGGTGCTATTTCTGCTATGTTGTTGATAGTTAAATTGATATATATGATTGCCTGTGGATAGAGTGTCTATGTGTTGGGATATCAATTGAAGACAACGTTTGTGATTCATGTGCAATAGTTGTGTGGCTTTCTTTGTGAATGGCTTGTATGTGTGTCCAATGGCAGTGGCATGGTAGGAGGTGAGAACATTCGTGCATAAGATGAGACCAATCATGCTTCTATTGCAAATATCTCAATGGAGCACGTGGTGAACTTTGGTTCATGATGACATGTATGCTAATGTGGAAAGGGTGTACCAGTCTAACAGGAATTATGATGTTTCTATTTTCTTAGGAGCCTCTAAGTGTTCTAAAGGTGCCAGTTAAGTTCAAATGGTGCACAAATTCTTGATGGGGACTTGAAGCCCCTGACTCTCAATAGCCTATTTATGAACTCTATGGACATCAGTACGTACCTCATCAAGTGGGAGATTGTTAAGAATGCCTCGTACGTACGGTGGATGCTCACTGTATGAGTCAGTCCACTGTATGGTGGCTTCCCATCGTAGGGGTGAGTCCACCATATGGTGGCTTCTATCCGTAGGAGTGAGTCCACCGTACGGTGGCTTCTTAGCGTAGGGGTGAGTCCACCGTACGGTGCCTTCTCACTGTAGGGGTGAGTCCACCATACGGTGGCTTCTCACCATGCAGTGAGGCATACACATGTGGGGAGAGTATGTGGAGTGTACGAGGTGGTCCATTCACCATACAATGAGGTTTACAAAGAGTTATGTGTGGAAAGGTGTGGTGGCTTCTCATTGTATAGGTGAGTTCTCCATACGGTGACTTCTCACCGTAGGGGCGAGTCCACTGTATAGTGGCTTCTCACCATAGGGGTGAGTCCACCATACAGTGGCTTCTCACTATGCGGTGAAGCATACATGTGCAGAGAGAGGATGTGGAGTGTGTGGGGTGGTCCATTCACCATACGGTGAGGTGTACGAAGAGTTATGTGTGGAAAGGTGTGGCTGCTATGACCCCACCGTAGGACTCAACTCCTGACTGTACAGTGGTTGCCATGACCCGTATGGTGAGTGTTATGACCATATGGTGATTGTCTGATGGCATTTGTCATGTACATTGCCAATGGAGTGGCGAACGAAGTGATGAATGGTATATGGTGCAGCCGATACTCGATGGTGAAGTGGTACGCAAGGCTTACAGTGAAACAATATGATGAAGCTGATATGCTGAAGCCAATACTAGTACAGTGGATCTGGCATATTGGAGCCAATATGCTGAAGCAGTACAATGATGCCCATGGTGACCGCTAGTTGGATTGGATGAATTGAAATGATGAATTAGTTAATCATCTGTGAAGTAACGGTTAAAGTACCAGATTTCATAATGAATTGTGGCGTATATAAATTGCTACAAGATTCATTGGTATAATGGTGCAGTGAGAGGATAGCAAGTAGGGGATGCACTAATGTTGTTGAGATACTCGATAAGTTTCAGAGGGTCAATCTATGTGAAACTTGGTGATCGAGTATTCAATAATTGTAGAACTGAGGTTGAGAATGTATATTTGAAAGCAAATAATATGTAACTTATATGTAACTAGATTTACGATAATATAAGTGACTATTGCTTTGGGTGTGTGGGTTTTTTACCTGTAAGGGTTTTCCCATGAAAATACTAGTTTTTTGTTTTATGCTTGTTTATCCTTCTGTGCTTACTTTATTTACTTTTGTGCATCTTAATGACTATAATTGAAATTGATAGTCATCCCTGGTTTATTCTCCCCTAAGAATTTGATACTGTGGAAAGTGTTCCCCTCTCTTCTTTCCTAAAAAATCCAACATTGCCATAAAATCCATCAAGTCAAGGCCGAGCATGTCTACAACTTCTTTTGCGTGAACTTTCCAATGCCAAATTCAACTCCATTATAGTTTCTTATTCTTACAAAGAACAACTAGATAAACACAAGAATAAGAATTAGCTAATAAATACTTGTAGAAATGGTAATGCTTGTAAAATGAATGAAAGTGTATTGTTAGAAAGAGGAGTGGATGGAGCGCATAAATATAGCATCCGTTCGTGAGTAGAATTATTTAATATGTGAGTTGATGTTTTTTCACTTTCTGTCAGACTTGCTCTCTTGTTACCCAAGTAAAAGGGAGGTGCCAAGGAATGGAATATGAAATTAGAGAGATGAGAAGCTATCAAGCATAATATATAGCCCAAGTAACTCCTTTATCGTGAAGACGATTCACCTTTTTACAAGATTCTCCATTTCAATTGTTTGTGCTTTCGTCCAAACTATTTTGAGGAAGCTTTTCCATTTCTTTATTGGACTTCTTTTAGTAGTTCACTCTATTTTACAAATTTGTTGTTTTCGTAAATTTACCTTTTGTGGATATGGTTTGCATATATAAAATTCATTTGTATATCTCCATTCCTTTGCTGCATATATTAACAAAGAATACCATTTTCCCTTTCTTAAATAGATTTATAAACTAATAAACTAGCATATCAATATTTAAAAAAAAATAACTGTAAGAGATAAAAGAGATCAAATTTCAATTTAAGTTGAATTACCAAGAACAAGGACAAATGAAGGCAATTTGTGAAGTTTTAAGTAGGCTAAACGATTCTCAATGTTGGTGGGTGGTGGGAAGAGGTGTTATGATGCGGAGAAAAAAGTGGCATCCACACACATTTTCAAGGATCTTGTTGATCCATACAATATTTCAACATAAGAATAATATATTAGAGGCATTTCAATAAGCTTTCTCCACAACTCAAACACCATTCAACATGATCAAGCAGTTTTGTTTTTCTGCGATCAGTACTTAGAGATTTATAACTTTTGTTATACAAAATATTTGATCAATCCCTCCATGGAAACTATAGAAAAATAGGATAAAAAAAACATATCCAAAACCCAAGGAAATCTAATGGTTAGAAAAAAAGATATGGTCTCTGTCCCGAGACCCATTTTACTGCCATAAAACAGAAGGTTCATTTTCTAGATCTGACTAGGGCATCATATAACTTTCACAAAAAATCTCAAATGATACCAAACAAATTTCACATGAACCCCTTATACATCTAATTTCATAATATATGATCCATAAAGCTTTCCAACAATTAAATGATTAATATAAGAATAAATCTTTGCATGCCACTCCATTGAAGAGGGTTTAAAACTAGTCTTCACTAAAAACATCATAACTTTCACAAATATTCTTTAAAATGACTCAAACCAAAAGGAAAAGAAAGCTTAATCATATATATTTCCAATGAATTCACTTAGAGGTTTTAACTCTTCCAGATGCATTCATTCCATGCATTTCAACATGACTGTTATCAGGCAGTCTCAAATATGCAAACAACCACTTTCACCAAAACTTCCATAACTTTCACAAAATTGTACTATACTTTGCAAGTTTGTTTATGTCAAAAGTGATAAATTGGTTGATATCTGATTCACCCCCCCTCTCAGTATCACACTTTCCCAATAGATTTCCAACATGGAAGACCTTATGGTAATAACTTGGCACTAACCTCTGTTTTGGGTCTTCTTACCATCCCAAATTAAATGGACAAACTGAGGTTGTCAATAGAAGATTGGGCAACCTCTTAAGGTGTCTCACCAAAGAATATGGCCAGACGTGGGAGCAAGTCATTCCCCAAGAAAACTTTTCTTATAATGACACTATAAACATGACCATAGGTAAAAGTACCTCTGAAGTAGTCTATGGTATTCATCCAAGAGGAATATGTAAGCTTAAAGACTTAGGGGATAAAGCAACTAGAAGTGGATATGCAGAGGAATTTTCTCAGTCCATGAAGGAGGTACAAGACTTAGTCAAGAAAGTACTTGTGGACAATACTAACAAGATAAAAAAAAGGTTGATGAGAGGAAGAAGGACCTTCAATTCCAAGTAGGGGATCTAGTCATGGTGCAATTAAATAAGGAAAGGTTGCAGAAAGGAGTGCCTAATAAACTCCAAATGAGAAGGCTAGGGCCCTGTGCCATTCTGGCTAAATATGGAAGAAATTCTTACAAAGTGGATTTGTCTGTAGATATAGGAATCTCTCTAGTTTTCAATATTGCATACTTAGTGCCATATAAAGGACCAACCCCATTATAAGATCAGGGACAATCTGATGTTGTAGAAGATGCAAAGAGTTTGAAGTTACCAACCAAACCAAGGCCATAGGCTAAGGAGATCCTAAACTCCAAGATAAAAAAAAGGACACGACACAAGGTGTACATGAAAAACCTCATCAAGAGGCAAGGCATGGAGGAATCAGAGGCTACATGGGTGCCTGAAACTAAGTTTCCCAAGTTGGACATAGATCCTAACTTGATCCCTTCCAATGGGACTTAACTTCTTTTGTTTAGGGGAGAATGGTGCAGGAGAACCTAAGGTATCAGTCAAGTATCTTACCTAATTTTGGCTTGTACTAACTCTAGCTAAGTCAGTTAGTTAGTAAAGACTCCTAGAGAGTCTTTTTGATGTTTTTTCTTGATAGGTCAGTGGTGATTCAGTTTAGGAAGGTTGAATAAAAAAGGGTCTAGGGATGCACCTAACTGTCTATGGAACCTAGATAGGTGAAACTAGATCCAAGGTGCTAAAAAAATCCAAAATGTGTGGAGTAAGAAGAATTAATACTAAATTAGCCTAAGACATGTTTTTACTTCATTCTAAATAGGTTGGAGTACCTAGGTTAGCAAGACATGCAAAAATTACAAAATTGTCAAAAAGTTGTCATGACAACTTTTGCAACTTTGCAAAGTTGCACGACAACTTTTGTCCTAAGAAGGCCCAAAGAAGGAATTAGGTCATATCATGATGTCAGCCACATAAAAACATGTGAGAATACTATATATAGCTCCCGAAGCTCGAATCCTGAGGTTGGATGACTTGTGAAATTTTTTGGACACAATACTCAATGACATTCTCAGATAGATAAGCCACAGTCTTATTGTTCTATCACATCAGTTGAGTTTAATGGATTAATATTACATTATTTTCTTAGAAATTTGGTAGAATAGATTTGGTTCTTCATTTCTGTACTCAGTTGTGGGTTTGTAAATAGTTTTGTTAGTTCTATTTTAATTTCTTTATTCTAGCCAGTTCATTGGCCTGTACATAATTAACAGTGTAAAAATGACTCCCCAATAAAATGCCACTATGGGTTCATCATGAACTTTTGGGACATGGAAGTGGATTCAATATATAGTATAAATAATCAAGGAGGAGGAAGATGTCGTTTGATCATTTTGAGACCTTTCCCTAGGCGAGCTTTGTCAATGCCTGACTAGGAACAAGGAGTTTGATTTTGGATTTACTTGTAGGGGTGGATTGAAAAAGTGAATCCAATAGCTTGGATATGTGTATTGGGTCCCCATAGAGTCCCAACATGGGTTTAGAATCTTGACCAATCCATTTCCTCATCATTTGATTCAATTAACTAGTGAGACCTAGGAAAGCTTACTAAACTCTCAAGAAACCCTCATAGAGCCCAAAGGTACTATACAGATCCATGGGAGTATGAGAACCATAAGATATCTTAGGGTTACACTAAGGATTGAAGATTCAGGAGTTTATTTGATAGTTCCTTAAAGTCAATTTTGCAAGAAAGCCTAAAATCTAGGAATAGGAGACCTAACTGGGGCTCAAGGGCTACAAGGCCAAAATTGCTAGTTTGGTGAAATTGATAAAGAATAAGTTGAAAGATGTGTAAACATGAGACAAGAAATTTGCAATAAAGTTGATCTGAGAACCTCCACACCCCTGAAAGATTCTATACTTGCATAGGAGGTTGAACACACTTTGCATGGTGAAGAGAGCTTAAAGGAAAAAAATAAGTTTTGAACCTTGATAGATCGCCTAGAGGGAAGAGAAGTTTTTCTTTGATTGAGGACATTAGGAAAGGTCCTAGAAGACAAGGGAACACCTTGTGAAACCCTGATCAAGAGATTGGGAATCTAAGTAGGTTAGGAATCTAGGTTCGTCCTAACAAAGTAGTGTGAAATCTAGGTTGATCCTATCAAAAGGAATTGTCAACAACCTACTACAACTATTTATACTCTCCCTATGACATTTTATGATGGTGTTGAAATGTATAATCAATTAAAAATTTCAATGGTTATTTATTTGTTTAATACTTTTGGTTGTCAAAATCGATGGCTTTCATGTTTTTCATGATGATTTAGGTCAATTGATAAATTAATGATGGGAAATAGTTTAAATGATGAACACTTAAAGGACAAGAGGTAAAAAAGAAAAGGAAAAGACAAATTGAGTGTATGAGAATGCTACATGAAATGAGAAAAATAAAAGGACAAGGTACACCATCTACATGAACTCATTCAAATGTATCGAATGAACCCAATGAAAAGCCAAAACAAGTGGGAATCACCACTCTTATTAATACAAACACAAGCCAAGAATGAATGCCAATCTTAACGCTGACTGTAAAAAGTGAAAACAAAGAACATATGCCAATCTCAACACCTCCTAGAATTATCCATAGGAGATAAAAGTATCTAACTGAAATTGATAAAAACATTTTGAAACCAATGCCCAACAAAATCTTTGATTGTACTTGTAGAAGAATGATCAATAAAATTTGGAAAAAGTATTTTTAGAGCTTAAGTCATACTAGAAGGTGCCAATTGATTTTTGAATTGATTAAAATTAAAATTTTAGAGAGACTTCAATTTTGTTTTGGCTTATAGACATCAAAAACCAATAGTGAGACAATTATAGTGGGTTTCAAGATCAAGTAAGTTGCACTCACTTAGAAGTTCACATGTAAGTTTCTTGATTATTTATAGGAGAGATATTGCATATTTTTTCTCTTTATGCATGGATTTTTTTTGTAAGAGGATTGTGAATCACAAGAGTGGTTGATGAATGGTTTAGTAGACGTTTAGTTTCCTATGAAACATATTTCAAAAAGCATTATTGTCAAACTAGATGGAGGTATCAGTGGATTTTGATGATGTATCTTATCTAGTGTAACTTGACATTATGATTTATTACTTATTTGAACTTGTGTGAGGCATAGGGGAGGTAAGGTTTAGACTTGCAGAAGAAACAAAGTGAGAATTGGGAATAAATTATCCGAAATCACAAAATATTAAGAACAAGCTAAAGGCATTGTGAGAAAATGTAGATGAGATAATGAGAATGTGAATCAATTTGGAGAGATACTGTGCAGAGAGAGAGAGGGGCTGATAGAGGGCCAAATTTGTAATTAGTTAGTTGTAGTTGTATAGTTCATTGTGAAGTGTGAATGAATAAAATTGGATAATTTTATTGCAATCTTTTAAGTTTATGAGAAAAGAGTGTCTACTTGTCTAAGTTTTTTTTTTGAGTGATTGGAGTCTAGAGGGATGTTCATCCTGCATTCGTAATTGACCATATGGGTTCACCAAAATTTTAAAAAAGAAATAATTTAAAATATTTTAAAATTCAAAATATAAAGAAAATAAATGTAGGCACATTCTATCAATCAAGCTTCCCTAGAATAATGAGCTGAGATAGTAATGGAATATAGATACACTTTTCATAAATGAAAATCGATGATTATAACTCCATTTCCTTTGAGGTTTGTAATCTTTTTGTAAACAATTAATCTTAGAAATCATATTTAGTGAGCTTTGTGGTCAAATAAAGAATCATGATTCTCTTACAACCCACAAAAAGACTCACTTTTTTGCTCAAACTTGATTTTTCAATACGAAAATGCTCTTCACAATTACAAACTCGACCTTTGGTCTATAGATGTAGTCTCTATCCATTGTAGTGACATACATGCTTTTGATCTTCAAACTTTTCTTTGGTTCAATCATGTAAAACTATCATTAAAGAATAGGCCACCTGGTATCTGCATACATCATTGAAGTTTTTGTGTGCATGAGTTACCATTCTTAGACAAACCCATTGATTCAATTTAATGATTAGAACATGTTGAAGACATGCTAATAAACCATGCGATATGCATATTGGTCTTGTCAATATTATTATTAGATGATGATGCAATAATGTGCTATAATGTTTAATAAATATAGTTTGAATTCAAATTTAAATTTTAATATGTTAAAATAAGTTGAGATTGGTCCTTTTATATTAGACCCAAAGATACAAAATCAAATATTTCACTCTGTAAGTTTGCAAATAATGACAAGTAGAAAGGGAATTAGACCAGCAATTAAATTTTTCGAATGAAATTATACAATTCCTCACAAGTCCATTAAAAATAAAATGAAACAAAGACTACTTTTCTAAACATCACTTGTTTTTTACACGTCTATACAAAGATGTGAATACACTTTGAATTTTTTCTTCCCGGGCTTCGGGAAGAAGAAAAGTCTTTCCTAATTGTACAGTGGTCAATTTACAATTCAGGTATGGGCTATTCCATGCTTGAGACATCCTTGGAAGCATAATTCCCAAGAAGAGACTGACTATTTTATTTACAAAGAATGGAATTGGCATATTCTACGCATAAGAAATTCAATTACTATTCTACCTTTTGGCAGTTCGCAGTGATTTTCTTTATACTTCTCCTTCTACTCTTGCGATTTTGTTGCTTCTTTCCCTGGGCATTTGATAGAGAGCTCGTAGAAGAACAGATTGTGTCCTTGTTAATGATTTCACTTGTGTAACAACAAGATGACGACTGCTTCACTTTCACAGCAGCCGGAGTTGATGCAGCTCGTGATTTTACTTGGTCGGCATGATGAGGAGACGAGTGAATGTGAATGACATGGTATGGACTCAATTTGCTGTGCCTCAATTTGGGCATCACAACATGCAAAATACGTCGGTCAAAGCTACCTCTGGTGGCGCCTACGTTCACATCCTCTGGAATTTTGAAAGGATTCCCTCTCTTAGACATGAGGCGGCACCTCCACTTTAGCATTCCCACCTCTTTGCAGTAACTTTCTCCACGTAATATGAGACCCCGCTCCTTATCCATCTCCACCTCTATTTCATCCGTGCTCAAACCTGCACAACATAATGCATAAACAATATGTTTCTCTTTAATTACTATGCTTCTCAAAAGTATAAAAAGATTCAATGTATAATTCACCTACCTTGAAGAAGGAGATTGAGAAAGTAGGAGCAGCGAGTCTCTCTCAATCTGACGTCGCCATGAAACCCGTAAAGTCGAGGCCGAGCACGTCTACAACTTCTTCTGCGTGAACTTCCCAATGCCAAATTCAACTCCATTGCAGTAATACTTGTAGAAATGGTAATGCTTGTAAAATGAATGAACGTGTATTGTTAGATAGAGGAGCGGATGGAGCGCATAAATATAGCATTCGTTCGTTCGTGAGTAGAATTATTCTTTGTTTGGGTTGATGTTTTTTCACTTTCCGTCAGACTTGCTCTCTTGTTACCCACGTAAAAGGGAGGTGCCAAAGAATGGAATATGAAATTAGAGGCTACAAAGCATATAGCCCAAGTAACTCCTTTACCGTGAAGACGGTTCACCTTTTTTCAAGATGTTCCATTTCAATTGTTTGTGCTTTCGTCCAAACTATTTTGAGCCAGCTTTTCCATTTCTTTATTGGACTTCTTTTAGTAGTTTACTCTATTTTACAAATTTGTTGTTTTTGTAAATTGACCTTTTGTGGATATGGTTCGCTATATAGTTTTGGGTAAAACAGAAGTCAATCGTATATATTCCTTCTGTCGCTGCGTATACAAACAGAGAATACCGATTTAAGCTCTTTTTGATCGCATAAGGTACGGTCTCTCTATTACATGGTTTGTCTTCTTCCACCATTTTATCTCCTCTCCCTACATGTGCCTTATTGCACCTAGCAAAGTCTATATAAAAAATTAGGCATGGAAAAAAAACTCCTTAAAACTCTATGGTAGGGGTTTTAATTACTTGTTAACAACTTATATGATTTGGAAAGCTTCTATGGTGTTATAAATGCCATTTTTAGATACTACATCTTCATAACTAGCGTTATGAATTCATATTTGAAACAAAAGTATTCTGAATGGGCCTATAAATTAGCATCAAATGAACTCAAATATTCTTACCTTTATGAAATATGACCGGTATCTTCCTAATAGAAATATCCAACTACGTTAGTGGTAATAACAACAATGTCTCCCAACTCTTGAATTCTACCGAGTGAGTAGTAGTCCACAGTGATAGTAGTACCAACAAAAACATTTATTCATGCAAATCATTGATTTATCTTTATCACCCTTTTAATTTATTTTACTCCTTCCACTTTTCGTAAGGACATGAATTGCTTATGATGCTACCACCATGCTATTCCACGTTACAACTTTGTTGGGACCTTTACAAAGAAAATTCTTTAATAATTTAGATCATGGTATAAAGGCTTTGTATTGTACATAAAGATATCAAAAGCAATGATGCAAATGATATTTGGCTCTTTACTTGAAATAATGCACTAAAATCTCAAGAAGAGGCACCTTCTACGTTCTTGAAGACTTCACAAACTCACAACTTGATTGAGATAACTTGCATCTTAAATACTCTAACAAATTTGTTTTCATCATTTTCTATTACTATTGCCCCTACATCCAATCTCCCCATCATACGTCTCCAAGTGCAAGAAGTATAAGATCACATCACCCTCCTATCGTAACAAAATAGACAAACTGAAACACTAACTTTTTTGCGGAGCATGGAGATCAAAGGGGCTTATGAGAAAAGACACTCTAATACTTGTAATACCTCCCTTCAACTCTACATGGACATAATTAATAATTGCTTGATACCAAGCTAAAATAGTAGAGAACATACTGAATAACACATCAAACCATTATTGCTTCGTAAAACATAAAATGATATATTAGATTATTGAAATTCATCGGGATTCAATAGAATGATTTTACATGGGCCTATTAAAAGTCTTATTTTCAACTATTACCTATCTTATAGGAAAAACTAACAAGCTAACTAATTATTGAGCTACTATTTAATAATTTATTTATTAATCTAATCTAACATATAAATTACTAATATTAGATGTAATATTTTTTAAGAATTTATCATAAATTGATGTGGCGGTGATAATCATTAAAATTGTCAATACAATTTTATATAATTATTTAATAACTTGAAAAATTCTGAAAACACTTCAAAATTTGAATTGGAGTTTTAGCAAGTGGCATGTAGACTAAAGAAAGATTGACCTAATAAGCTACTATATCAACAATTTTTATGTAAGAAAAGAGACTCAACAAAATTGAAGGTTATTAATGGGATAGTGTCAAAACTCAAAATTAATAGTTTTGGTATCATTTATAACAATAAAACTACACAAGAAAACAACAAAAGAAATTATAGAAGAAACTTAAGAAAGATGTAAAGGAATCGATTTGAGTTGAGAGTGAAAACAAAATATGTAAAAATAATTCATATTTTTTTCCATATTTGTAGAAGTTGAATTTGGTGAAACCTAGAGAATTTTAAAGTGATGAAAAATCTAGTGTGATTGTAAAATGATCAATGTTAATGTTGGATGATTAAGATCACAATCTAAATTACATATGAGAATTTCAAGAAAATCATGGCTATAATTGTACCATGGACTTATAATGGTATTATTGAAATAGATTTTCAGATTGATTTTGATAGTATTAATGAATATGTTTTGTAATCAAATATGTCTCCAAAATTCAAAGTGATTCCCCATTACATAGTCTTTAGTATATATGCTTCATAGACACTTTTGTGGCAATTTCATACCTTCTAGATCGATCCTAGTAATTTGGGTGCTTGTTTGTTTCTTAATATTTTTAAAAATTAAACTGATCCATATAAACTATTTGTCAAATGATAAAGATTTGTCATGAAAAAAATATTATTACATATAGATTGAATCCATAAATAAAATTCATTTGTACAAATAAAAAATTAATTATATACATACAGATTGAAACTTTATGTTGAAAGAACAAAAGAACCAAACATTTGCAAAAGGTTTATCAATATTTAACATGAAAAAGAGCCCGAACTTATGATTATTGAATGATAGTTATATTTCAATTAGTATACCAATTTATAGTTTTGAAATACGTATATATTATTACTAAATTTCCTTTCGTTTACTCTAGGCTCTTTTTAAAATAAATTATTTGATTCTTTCAAGTGGAAATAAAAAACACTGCATTATGTGACGAGAGTTTCTTTGACGGTAAGGAAGGTATTCTTTCCTTGAGATGGTAGGGAGAGCAAAAGCACTGTGTGACCAAGGAAAGACTGAGTTGGCTTTTATTCTCTCCGTGCCCTCCACACACCCCAAAACAAGTCTGACGGAAAGTGAAAACTTGAGTGAACGAACAGAATCATTTACCTGCCCCTCCTAAAAGTAACTACGTCTGTAAATATATATATATATATATATATATATCTACCCTTACCACGTTCTCAATTCAACTGATTTGAAGTTTATTTCTTTCAGTTTCACTATCCCTCCATTCAAAGATCTATCGCTTTCTGAGTCTCCTAAGCTACCTTCGTTGTTTTATCAAGGCAGTTTCAATGGAGTTAAATTTGGCAGTGAGCAGCGTACGAATCACAAGTTGTAGAGAGCAGCCGCCTTCAGTGGAGGGAGTTCAATTGAGAGAGACCCGCTCCTCTTACTTCCTCAACATCAACCTTCAAGGTACTACTTCCTCAATCTCTCTCTTCTCTCACATCATTTAAAACTTACAAAATATAGGTCATCTCCTCTTCTTTTCTCATCTCATCTCACCTGAATATGTGTTCCAGGATTAGGAAAAGAAGATATACAGCTGGAAATGGACAAGGACCGGTGTCTTGTGATACGTGGAGAGAGGTCCTCCCAAGATATGGGAATGCTGAGGTGGAAATGGAAGGTAGTGGAGAGTGGCAGTCCGAGCAAGGCTTTCAAAATCCCCGATGATGTGAATGTGGGCGGAATAAGAGTCAGCTTTGAGCAGGGCCTCCTCCATCTTTCCATGCCCAAACTCTCACGCAACACATTTACTCCTTACCACGTCTTCCACATTCACTCCTCCCATCATCCTCATCGCCCTCATCAACCCCACAAACAACAACAAGATGCAAATAAGTTGGCAACCATTTCTGAGGATGCTGAAATGAAGATTGAGCATCCAGAAGAAGAGGAAGAAGATGGTAAAATGTCGGTGGAGGTGCCAGCAAATTCTGTGCAATCAGTAGACGATTCGATAAAGAAGGAAGAGTGTGTGTCTGAATCTGAGAATGAAGAGGAAGATGTTATGAAGGAAAAACATGGAGATGAAGAAGAGACAATTGGTAAAGGCGTAGAAGCAGTAGGAGGGGCGTGTTCCTTCAAGATGACTGCTGGACAGCCTGTCGAGGAAGAGGAGGAGAAAGAGAAGAAAGGACATTATCAAAGTGAAATGTCTGAGCATCCCAAGCCATTCTTCTGCGAAGGCATTTCATATATATTCTCTGCCATTGCTGCAATGGCTCGTCGTAGGCAGCGGTGCCGATAGGAATCGTGTGATTGTCTGGGTTTAGTTTTTTCTGAGAGGATCTCTTGTCTACTACATTTATTCTCTTATGGCTTAAAGGCTATTTTTCATTCCTCATTCTTTGTATAAAATTCAATGAATAAAGCACGGGAGGAAAAGAATATCTTATAGGCCCTTCCATTGTAACCTAAAGTGACAACATATCTTGAAAGAAACTCATTCAGTTTATTCTTTCGTATAGATGAACGCTATCTTTCGCTTTTATGGCTTGGTAGATATTACCGCCATGATTTTATTTTTTCTTTTCCATTTTAAATGATTGAAAAAGGTTATTTCATAATCTATATCTGTCATATTCACTTTAAAAAGGTGTATCTGAGAAT
Source organism: Chamaecyparis obtusa (assembly GCA_027943335.1). NCBI lineage: Eukaryota > Viridiplantae > Streptophyta > Pinopsida > Cupressales > Cupressaceae > Chamaecyparis > Chamaecyparis obtusa. The sequence goes on along the minus strand of BSBK01003238.1, from coordinate 476,451 downwards.
TATGGCCTTTGACCAGACTCGCCTTACCAGAATATTGATGTCCAATTAAAATGACTTTCCAACACCCATTAAACATCTTTACTCGTTATCTCTTGAAATGAGTTTAGTAGTTAACTTTGATTATTTGCAAAGTGTTTTAAAGTGATTATGATGTATTATAAATCAATGGATTATGGAAATGTTTATGATCAGATAAAAATAATATTGGGATTCACTTACTAATATATAATAGTGAGATTCATTTAAAAGATTTTTTTTATATAAAAACAATTATTATTTATGAATATATATTTGTCACTCATAATTACTATTTTACCAATATTTATGTATGAGGGAGATCTGAAGAAAGAAAGAAAGACATGTGCTCAATTTAGATTTATATTGATATTTGAGGTTAAATACATTTTTGTTAGTTTGATTGTAATCAAACATGCCATTGACTGGAATACATGTAAAAGAAAATTCAAATTATATCTAAACATGTCAAAGTAAATGAAAAATTATTCTTGATAAGGTCTAGAGGATCTAGAATATGTACAAATATTCATTTTCAATTATAATATTTTTAGTCTTTTTTGTACTATAAATAATCATTTCTTTGTGTTTATTTGTCAAGATAATTCTAAAAGTTTATATTTCTTTATTTTATGACTTTTATAAGAGTCATAGTAGGATTTTTAAATGTGTAAGAGTATTCGCAAATTTCTAGAACGCGTAGACATTTTTTAACATAATATTTCTACATAAGGTTCATTCTAAGATGATTTTTATAGATATGATATTTTCCTTAAATTTAGATTCTCTAAACCACATTGTTTTAAGCTTTCATCTTCTATTTTTATTTAACCCTTTTATGCTACAATGAATACTTCTATTCATTTATCTAATAAACTCTATCCTTTGTATATAAAGAGTATATGTCAATTAAACAACTAACTAAATAATAAATATTTTAGTGAGTAATATAGTGGAATATTCAACTATAAATTATAAATTGGAATTCAAATGAAGTTTTCTATGATTTTTTAACATTGCTTGTTTGATATATTTTATAATTCATGCCCATTATATTTTAGAAGTAAAGGTGAATTCTACAAATAGAAATATGAAAATATTCTTCCTTTTATTGGACCAATTCTCAGAACTTTTGTGTACTTCTAAAACACTTCACATATACCTTCCATGAACCCTAACATATTGTTGTGTTAAAATAGTATTGAAAATTGGTCCATTAATTTACATGAGCTATAGATCCTTATACTATTTGAAATATATACTTTTACATGTGGTGATTACTTTATTTTATTGTAATATACATCCACCTAGTAGTTCACATGCATTGTTTTTTTTGGGGCTTTCTTTGATTAGGATGGCCTTAATTCAAAAATTATCTTATAAGGAATTATTTGTATATAAATTTAACTCATGTACTAGGTTGTATCCATAATTTTCATCCCCAATCCACTTAATTAGTCTTCTCCTCTAGATAAAATTTCTAAGTGAACACTTAACTTTAACCTTAACCTTAACCTCTTGATGATTGCTTTGATCCTTGAACTTTAAAGTTTAAACTTACTAAAATAAACCCAAGTTTCCCTTACTAGTTGTGAGATGATCTAGCATATTATCTTGATTTTTGGGCTTAGTTGTTTTATTAAAGGACACTCACTCACTCAAATAATAGTAAAATGTGAGAATGCCATTTTGAGAAAGACAATCTGCTTTATATTATTTTCTTGTAAATTCATTCTAGGACTACTAGACACCTTTTTTCTATCTTCAAATCTTTGATTGAGTTGTAAATTTGGTCCATCTAGGGGTTCAATTTAGGATAATTTGACGCTTGTAATTTGAAAAATTCTTAAAGATGTTTGTAAATACTATCATAACAAGCATTCAAATATCAGATTGAGTTATGTGAGGTGGAATAGTTTGTGGAGTTCTAGATTAATCTCATGAATTATAAGATCACTTTCACACAAAAGTTCATTTCTAAATGTGTGAAGATGAGTTCAATAAATATAAATTTAAAATAAATACACAATAATTTTAAAAATATTAAAATCTTTATTTTAAACACCTTTAAAATAAAAAATATTATTATATCATTTCTTAACATCTTTTACAAGATTTCATCTTTATCAAGATCTAACTAAATATTATTTCTATTAAAAATTACTAACCCAAACTTTTATCTAATCAAAATTACATTTGTATAAAAATATTTTTTTATTTCTCTACTAATCTATTAAAAAACTCACTAAAAAGAAAACGAATTACTTATTTTCCCTTTAAATATAACATTTATCACTATTTTGCATGATAAAGAAAAAAAGTCATTTTATATAGACTAAAATTTTAAAATCCAATTAACGACTTAAAGAAGTCTACTAAATAAAGGCAAAAGCTTGCTGAAAGTACCTTGGGGGGAAGCACAACGAACATATTCTAAAACGTTAACTTAGTCTACACGCTTTTGACTTAACTCCCTCTCACTTCTGTATCTCCATACTCCATTCTTCGGCCATTCTCTTTTCCTTGCCTAACAAGACAGCGTGAAAACTTCAACTCACGGATAGAATCATTTTCTTCACAAGCGAACACTATATTTATGCGCTCTATCTACTTCTCTATCTAACAAAACTCGTTCACCAATTTTACAGCCATTATCATTTCTACAAGTGTTTCTTAGCTCGTTCGTATTGTGTTTATCTGGGACTGCCCTCTAAGAGTATTACAAGCTGCAATGGAATTGAATTTGGCAGGGGGAAGTGCACGCAGAAGAAGTTTTAGGTATGGCCGACCTCGACTAAATGGATTTTATGGAGACGTTGGATTGAGAGAGACTCGCTGCTCCTACTTTCTCAATCTGATCATTCAAGGTACATCATTTATTATACATTGAATCTCTCTATTCTTTTGAGAAGGACTAGTAATTAAACAGAGGCATATTGTTCATTGTTTATGTTGTGCAGGTTTGAGAACGGATGAAATAGAGGTGGAGATGGATAAGGATCGGGGTCTCATATTGCGTGGAGAAAGTTATTGCAAAGATTTGGGAATGCTAAAGTGGAAGTGCCGCCTCATGTCTAAGAGAAGGAGGGCTTTCAAAGTTCCCGAGGACGTGAACGTGGGCGCCACCAGAGGTATCTTTGAGCGGCACATTTTGCATGTTGTAATGCCCAAATTCAGACAGAGCAGATTGAGTCCATACCATGTCATTCACATTCACTCCTCTCGTCGTCATTGTCATGCCCACCAACTGAAATCGCAAGCTGCTGAATCGCCGGCTGCTGTGAAAGTGGACCATTCGTTGTCTTGTTCTGATACAAGTAAAACCATTAACAATGATATAATCTGTTCTTCTACAAGCTCTGTGTCCAAAGCGCAGGGAAAAATTCAACAATATCGCAGGACTAGATGGAGAAGTATAAAGAAAATCACTGCAAACAGTCAGAAAATCACTGCAAACAGCCAGAAGTAGAATAGTGAATGAATTTCTTATTCGTACATCCCAACCATTCTTTGTAAATGAAATACGACCATGTCTTATGCATGGATAGTCCATGCCTGCATTGTAAATTGATCCCTGTACAAGTGGCAAAGACTTTGTTTGTTCCCCATGGCCGGGAAGAAAAAAGTCAAGTGTATTCATATCTTTGTATAAATATGTAAAAAATGTTGTTCCTCTGAATGCCTCTCTATGTACTCACAATTTATTTGGTAAATTTATACATGTAAACTATGTTGTTCTGTACTAAATTAGCTCACTCTCTCCATATTCTTGTTCGGACAGATGATATCGTCATTAAATTAATGAATGGAGAGTTTTACTAACGTCCACGAGACCAAACGGCCTAAGGGACCACAAAACACAACCCTCAGCTAAATCCATCTTCTTTTCCATGTCTGCTCTCCTGCTGTGGATCTTAAGAATCAAACTGGCAGTTCGATTGACCCTATCCACCTCAAATAAACTTTGCATGTCATCGGCCTTTGATATGTTAGCGTACTGTGTCCGGATATCATCATATGCTATGCAATCAATGAGAAAGTTCCATTCAGTCTCAATCACCCCCATCTTGCAGAACTTGCAAGTCCTCTCTTCCCATTTCTCTTTGGGCCTTTTCCATCTACTAGTCTCGCATATGAGATGATGCGAACCTGTCCTTAACAGAGCCAATAATATCCTAGCTTTCCCTTTAATAGCTGCCCTCAGGTAAGCTTTATCATCATGTTCTCGGTTGGGATTGAACATCTTAATATAGTGCTCCTTTTTCCGTCCTATGTGATTAGTCCACATGGCAGTCTGAAATTTACCTAAGACAAACTTTTTTATTTCCACATTGGTATTAGGACAATCTTGAAACTTAATGTTAGACCTACCCAACCATTGTATGTTTTGTTTCATCCAAGTTTTCTTCCTACAGACTAACCCCTCCTTCATCATAATTTTGGGCCAGCGTTGGTTATCCATACTTTCAATTTTCTTTAAATAACTTAATAACTAGGTTATTGCTGCCGCCTCTATTGAAAAACTACCTGCCTCCGCTAATAGAATTTCATAGGGCACAGAAGACTTGACTTTGAAATCGCTAGTAATTAAATGCTTTTGGATTCTCTCTATTTGTCTCCACCCACAATTTCTCATGCTGCCCCCCCAAACCTCACATCCGTAAAGAATAACTAGCGTGACCAGCAAATCAAAGAGATTTTTCTTGGTTTTCCAGTCCCAAAGCTTGACATTTCTACATCTATTCTACAGTAGATAAGACACCTTCCATCCCCATGTATCCTTTTTATCTTACAAGTCTTCCAGCCGAGCCTACGATGAAAGTCAGTCCCCAAGTACTTGTACTCTTTCACGATCTCTAATGGGTTGCCTTCAAAAGGAAAGTAGTGTGTTTTTCCTTCTTTAAAGAAAAAATCATAATTTTAGTTTTAGTGATATTCACCTGCATCCCTACTTCCTGACAAAAGTGTTCCAAAGCCTCTAAGTGATCTCTCAAACCCTGCTCTATTTTTTATATTAAAATAAGATCATCGGCATACAAAAGAATCTTCACCACATACCCCACCAACTGGACCCCTTCTCCCTCAATTTTGTTTAGCCAAGTTTCTAATTTGTCAATGTATAAACCAAATAGAGTGGGGGATAGGGACAACCCTGCTTCACACCAATGTCACTGTCAAAACACTCTGATATTCCCTCTTTGGTTTTGATTTTGGCTCTAACTCTCTCATAAAGTCTACGAATAGCTGCTCTATACACATGGAATGCCCAATTCTTCCAAATTCCATTCTACAATTTGTCCCTAGGCATAGTGTCAAAGGCTTTTTTGAAATCTATGAAACAACAGTACACTTCCCCCCTGGTTGTTCCAAAATTTCTCTATCAAATGTCGGAGAGTAACGTAATGATCAATATTAGAATGCCTAGGTCTGAAATCCGCTTGCCCTTTTACTCTTTTTCCTTCATCTTCTGCCCAACTGCTAATTCTGTGCTCCACCATGCTCCCAAAAAGTTTGACGAAGAGAGGATTGACCATAATAGTACAATAATTAGATGGGTTATTGATGTCCCCACTCTTAAATAGGGGAATAACGATACTAGTTGTCCACTCTACCAGGAAACCATCCTGAATGACCTTGTTAAAGACCCCTTTTATGTGGGGGGCAAGAAGCTCAACTCCCCATTTTAAAAATTCCACTTGCAGCCCATCGATGTCCCTTGCTTTACCATTTGCTAACTTTTGTATTCCTAAATTAATATCATCCATCGAGAAAAGCTCCATGGTGGTGTTCACAATGTGAGGGGAGTTTTTCTCTTGGGTTCTATCATAAAGGACCTTTGCATACTCTAACCATTGAGCATCCGTAATGCTTTTTTCATTTTGCTTCTTCCTCTACTGTAATTCTTTCCAAAAATCTTTGGGTTTATGCTTGCCAAGTGAGATCAGCTCCCTCTGTCTAGCCTTTACATATTCCTCCTTTTTAGCTTGGATCAACTTTACATATTTTCTCTTGTCTTCTTTACTTGAATCTTTCCTTTTTAGGGATCGTTTGGCAGCCTTACACTCTTCATCATATGATGGATTAGTCAGAAAAGTATTCGCTGTTCACTTTCTATTGCAAGATCTTTTACATACCCCTAAAGCCTTATAGATAATAGGAATCATCAAACTACCTTGGACATGCATAAAATCAATATTGACCCTTTTATTAATCAGGATACTATCCAAATCAAGAAGCTATTGTTCCAGAGTAGCGTTGAATATATCCCTGTTTTCTTGGTTTATGAGAATTCTTCCTTTGTTAACAATTATTTTTTCCTTGTGGTGATCAAGATTATTGTGCAAATTATTTGAGACCACATTCGGCCTAATATAAAGAGGCATTTGATCTAACTTCATCTCTATTGGTCCTTCTCCAATGTCGAGCTCTATCACTCTAGAAGTAAGATTCTATGAGCAGATCACATAATCCACCACACTTTTCCCATTACAAGTTTTGCATGTGATCCCCCCAGATGTTGGCCAATCTCCCATGCTGTTTCATATAACCATGCCAAAGAGACTACATAGTCCCAATAGTTCTATCTTGAAATGCGAAACACCTCCATTGCTGTCTTGGGAAGCTCTTTTCCGTGAATGAACATTGCATTCTTCTAACCAAAGATGGTTGTTCTCTCCTTTCTCCCCATTGCTCAAGCATAAAGATTGATTGTTCTCTATTTTTGCATTGAAGTCTCCCACTAGAAAAATTTCTCCCATACTGCTGAATAAAGAAATATCTTTTTTTAACATAGCAAAAGGGTCTTCATTGTCTAAGTTTCTCCTCTTGTAGAATTTAGAATTTTTCGGTGCAAAGTAGCAAGTAGCCAATCTAAGAATTGACTCTCTTAATGTTATCTGCAGCCATATGTATTTTTTATTGGGGTCCTCTTTTTCAACTTTCACACATTCATACCACTCCTTTATAAACACTGTAACTCCCCCATGCTCTTTACTCATTTGATTCTCTTTCTTCCAAATTGAAATTTTTTTGTAACCTTCAAAGTTCGGGACCATGCAACCATCATGCTCATGAGTTTCCACAAGGATAATAATATCCTTCCCCTCTGCTATGGGTCCCAGCCAAGGACCTCTTCTCCACAGATAACCTCTGCAGTTCCAGCTTACAATACTTAAGTGGTCCTGTGGAGCCCTTAGTTCCTATTTTTTATTCATGGAATGCTCATGGATTTGAGCTTTCCCATTTATTATCCGTGCCCACTTTCCTTCGTTTCTTTCTGTCTTAACTTTTTCCCACTCTTTCCTCTGTGCTTCTTGTTGGGCCAAAGTTAGATCTTCATCTAAATAGAATTGCGTTCCTCTAAGAAGCTCTCTATTTTAGAGAATACTATTTTTATCCTCTATATTTCTCAAGATAACTCTTACATGTATGCCCCTTCCTCCATATGACATCTTTCCTATCCTATTTTCTTGTTACATGTCCATTTGAATTCATCCCTAAGAAAGTCCCTTACTAGGATGTCGGTCCTTTCTCTTTCCCTGAAGTCCTTCAACCCTTTGATAACGATATTTGCAGCCTTGCCCTGTTTGTCTTGTTCTTCCTTTATCTGAATTTTAATTTTCTGTTCAATAATTCCCTTTTGCTTGTTTGTCAATCCATTTACTACCTGCAACCATGATTTGGCCTCTTTTATTCTTTCTTTCAATTGAGATTCTTTAGATTCTATGTTTGCTAAAGCTGATTGAATTTTCTTTAAATACCAAGAGTCCTCTTCTTCCCTCATTGTTTCTTTTCCTTTACTCCCTGTCAATCTCAGTTGTTCAAGTTCTTGTGTTATGATTTCGAGCTCTTGCTGTCCTAAATCCATTTTTCTCTGCATGCTTGAAAATTTCTCTTTGAGTTTCTTGTTCTCCCTTTCTATAATGCTTGTGTATTCTATTGCTTCCAACACTTTATTCTCCTCTTCCCAATTTCTTACTTCCAGAGTATCCATCCTCTTCTTTAAGTCCATGAGCTCTTCTACATACAGCTCTGAAGACCACAACAGTGACGTTGAAGTTGCACTATAAAAAATATTGTTTCCTTGACTGTCTTCATTGATGTCCCCTTTGTTCACCGTACCTCTTTCACCCAGATTCCAATTTGATTTGTGAGTCTTGTTGGTTTCACCTTGTAGTTCTTCTTTTCCTATTTCTGAAAGTGATTCTTGTCTCAGTTTAGATTGAAAATTGTTGTCAGTGATATAATATAGATTTCATCTACTCTTGTCTTTGGACTAGGGGGCAAGAGGTGTATTTTTATCCAGTCTCCTAGGATCCATTAGGCCTTTTATTGGGCTTAATTGGTATTCTTTCTCTCCTATCTCTCTATGGTTTTGTATTATGTTTATAATCATCCATAGATCCTATTCAAGATATCTTTTCTAAGACATTTGTTTTGCAAAGATATCCCTTGTCTTCATCCCTGGGGGGCAAGGTTCTTCCTTCTTTCTCTTTGTCTAGGGAATTGCTTTCCTTAGCTTAGTGGTATTTATTTATATTGCAATATTATTTCATCATGTTGATAGATGTTTTGACTATGGATAACCTTTTTACATAAGAGGTTGTTGTCCTAGGTTATCACCTCTTCTCTATGTTGCAAATTATGTTTTTTTTTATAAACACTTACCCTGGCTTTGGTGTTAGAGTTGTTTCGCTCATTCCAAAGATTCCTTTTCCTCTTCTTTGTGGGAGGCTTGATGATTGAATCTTTTTTCCCACCTTTAAGAGATGATATTTTATCTAAAAGCACTCCTCTATGGTGGGGGTCTTGTTGATAAGATCTCTTTCATTGAGGATCCTTTTCCATGAGTGACATATCCTTTTCATGATTATCTATACTCTTGGATGTAGGGGTCAATATCCCTTGCTAAGAATATGGTGTACATTGATGTAAATAGGATATCTCCTTGTATTGTGAAGTAGGTATCCTCTTCCTCTTCCTTATCTTGTCTAGTAGACTGCCAGGATAAGGAGGGGGGCATATATAGGGTCTCCCTTGTACTATAGTTTTTATTTATTTTATATGCTAAATCTTGGAAGGTAACGCACATAAGTTGCTAAATCCTGAAGAGACACACATTTTCAATATGCTAAATCTTGGAAGGTAATGCACATAAGTTGCTAAATCCTGAAGAGACACACATTTCCAATATGATAAATCTTCCGAAGGTAACGCACATAAGTTGCTAAATCCTGAGGAGACACACATTTCATATTCATAGTGATACAAGAAGGTGGATCTATGGGTATTCCAGAAGCTGTTAGAAGACACATTACAATTGCAAGCATAGTTTATTGGTGAACTATCAGGTTTGGCCACCTATTGGGCTCTCCCTCTAGGGTGATTCACGGTAAGATGGGCATCTTATTGGGTGAGGTAATCACTTTCTCCTTTCTTTCTTTTTGCTTTGATGCTTGTAGGACTGGATCATGAAGCTATGTTATTTATAGTGTTTCTCTTGTCTTTCTTATGTAATCATTTATTCTTTATGATAGCTTTCCAAATATGATATTAGTATGAGAAATATTTCTTAGCAAGATTTCTTATGCTAATTGATTTGGGTTTGTTTGTACTAACCCCTCTTTTATGTTTTTTTTTGGTTTTCTTTTCGCACCCTTGTGCATGTATGTTGAGTTAGAATCCTTAGCTTGGGGACTTGTGTCCTTAGCTAAGTGTTATTTTATCTCATTATGAATCCACTTAGATCTTTTCTTTCTTCTCCTTTACCAAGAGTTTGCATCGAGTCCATACTCTTGCTAAAGTGGGGGCTTAATATATCATCTTAAAATGGAAGCACTTCCATGTTAAGAGCATTTATCCCTCCAAGTAAGTGGTCGGGGGTCATGTCAAGCACCTTGATTGGGTCTTTGCATGGATCTAGCTATTTCCCCTCTATTTTGCTTCTCTCTCCCTGTTTCCAGCCTCTTTCTGACATACTTTTTCTGAGAATATGAAGACTTTTACTTTCTGGGTCAAGGACAACCTGAAGGGTCAAGGATGACCTAGACCCTGATCTAGGTCAAGGATGACCTCAACCTTGACCTAGGGAAGAGACTACCTTGCCCCTGACCCCAGGTCCAAATTTTAGTTTCTGGAAGTTCCGGGATGTCAGGTTTTGGAAATTTTTATTTTCCCACTTTCGGGTCGGCTGTTTTGGATTTTGAAATGATAAACCCTTAAATTGTATTTAATCTAGGTCCATTTCTAGGGTTTAAGATTAATTGGGATTTAATTCTCCAATTTCAGCCTCTCTAGAAGTTTGTGCCCTAGATCACTATAAAATTAAGCCTTCCTCTCTCATTTTCTCAATCAAGTTTGGTGAGATCATCCATTTTCATGATCAAGAAGTCAAGTTTTGCATCTCATCAATCAATCATCAAAATCTCTCAAGAAAGATCAAGCAAGCATTCTATCAAGCATTTTCAAGGAAGCATTCAAGTCCTCTTATCCATTCAAGTTCTCCATTGAAGATCAAGGATTCAAGCATTCAAGCCTTTGAAGGGATTTGGTTCAAGCATTCAAGATTCACCATTCAAATCCTAGATCTAGCCATCATGGTGGTGTGATCTTCCTTCAGGATCCTTTGTTCATCTTCAAGATTCATTCATTCTTCTCTCAAGGTGGATTTCAAGCATGCAATCATGGAGTTTCTGATTTACATTTGTTAATGTTATGTTCAAGCTTTCATATCAATACACTTATTTACATTTGAAGTACAATTGCATATCTATTGAATTTCATAGCTTCATTATTAGATCTACTTCTACTACTTGCTAGCATTCTCTATTTCAATTCCATTATTAAGGTTGATTCCAAACTAGGGTTTGACCAAGGCAAACCCTTGATCCAAACAACAAAACCACTTTTCTTGTAGGTACAAGTATAGGACAATGAATTGAAGTACAAATTTGGTACCCTTTTCGACAAACTTCTGAGATCTGCGAACAGAATTTTTGTAAGAGCTGTTTCAGGTCAGAGATGACCTTTAGTGGGGGGTAGGATTCTGCCTCGGGGTAAGACCTTGCCCAGTTATCTAGGTCAAAGTTGACATGAACTTAGAAAGATAAATTTTTTTTTGGTTTTCTCTGTCTCGACATTTCCAGTCCAGAGCAGGTTGCAGAATTTCCCAAAACTGTGCACAAACATCAGAAAAAAGTGATTTCTTCATCATCCTTTTTTCGAGATAAGTATTTCTATTTCATCTAGTTTATATGTCCATAGTTCATTTTCCATCACATATATTTCATCCCCTATCCATACTCAATCTCAATTCATAGAGGTGAATCACATTTTTACCTTTATTCATTTTGGTGAACCTGACAAGCTTACCCCTTTTCTTTTGTGGATTTAGATGTGCTATTGTATTAGATTCGTGGTTTAATCTCTTCTTGCATTAAGATTAGGTTTATTTTATGCTCTTGCATTTTAAACTCAAAAATACAAAAAAATCTATATATTCAATAAAATACAAAAACATTTCTTACATTTCATTTACTATGAAGATTCGTAAGATGCTTTGGTGTGTGATCATGTTCTTTATTACCCTTCTTTTAGCATCTCTTTACCATACCTATGATGTTTATGAGAGTATCATTCACTTCATCATGTTGACAATCCTTCATTTTTCTCTTGCCTATGCTTTTGTGAAATTGACCGATACTAATCTTCCTACATTCAAAACTTTCATTAAAGATTCATGTGGTAGACTTATTATTCTCTTGGATTATGTGAAGAAATTGGTAGACGATACACCATCTCCTAATCTTCCTAATCCTAATCTTATCATTCCTAATTTGATTCCTAACCTTCCTATTCCTAATTCGATGCCAAATTCTCCATCTATTAATCCTAGACCTTCCCATACATATGATGGGATTCAAGCTATAGTTCAGGATGCAGATGTGCAAGATTTCTTTGATTTACCTTCTCCTCCCATTCATGATGATATTAAAGGAAAGGGTAAAGAAACTTCTTGAAAACCTATTATTCCACCTTATACAACCTTTACTCATAAGAATGATAAACAATCACCTCCTATAGAAGCTTTACATGATATGTAAACTACAAGATATAATATGATAACTAAACAAGGTTATAGAGGTTTAGGGCTTGGAGTTAATGAGCATAGTACCAAGTATTTGGTTCATATACCCCATAAATAGGATTTTCATGGTGTTGATTGTTTGCAATCTCCAGTCAAGATAGGTGATGTTGATCATTGTCCTTGTCTTCATATTCTTCTCCCTACACCTAAAATAGATAATCCTGATACTCGTCAAGATGTAGCTAAGAACGTGTATGTTCAATTAATGAATTCTAAAAAATAAATCTTTAAACCTATACCAAAAAATGCTTTATCCAAGTACAAATCTCCTTTCATTATAGTAATATGCATTTACTTGCTGATTGTAAGCATTTCAAGTTATGTGTTAGAGAAAGAGTTGCTTTAGGAATTATATCTCATTCTCGTGCAGTTTTACAATTCCTTCATAATTTTGATATAGGGGATTCCCCTCATTCTGATATAATATAGATTTCATCTCCTCTTGTCTCTGGACTAGGGGGAAAGAGGTGTATTTCTATCTAGTCTCCTAGGATCCATTAGGCCTTTTATTGGACTTAATTGGTATTCTTTCTCTCCTATCTCTCTATGGTTTTGTATTATGTTTATAATCATCCATAGATCCTATATAAGATATCTTTTCTAAGACATTTGTTTTGCAAAGATATCCCTTGTCTTCATCCTTGGGGGGCAAGGTTTTTCCTTCTTTCTCTTTGTCTAGGGAGCTGCTTTCCTTAGCTTAGTGGTATTTATTTATATTGCAATATTATTTCATCATGTTGACATATGTTTTGACTATGGATAACCTTTTTATATAAGAGGTTGTTGTCCTAGGTTATCACCTCTTCTCTATGTTGCAAATTATGTTTTTTTATAAACACTTACCCTGGCTTTGGTGTTAGAGTTGTTTCCCTCATTCCAAAGATTCCTTTTCCTCTTCTTTGTATGAGGCTTGATGATTGAATCTTTGTTCCCACCTTTGAAAGATGATATTTTATCTAAAAGCACTCCTCGATGGTGGGGGTCTTGTTGATAAGATCTCTTTCATTGAGGATCCTTTTCCATGAGTGACATATCCTTTTCATGATTATCTATACTCTTGGATGTAGGGATCAATATCCCTTGCTAAGAATATGGTGTACATTGATGTAAACATGATATCTCCTTGTATTGTGAAGTAGGTATCCTCTTCCTCTTCCTTATCCTGTCTAGTAGATTGCCACGATAAGGAGGGGGCATATATAGGGTCTCTCTTGTACTATAGTTTTTATTTATTTTATATGCTAAATCTTGGAAGGTAACGCACATAAGTTGCTAAATCCTGAAGAGACACATTTTCAATATGCTAAATCTTGGAAGGTAACACACATAAGTTTCTAAATAAGAGACATGCATTTCCAATATGCTAAATATTCCGAAGGTAACACACATAAGTTTCTAAATACTGAGGAGACACACATTTCATATTCATAGTGATACATGAAGGTGGATCTATGGGTATTCTAGAAGCCGTCAGAAGATGCATTACAATTGAAAGCATAGTTTATGGGTGAACTATCAGGTTTGGCCACCTGTGGGGCTCTCCCTCTTGGGTGATTTATGGTAAGGTGGGCATCTTACTAGGTGAGGTAATCACTTTCTCCTTTCTTTCTTTTTGCTTTCATGCTAGTAGGACTAGATCATGAAGCTATGTTATTTATAGTGTTGCTCTTGTCTTTCTTATGTAATCATTTATGCTTTTATGATAGATTTCCAAATATGATATTAGTATGAGAAATATTTCTTAGCAAGGTGTCTTATGCTAATTGATTTGGGTTTGTTTGTACTAACCCCTCTTTTGTGCTATTTTTTTGGTTTTCATTTCGCACCCTTGTGCGTGTATGTTGAGTTAGAATCCTTAGCCTGGGGCTTGTGTCCTTAGCTAAGGGTTATTTTATCTTGTTGTGAATCCACTTGGATATTTTCTTTCTTCTCCTTTACCAAGAGTTTGCATTGAGTCCACACTCTTGCTAAAGTGGGGGCTTAATGTATCATCTTAAAATGGAAGCACTTCCATGTTAAGAGCATTTATCCCTCTGAGTAAGTGGTCTAGGGTCATTTCAAGCACCTTGATTGGGTCTTTGCATGGATCTAGCTGTTTCCCCTCTGTTTTGCTTCTCTCTCCTTATTTCTAGCCTCTTTCTGACAGACTTTCTCTGAGAATCTGAAGACTTAGACTTTCTGGGTCAAGAATGACCTAAAGGGTCAAGGATGACCTAGACCTAGGTCAAGGAAGACCTCAACCCTGACCTAGGGCAGAGACTACCTTGTCCCTATCTCCAGGTCCAAATTTTAGTTTCCAAAAGTTTCAAGATGTTGGGTTTTGGAAAGTTTTATTTTCCCGCTTTCGGGTCGGCTGTTTTGGATTTCAGAATGATAAACCCTTAAATTGCATTTAATCTAGGTCCATTTCTATGGGTTAAGATTAATTGGGATATAATTCTCCAATGTCGGCCTCTCTAGAAGTTTGTTCCCTAAATCACTATAAAGGGAAGCCTTCCTCTCTCATTTTCTCAATCAAGTTTGGTGATATCATCCATTTTCATGATCAAGAAGTCAAGTTTTGCATCTCATCCATCAATCATCAAAAGCTCTCAAGCAAGATCAAGCAAGAATTCCATCAAGCATTTTCAAGGAAGCATTCAAGTCCTCTTCTCCATTCAAGTTCTCCATTGAAGATCAAGGATTCAAGCATTCAAGCCTTTAAAGGGATTTGGTTCAAGCATTCAAGATTCACCATTCAAACCCTAGATCTAGCCATCATGGTGGTGTGATCTTCCTTCAATATCCTTTGTTCATCTTCAAGATCATTCCAAGCATGCAATCATGGAGGTTTTGATTTACATTTGTTTATGTTATGTTCAAGCTTTCATATCAATACACTTGTTTACATTTGAAGTACAATTGCATATCTATTGGATTTCATAGCTTTGTTGTTAGATCTACTTCTACTACTTGCTAGCATTCTCTATTTCAATTCCATTATTAAGGTTGATTCCAAACCGGGGTTTGGCTAAGGCAAACCCCTCATCGAAAGAACAAAACCATTTTTCTTGTAGGTACAGGTACATGGCAATGAATTGAAGTACAGATTTGGATACCCTTTTCGGTGAAGTTCCAAGATTTGTGAACATAATTTCTATCAGAGCTGTTTCAAGTCAAGGATGACCTTCAGTGGGGGGTAGGATTCTGCCTTGGGGTAAGACCTTGCCCCGTTATCTAGGTCAATGTCAACTTGACCTCAAAAAGATAAAAGTTTTCTAGGTTTTCTCTGTCTCGACATTTCCAGTCTGGAGCAGGTTGCAGAATTTCTTGAAACTATGCACAGACATCAGAAAATAGTGAATTCTTCATCAGCCTTCTTTCAAGATAAGTATTTCTATTTCATCTAGTTTATATGTCCATAATATTTTCCATCACATATATTTCATCCCCTATCCATACTCAATCTCAATTTATAGAGGTGAATTCATTTTACCTTTATTCAGGAAGTTTTCCTTTGAGTAGTGAATATAGTAGTGTTTTGAATGACCGAAGAATTTTACATGGGCTTTGGAAATGGGACGAGAGAAAAAAAAAGAGAGAAAAGGGAAAAAGACAAGAGACATGCCCACCTTACCACTGTCTATACCCTACAAAGAATCCTTGGAGCCGTCTGAGATGTAGGCCCATCCTACCACTATCTGAGATTGTGGTCTTTACTTCAAGAAGCTGTACCCTGCTCTGCTATTCCCACTGCCCTTGTTTTTTCTACCCATTTGAATTGCAATTTGGTTCAACACCACTTTTAAATATCACTAGCAGTGACACAAAACCCCACTTGCATTAAGTTACCATTTTCCTAATCAAGTTGTTTAGAACAAAGTGTATTAATTGGCTGCTTTTACATTTGATCGTATGTATTTTCTCGCATCAATATTTTTGATTGCATTCCATGATCTTTTCTTGGGACATTTTAAAGTGTAAGGAGGTGTAGATGAATTGTAAGTTGATGTTCTATATCTCCTTGCACTCTCAAGCATTCTTGATGGTGAAACATGGAGTATGATCTCAAACGTTGATAAAAAAAATATACACAATCAAATTCATAAATAGCTATCTAATATACACACAAAATAGAACAAATGTCTCATCACCATTATTGAAGATGCTAAAATAATTGGATCCAACATTTGGTTTTTAAATGAAATCTACCTTAAAATTTTTATTGCAGATTGCAGTTATTACATGGGTACTTGGAATATGTATTATATACATTAATATATACTATCTTAACATAGGATTTAGAGAGTGGCTAGTGAAAAATAATATGTCCAGGTAGCTATAGTAATTATAGGGCTAATTGTGTTCCCCCTCATGCTTTTATATGTGGTTTCCATACTATCATTGACTTTTATAGGCAAAAAGAAATAAACATTTGTAAAACCTGAAGTCTTTATTTGTGAAACTGGCAATACCCCTATAAGAGAACTTGAAGGCTATACAACTTCAGAAATACACATGCTCCAAGGGCTAGCATACCAATCTATTAGCTTTCTTATAAATATCTTTCTACAAGTATTTTTTTGTGTTCTACTTAATGGAGGATACAAGTCACAAGGGAGTTCCAAATGTGGGATGGTTTAATCCTAGTGTTTGGCTTTCAGTATGAAGTTTGATAAATCCATCCAAGAGAGATGTAAGTGAGTTTAGGTTTGAGTAAAGATTATTTGACTTTAAATTTGGTTTTTCCTTGTATATTGCATTCGCAAATAGTAATGACATGCAACCCACACATGTCCATGAATCTGACATATACCTAATATAACAAGTCATTTGAAATTTAATAGAAATTTTTGTTTAAAATTTGAGAGGAAAATCATATTTTTTATATGTACACTTTTGGTCAAAACAAAGTAATAATAAATTAAATATAGTCAAGTATTGTAGCAAGGGGAGAGGGATTAGATTTTTATTTGATTTAGCTTAGTATTGGATAAATTTTATTGTTGTTGATTGCACCATTGTGATAGAATATGTGCATCTGAACTTGGTATAAAGAATCATAATAAATGAAGATGTAATAAGAATACAGAAGGACACATCTTCTTGTAGATTACATCATGTTATGGGTCTGGCCTTTGGATTAGGCCACACAATGCAATATTTTCATCTTTTAGTGATGTAAATTTTGTGAGCTTATTAATATACATTAAATAATGCATTGGGGAAATGGATGAACTTTTTAATGTAGAGTTTAAAATTGCTACACTTTTCAATAGTACAAACATGGTGTAAAAATAGTAGAGTATATGATGTTATACATATGAAAATAAATGGAAATGGATCCCTTTTTAGATCATGAATGGGGAGAGGATCAAGTAGCTGAGCACATTCTAATAGTTGTGATAACACTTGTTTATCTATTGTCCAATATTTTTGATGATACTATACCAATAGTTATGACTTTAAAGTAGTTATTGTTGATTAATAATACCCATAATTGAATGAAATGTATTCCACATCTCTAAAAGAAACAAGTCATTAGATGCCACAACAGTGCACCAATAAAACATGACTTAGTTTTCAAGTATTGGTCTCACTTTTTTTGGGCCTTTTTGGACACCATGGAAAAATATATGTTGATGTGGCATCATATTTTATGATGTCATCTTGAAGCCTTACTTATAAGTAGTGGACTTTCCAAGTAAATGTTTGTTAAAAAATGAGAGATTTGAAATTTCCACGCAAAATTTTGAGAAGTATGAAGTTAGGGTGTTCAACTACTAGTTCCTATCCCCTATCTAGCAATATATTTTTGGGTTTACATGTAGCTTATAATAATATGGACTACAACCTTGTACTCCATATAGGAGGCATCTAATTGTGCTACAAAAAAAGTGTACATACCCTGTCCCTCATAGGATATGAACTTTTGACCTTTCTTTCAAGATCTATTAGGCCAACAATGTGGATCTTGTAGGCCCTTAAAGTTTATGCACATGAAAAATATTACAACATGTAAATCATCTTCAAATTGACTGCACACTAGTATTAAGCACTTCATAAGAGAAAAGATAAATTATGTAATGTGGTAATTGATGCATACAAAAATATAATGGTCCTAGATAATATTGTAATGATTTTTTTAATATAGATCAAGTTTAATGATGGATGTATTGTGTTTCCTAATGTTACCTCTAAGAAAGGTCAATCACGTGTGTAAAATATGGGTTCATTTTCTAAATATTATCTTTCACATGCCGATGGTGACATGTTGTCATATAGGGTGGAAATGTGTGGTCTTAGATTTTGTAAAAATCTAGAAGAGGAATTATTTGACTTGTGCAGTAAAGTGCCATAAATGTCCCAAGCTAAGAAAGATTGCATGCACATGACAGTGACAAGGGATATGGAAGAAACAAAGCCAAGTGCGCGATCCATAGACACCAACAAATGTATTATACATGATTAGTGTATGAGACTAATGATTAACATGTCTCATAATATTCAAGATTATTGTCCTCTTACATTGGACTAAAATCACTCAAAACTTTCTCCACGTCCTCTAATCTATTATCTTGGTATATATTCCTATCAACATAACCATTGCACCTTATTGAGGTACAATTGCTAGTTACCTTTTGTTGTCTTTAAAAAATAGCGATGCATTGTATGATGAGATTTACTCTAATGGTAAGGAAGGTATTCTTTCCCTTTGACTATAGGGAGAGAAAAACACTGCATGAATAAGAAAGGATAGTCAATTTTTATTCCTCTCCATCTCCTCCCGACATCCCAAAATAAGTTTTTCATAAAGCAAAGAGTTGAATGCATGAACAAAATCAATCTGACTATATAACAATATGCTTAATTCAACTGAATTGAAGGTCATAGCTTTCATTTTCTCCAACTGTATTCAAAGATAACTCATTTTGGGTTTCGTTGCTAGTCTCCTAAGCTACCTTCATCATTGTTTTATCAAGGAAATTTCAATGGAGTTAAATTTAGCAGTGAGCAGTGTATGAATCACAACTTGCAAAGAACAACCACCTTCAGTGGAGGGAGTTCAATTGAGAGAGACCCTCTCCTCTTACTTTCATAATATCAAGCTTCAAGGTACTTTCTAAATCTCTCTCTTCTCTCACATAATGTAGCCTCCCCGATTTAAGAAAGGTGTTGTCCATGAATTTCAAGTGCTTAGAGGTCTCTACACCTAAGCTATGGCGATCCCTTTCTATTGACCACCCATCATGCACTTGGTAATCAATCTTCCCAAATCCTTAGATCTCTAGCCATTTCAAAAAATACTTGGGGGCTACCATTAATCATCACCAATACTCTTGGATTGTCTATTAGACTCGAGAGCCAACCAAGCCAAGAATCTCCAAAACCAAACCTCTTGAGGACTTGTTTCAAAAACCTTCTGTTAACTCTATCATAAGCTTTCTAGATATGCACTTTCAGAAACATTGAGCTTTGTTTACCTATTCAAATGGAATGAATGGCTTCATGAGAAATGATTAAATCATCATATATAGATCATTGAGGGGTGAAACCACTTTTCTCCTCAAAAATAACCCTGCACAACACCTTTTTCAACCGATTCACAAATATATTTGAGATGATTTTATAGATAGAATTGCATAAAGAAATAGACCTTAAGTCTTCCCAAGTCTTCACCTTATCTTTTCTTGGAACTAATGCTATCAAATTATTGTTTAAATATTTTAACATGGACCCAGATTGCTTGATTTCTTCCACCACATCCAAGAGATCATGTTGCAAAACATCCTAGAACTTTTGATAGAAAAAGTCTTGAAGCCCATCTGGCTTATCAACCTCTAACCCAAATACCACAACTTTCACTTCTTTTAAGGAAAAATTCTCCATTAAAAACCTATTGTTCTCATTCGATATCAATCTGAAAATAACACTTAAAAACTCCTCCTCATCATCACACTGCCTCCCATCAACACTCCATATGTTTTGAAAAAAATTAACTACCCCCCTTTTGATATGTCCATATTTGTAACTCTCTCACCAACAAGGCCCAAAATAGAAGATATCTCATTGAAAGACCTTCAAGTCTTTACCAAACAATTAAAGAACTTCATATTTTGGTCACCATCACATAACCAATTTTTTGGGACTTTTATTTCCAAAAGATTTCCTCCCTATAAAGAATTTCAGAATACCTTCTCTATAGTTCCTTTCCATTTTGAAAATCCACATCATCCATTCCATCACTAATTACTTTAGCATTTAAATCTTCCAATTGTCCTTCTAACACTTTCTTCTCTTGAAAAATGTCTTTGAAATGTGTTCTATTCCATATCTTCAAATTTATTTTTAGAAATTGTAAATTTTTTGAAAAATATAAAACACTTACTATCCTGCCTCTTAGGAGCATGCCGCCACCAGTCCACCACCATCTTCATGAAGCCTTCCTCCTTGAACCACATCTTTTCCATCTTGAAAGGGCACCACATAGGCACACAATCCTTCTGAATGTTTAAAATCACTGGAAAATGATTAAAACCTGTGAAGGGGAGAATGGAAGATTCAAAGAACGCCTCAAAGGAATCCTATTTTCCAGCCACAAAGAAATGATCAAGTTTCTCATCAATGCTTGTACAGCCTTGTCTCTGATTTTTCCAAGTATAGTTTCCATCCTTGGTTTTGATTTCCCACAGACCATTCTCAGAGACAAAGGACTAAAAGTCCCACTGCACTCCATTGAGTCCCCCTCTACCACCTCTCTTCTCACAAAGTGCTAAGGTGGCATTAAAATCACCTCCACTGACAAAAGTCTCTTGACTATTTTGATCCAAAATCTCTGCAATCTCATTCCAAACTACTCTTTTCTTAGCTAACTAAGTCAGACCATACACATTAAACAAAAGAACTAACATATGCAAGTTGAACATATCTATCTTTACCATTTGCAAGTTATTAATTTTTTGAATAAGAGCGATATCCACAGTCCCAGTATTCCACAAAATCCCCATATCTTGAGAAGCCCCAACAACACTAACATAAAACCTTTCCACACCCTACCACTACAAAGCAATACATTACCTTCATCACCTTTTGGTTTTCTTTGTTGAAGAGACACTACATCTAGTTTCTCTTGATCAAGGAAACTCTTGATCAGAAGCCACTTGTAAGGGGCATTGCAACCCCTGACATTCCATGTAAGGACCTTCATTGTGGCCTAGGAGAGAAAAAGTCTCTCTTGGAACTCAACTTGGAATATTCTTTCATGCTGTCTACTTTTTCTAGAAGCTCTTGGTTTGACTTCCTACCTAATGTTTTCCTCATACTTGTTGTGGGCTTCTTCATGTTGGATACTTGGAATGGTCTTTCATGTTGTCTAATTTTTCCAAAATATCTTGGGTTGACTTCCTACCTCAAGTCTTCCTCATACCTGATGTGGGCTTCTATTCCATATCTTCAATTTTTTTTATAGAAATTGTAATTTTTTTGAAAAATATAAAACACTTACTATCCTGCCTCTTAGGAGCATGCCGCCACCAGTCCACCACCATCTTCATGAAACCTTCTTCCTCAAACCACATATTTTCCATCTTGAAAGGGCACTGCATAGGCACACAATCCTTCCGAATGTTTAAAATCACTGGAAAATGATTAAAACCTGTGAAGGGGAGAATGGAAGATTCAAAGAATGCCTCAAAGGAATCCCATTTTCCAGCCACGAAGAAATGAT
The DNA here is from genome assembly GCA_027943335.1 of Chamaecyparis obtusa. Classification (NCBI taxonomy): domain Eukaryota; kingdom Viridiplantae; phylum Streptophyta; class Pinopsida; order Cupressales; family Cupressaceae; genus Chamaecyparis; species Chamaecyparis obtusa. The sequence continues at coordinate 454,585 of BSBK01003238.1, read as the reverse complement.
CGAGTTTCTCATTAATGCATGTAAAGCCTTTTCTCTGATTTGTCCAAGTATAGTTTCAATCCTTGGTTTTGATTTTCCATAGACCATTCTTAGAGACAAAGGACTAAAAGTCCCACTACACTCCATTGAGTCCCCCTCTACCACCTCTCTTCTCACAAAGTGCTAAGGTGGCATTAAAATCACCTCCACCGATATAAGTCTCTTGACTATTTTGATCCAAAATTTCTACAATCTCATTCTAAACTACTCTTTTCTTTGCTAACTAAGTTGGGCCATACACATTAAACAAAAGAACATACTTATGCAAGTGGAACATATCTATCTTTACCAGTTGCAAGTTATTAATTTGTTGAATAAGAGCGATATCCATAGTCCTGGTATTCCACAAAATCCCCATATCCTGAGAATCTCCAACAACACTAATAGAAAACCTTTCCACACCCTACCACTACAAAGCAACACATTACCTTCATCACCTTTTAGTTTTGTTTGTTGAAGACACACTACATCTAGTTTCTCCTGATCAAGGCACCTCTTGATCAGAAGCCACTTGTTAGGGGCATTAAAACCCCTGACATTCTATGTAAGGACCTTCATTGTGGCCTAGGAGATAAAAAGTCTCTCTCGGATCTCAACTTGGACTAGTCTTTCATGTTGTCTACTTTTTCTAAAAGCTCTTGGGTTGACTTCCTACATCAAGTCTTCCTCATAAGTTTGTTGCGGTACTCTTTGTGTTGGATTCTCAGACTGGTCTTTCATGTTGTCTACTTTCTCCAAAAGATCTTGGGTTGACTTCCTACCTCAAGTCTTCCTCATACATGTTGTGGGCTTCTATTCCATATCTTCAAATTTATTTTTAGAAATTATATATTTTTTGAAAAATATAAAATGCTTACTATCCTACCTCTTAGGAGCATGCCACCACCAGTCTGCCACCATCTTCATGAATACTTCCTCCCTAAACCACATCTTTTCCATCTTGAAAGGGCACCATATAGGCACACAATCCTTCTAAATATTTAAAATCATTGGGAAATGATTAAAACCTGTGAAGGGGAGAATGGAAGATTCAAAGATTGCCTCAAAGGAATACCATTTTCTAGCCACAAAGAAATGATCGAGTTTCTCATCAATGCCTATAAATCCTTGTCTCTGATTTGTCCAAGTATAGTTTCCATTCTTGGTTTGAATTTCCCATAGACCATTCTTAGAAACAAAGGACTAAAAGTCCCACTGCCCTCTATTGTGTCCCCCTCTTCCACCTCTCTTCTCACAAATTCCTAAGGTGGCATTAAAATCACCTCCACCAATAGAAGTCTCTTGACTATTTTGATCCAAAATCTCTGCAATCTCATTCCAAACTACTCTTTTCTTAGCTAACTAAGTTGGGCCATACACATTAAACAAAAGAATCGACTTATGGAAGTGGACAATATCTATCTTTACCAGTTTCAAGTTATTGATTTTTTGAATAAGAGCGATATCCACAGTCCCAGTATTCCACAAAATCCCCATATCTCAAGAAGCCTCAACAACACTAACAAAAACCTTTCCACACCCTACCACTTAAAAGCAATACATTACCTTCATCACCTTTGAGTTTTGTTTGTTGAAGACACACAACATCTAGTTTCTCCTGATCAAGGCACCTCTTCATCAGAAGCCACTTGTCAAGGGCATTGAAACCCCTAACATTCCATGTAAGGACCTTCATTGTTACCTAGGAGAGAAAAAGTATCTCTCGAATCTCAACTTGGACTGGTCTTTCACATTGTCTACTTTTTCTAGAAGCTCTTGGGTTGAATTCCTACCTCAAGTCTTCCTCATACTTGTTGTGGGCTTCTTCATGTTGGATACTTGGAATGGTCTTTCATGTTGTCTACTTTTTGAAAAGCTCTTGGGTTGACTTCCCACCTCAAGTCTTCCTCATACCTGTTGTGGGCTTCTATTCTATATCTTCAAATTTATTTTTAGAAATTATAATTTTTTTGAAAAATATAAAACACTTACTATCCTTCCTCTTAGGAGCATGCCGCCACTAGTCTGCCACCATCTTCATGAAGCCTTCCTCCCCAAACCACATCTTTTCCATCTTGAAAGGGCACCGCATAGGCACACAATCCTTTTGAACATTTAAAATAACTGGAAAATGATTAAAACCTATGAAGGGGGGAATATAAGATTCAAAGAGTGCCGCAAAGGAATCCCATTTTCTAGCCACAAAGAAATGATCAAGTTTCTCATCAATGCTTGTAAAGCCTTGTCTCTGATTTGTCCAAGTCTAGTTTCCCTCCTTGGTTTCGATTTCTCATAGACCATTCTTAGAGATGAAGGACTAAAAGTCCCACTGCACTCCATTGAGTCCCCCTCTGCCGCCTCTCTTCTCACAAAGTTCTAAGGTGGCATTAAAATCACCTCCACCGATAGAAGTCTCTTGACTATTTTGATCCAAAATCTCTATGATCTCATTCCAAACTACTCTTTTCTTTGCTAACTAAGTCGGGCCATACACATTAAACAAAAGAACCAACTTATGCAAGTGGAACATGTCTATCTTTACCATTTGCAAGTTATTAATTTGTTGAATAAGAGTGATATCAATAGTACCAAAGTTCCACAAAATCCCCATATCTTGAGAAGCCCAAACAACACTAACATAAAACTTTTCCACACTCTACCACTAAAAATCAATACATTACCTTCGTAACCTTTCAATTTTGTTTGTTGAAGACACACTACATGTAGTTTCTCTCGATCAAGGCACCTCTTGATCAGAAGCCACTTGTCAAGGGCATTGCAGCCACTGACACTCCATGTAAGGACCTTCATTGTGGTCTAGGAGAGAAAAATTCTCTCTCAGATCTTAACTTGGACTGGTCTTTCATGTTGTCTACTTTTTCTAGAAGCTCTTGGGTTGACTTCCTACCTCAAGTCTTCCTCATACTTGTTTTGGGATTCTTCATGTTGGATACTTGGATTGGTCTTTCATGTTGTCTACTTTTTACAAAATATCTTGGGTTGAGTTCCTACCTCAAGTCTTCCTCATACCTGTTATGGGCTTCTATTCCATATCTTCAAATTTATTTTTGGAAATTGTAATTTTTTTGAAAAGTATAGAACACTTACTATCCTTCCTCTTAGGAGCATGCCACCACTAGTCCGCCACCATCTTCATGAAGCCTTCCTCCCCAAACTACATCTTTTTCATATGGAAAGGGAACCACATAGGAACACAATCCTTCTGAATATTTAAAATCATTGGAAAATAATTAAAACCTTTGAAGGGGAGAATGGAAGATTCAAAGAATGCCCCAAAGGAATCCCATTTTCTAGCCACAAAGAAATGATCAAATTTCTCATCAATGCCTATAAAGCCTTGTCTCTGATTTGTCCAAGTATAGTTTCCCTCCTTGGTTTTGATTTCCCATAGACCATTCTTAGAGATGAAGGACTAAAAGTTCTACTACACTCCATTGAGTCCCCCTATTCCACCTCTTTGTTGAAGATTTGCCAGCAAGCCAGTGCTAACTGTATGTTTGTCATTGATGACAACATATGGTAAGTAGCATGCGTGGAAGACTTATGTAGTAAGCTTTTAGTATATGTGGCATGGACATGTTATCAAAATGATATCATGGGTGTAGAGGTTAACTATTAGTACAGAAAATTATATAGCAACTTGTGTTAGCAGTTTTCCTGACAGAGTAACATGTAGTGTTCTATGTATGGTTGTCCATACAGTTATCATGGAGCCTTGCGTGTTTGGATATGTGATGAAGACATGTTAGTAATGTTACAATCATGGGCATAGAGTCTGATGATAAGTATAAGTGAAGTTATGCAGTCGCTATTCACCAGTAGCAATTTCATGTGTTTGTTCAGAAGAGCCGACAGAGAATTTAGTGGTTCTGGAGTTGCGCCTATCAATTTGGTATGCGACCTTGGATTAGAGCTTGGAGAAGAGTTAGTAAGGTTCGGTAAAGAGTGCATGAGGTAATTCAGCTTGAGGAGAAAGATCCAATTATTTTGGTAGAGGCAATAATGTGTAGCATGTGTCTACAATTATCTTATTGGACAGGTCCCAGAATGTGTTGCGTGCTTAGTAGAGCTGACTGAATTATTATTGGAGTTTTTTATGACTTCTCTAATATGATTTCAAGGTGGTTCTAATAGGTTGACTTGATTATATCATTTAGAGGAAAGATATTTATAGAAAGTCATTTGTGATTGCTAGAGTGTGGTTCATAGTTGATTGTGAAGAGCAGAGCAGAGTGTGCGAAGTGTTGAACCATCAGAAGAAGGTCTATGTGACCAAGTAAAGTATTTGTGCTATATATTGGAACTAATCTAGACAGCAGGTCAAAGTGCAGTTTACCAAGATCCAGATATAGTGTGTATCTATTAAATAGAAGGTTGTAGCCTTCACCCCTTTGAGCAGTGTGCTCTCAGACAGTGTGTCCTCACCCCTAATAGGGTTAATTGTAAAAGACTCCTAACATGGGCTGACCCTTGACTAGGTCTATTGTACTAAATATATTGTAAAACAACTCCTAATAGGGTTAAGGATCTTCTAACAAGGATCATGATACACTAGTGCAAAATATTAGTGGGTGTCAATTCCTACTGGGGTTTTTACGTATTTGGGTTTCCCTGTAACCAAAATATTGGTGTTGTGTTCAAGTGTTCTTTCATTGTGTTTATGCTTTATGTTTAAGTATACTTAATTGGATAAAGAAACTTGTAGATAACTGATTCACCCCCCCTCTCAGTTATCTCTTGGAACTATTCCTAACAATTGGTATCAAAGCCAAGTGCCACAGAGAGAAAGTTTAATAGCTTGAGGTTGATCAGATGACATTCTTCAGAAAAGAAAGTCCTAAGTTTGATGGAGAGTATTATCTTGATTGGAAGAACAAGATGGTGACTCATTTGCAATGCATTGCTTTTGAAGTTTTTGATGTAACTATCAAAGCAATCAAGATCCCTACTTTAGAACACCTTGCAAAGGATGATGCTATTGAAAAGAAAAAGGAATTGTTTCATCAGAATGCAATAGCCAAAGAAGCCCTTATCAGCACCCTATCTGATAGTGAGTTTTCAAAAATAAAGAAAGTAGATACAACCCACAAAATATGGAAGTACCTAGAAGACATATTTGAAGGAGACAAACAAGCAAAGGATGCGTGCAAAAAAACATGGAAGAAAAATACAATGCATTAGAGATGCTACCTAAAGAAAACATCAAAGCTTATAATCAAAGGATCAATGAAGTAGTTGCTGGAATTAGGAACAATGGTGGAGAGATCTCAGAGGAAGACATTATGGACAAGTTGATGACTACTCTCACTCCAGAATATGAAAACAAGATCAACATCCTTGATGAGACCATGCAACTTACATCAAATTTCAAGAGAGAGACCTTGATCAACAAAATCTCAGCTTTTGAGATTTCAAGATTGAAGACAGAACCTAAAAGTGAGATAACCTTCAAAGCAATAGTTCATGGTAAGAAATCTGCAAACACCTTTGGTAATTTTGATAATGATGATGAAGAGAAAACACTAGATGATTTTATTGCTATGATTGCCAAAAGAGAAAAGAAAGGAAAAGGAAAATATGAAGGTCAATTGCCATTTACATGCTTTTCATGTAATAAGATTGGTCACTTTGCATCCAAGTGTCCTACAAGAGCTAGAAAGTTCAAAAATGACTATAAGCCCAAATACTCTAAGGAATGTTACTATGCTAGAGATGGAGTTTCAGATGATGAATCAACTAAAGAAGAAATTGGATTCATTTCCATTATAGAGAAAATGAATAACAAGATCAACCATGAAGATGAGAAAGAGGAACAAGAGATAGCATTGATTTCACAAGATGATATAAGGATAGACTAGATTATAGATAGTGGGTGTTCACATCACATGATAGGTGATAAAGATAGATTTGTTCATCTGGACAAATGTAATGGTGGCATGGTTAGATTTGGAGATAACACTCCTAAACCCATCGTTGGTAGAGGAGCCATCACCTTGGATGGAAATAATAGTACTGATGATGTTCTTTATGTCGATGGTTTGAAACATAACCTACTAAGTGTTGGGTAGTTACTTGACAAAGGTTACATATTGGAATTTAATGGAAACAAGTGCATCATTAACAACAAAGAAGGAGAAATAATTGCATTAGGATCAAAGACTAAAGGTAATGTTTTCCAGCTTAATCCAGAAGCAAGTTGTTTTGTTGCTAAAGTAGATGATAGTTGGTTGTGGCATAAAATACTATGTCATATCAATTTTGATAACATAGTAAAGATAAGCAATGTAAAGGCAATAAGAGATCTACCTAGCATAGCAAAGCTAGTTGATACTATATGCAAGGAATGTGTGATGGGAAAGCATGTGGGAAACTCATTCAGGAGCAAGCATAATTTAGCAGAGAACAAGTTGGATCTGATTCATATAGACCTATGTGGTCCAACTCAAACAAGATCATACTATGGTGAAAGGTATTTCATTTTGTTTATTGATGACTATACTAGAATGATGTGGGTTTCATTCTTGAAAGACAAGTTAGAAGCATTTGAGAAGTTCAAAATATTCAAATCTAAGGTTGAGAATGAATCTGGACTAAAGATAAAATGTTTGAGATCGGATAGAGGAGGAGAATTCACCTCTGATAGATTCTATGAGTACTGTGAAGAACATGGCATCAAGAGGCAGTTGAGTGCACCTAGAACCCCTCAATAGAATGGAATTACAGAGAGAAGGAATAGGATCATCCTTGATACAATGTGCACCATCATGATTGAAGGAAAAGTTTCACACACCTATTGGAGAGATGTAGTCAATACAATAGTCTATACCATCAATAAAATTCAATTGAGGCCTGGTGCGGACAAAACACCATATGAGCTATGGTTTGGTAATGTTCCCATAGTAAAATACTTCAAAATCTTTGGAAGAAAGTGCTACAAAAGAGAGATGAAGCAGTAGGCAAGTTTGATGCAAGAAGCGATGAAGGTATTTTCCTTGGTTACTCTACTAAAATTAAAGCTTATAGATGTTTCAATTTAAGATTGAAAAAGATCATTGAAAGTGCTCATGTTAAGATTGATGAAAAGTTTATGGTTCAAGAAAGATATCATGATTACTCACCCATGATTGAAGAAGAACCTAGACCCTCCACTAGTGAGATAGTTATTGAAGAAATGTTTGAAAGTATTGATGTGTTATTCAATGACCCTGAGACAAGTGAAGAAGAAACTCCTAAGGAAGATGAGACAGTATCACCTAAAGTTCCAAAGTTTACATCTAGAAACCATTCCAAGAAAGACATCATTGGAGATCAGAGCTGAAAAGTCTTAACAAGATCACAAGCAAAGAACTCATCTAGCAATGAGGCGGTATGTCTACTATCTCAAATTGAACCTTTAAGTGTTGAAGATGTATGCAATGATTCAGATTGGCATGATGCTATGAATGAAGAACTTGATCAGATTATTAAGAATGACACTTGGGAACTGGTCCCAAGACCTAGTGATAAGAATGTGATTGGAACAAAGTGTATATTCAGAAACAAGATGAATGAAGATGGTACAGTAGTAAGAAATAAAGAAAGGTTAGTATGTAAGGGATATGCACAAAGAGAAGGCATTGATTATTCAGACACATTTGCACCTATGAGCAGATTATAAGCTATTAAGTTGTTTCTAGCTTATGCAACAGTCAAAAACTTCAAAGTTTATCAGATGGATGTCAAGTCAACATTCTTGAATGGAGAATTGAAAGAAGATGTATACATTGAGCAGCCATAAGGATTCACCTTATCAGAAAAACTTGATATGGTATGCAGATTAAAGAAATCCCTCTATAGACTTAAGCAAGCCCCTAGAGCCTAGTATGAGAGACTTGATGAATATCTAACAAAGATTGGATTCAAGAAAGGAGCAGGAGATTGTAACCTATTCATAAGAGAGACATCTAAAGGACTACTACTTGTAGCTATATTTGTTGATGACATTATCTTTGGAGGTAATGACAAAGTTAGAGCTGAATTTGCTAAGGAGATGCAGAGTGAATTTGAGATGAGCATGATTGGACCTATATAGTACTTTTTGGGATTGAATGTACACCAGATAGAGAAATGTATTTTCATTAATCAGTACAAGTATGTGAAAGAGATATTGAAAAAATTCAAGATGGATGATTCCAAGCCAGTAGGGACACGTATGATAACTGGATGCAAGCTTACAAAAGAAGATGACTCACTAGCAGTAGATATAACATTGTACAAGTCTATGATTGGAAAACTTATTTATCTTACTCAAACTAGACCTAATATTTCCAATGCAATTGGCATAGTTGGAAGATTTGCAGCAGAGCCTAAACAAAGTCACCTCATGGTAGTAAAAAGGATATTCAGATACTTGCAAGGCACTATAGACTATGGTCTATGGTATCCTAATTCAGAAAATGTTGAGCTTCATGTGTATATTGATGCAGATTGGGTAGGATGCGTTGATGATAGAAAGAGTACATCAGGTGGAGTAGTGTTTCTTGGTGACAGACTTGTCACTTGGACAAGCAAGAAGCAAAATTGCATTTCTTAGTCAACAACAGAAGTTGAATATGTTGTAGTAGCCTTGAATTATTCTACAATTATTTGGATCAAGCAGATGATAAAGGATTTTGGAATTCAGATTGATTATCCTATTGTTATTCACTGTGATAACGCTAGCACTATCAACATGTTGAAGAACCCTATGATGCATGCAAAGAAAAAGCACATTGAGATCAAGTATCACTTCCTAAGAGAGAAAGTGGAAAAGAAAGAAGTCAAGTTGGACTATGTGAGTACTAAAGATCAGTTGGTAGACATATTTACAAAGCCCTTGCCAAAGGATACTTTTGAGTATCTTAGGGAGAAGTTGGGAGTAATTCCTTTCCTTGATTCTGCTTAGAAGAAAGAAGAAAGAGCATCAGTCCTCAGGGACTGATGGATGGTTGACTACTCTACCTTAGGAGTACTACCAGTGCTAAAAATATTTTTCACCCTTTGCCATTGATGTCAAAGGGGGAGTAATATATAGTCATGAAAAATAGAAGTAAAAGAAGGAATAATATACTAAGGGGGAGTTGTATTCAGTTATGAAGCGGTTTAGTTGAGGAAATGGAGAATGTTGAAGAATATTGCAGTAGATGGAGGATTCATCCTTGGGGGAGTTTTGAAGAGGAAATGGAGAATGTTATAAATGAAATGTTCATTTGGATTGGTGGAGTTTTTCATTCCATATGTTGCCATCAATGCCAAAGGGGGAGATTGTTGGAGATTTGCCAGTAAGCCAGTGCTGACTGTATGTTTTTCATTGATGACAACATATGGTAAGTAGCATTCATGGAAGACTTATGTAGTAAGATTCAAATATATGTGGCATGGACATGTTATCATCATGATATCATGGGCCCAGAGGTTAATTGTTAGTACATACAGTTATATAGCAGCTTGTGTTAGCAGTGTTCCTAATAGAGTAACAGGTAGTGTTCTGTGTATGGTTGTCAGTACAGTTATCATGGAACCTTGCATGTTTGGATATGTGATGAAGACATGTTAGTAATGTTATAGTCAAGAACGCATAGTCTGATGATCAGTATAAGTGAAGTTATGTAGTCGCTATTCAGCAGTAGCAGTTTCCTGTGTTTGTCTAGAAGAGCCAACATAGATTTTATTGGTTATAGAGTTGCGCCTATCAATTCAGTATGTTCCCTTGGATTAGAGCTTGGAGAAGAGTTATTAAGGTTTGATTAAGAGTGCATGAGGTAATTCAACTTGATGAGAAAGATCTAGTTGTTTTGGTAGAGCCGACAGTGTCTAGCGTGCGTCTACAATTATCTTATTGGACAAGTCCTAGAATGTGTTGCGTGCTTAGTAGAGCCGATTGAATTATTATTGGATTTTGTTATGACTTCTCTAATATGATTTCAAGGTGGTTCTAATAGGCCGACTTGACTATATCATTTAGAGGAAAGATATTTATAGACAGTCATTTGTGATTGATAGAGCGTGGTTCATAGTTGATTGTGAAGAGCAGAGCAGAGTGTGCAAAGTGTTGAGCCATCAGAAGAAGGTCTATGTGACTGAGTAAAGTATTTTTGCTATACATCGAAATTGATCCAGATAGCAGGTCAAAGCACAGCTCACCAAGATCCAGATATAGTGTGTATTTGTTAAACAAAAGGTTGTAGCCTTCACCCCTTTGAGCAGTGTGCTCTTGGATAGTGCGTCCTCACCCCTAACATGGTTAATTGTAAAAGACTCCTAATAGGGTCCAACCCTTGACCAGGTCTACTGTACTAAATATATTGTAAAGCAACTCCTAACAGGGTTACAGATCTTCTAACAAGGATCATTATACACTAGTGTAGAATATTAGTGGGTGTCAATTCCCACTGGGGGTTTTACCTATTTGGGTTCCCCATAACCAAAATATTGGTGTTGTGTTCAAGTGGTCTTTCATTGTGTTTATGCTTTATGTTTAAGTATACTTAATTGGATAAAGAATTGAAACTTGTAGATAACTGATTCACCCCCCCTCTCAATTATCTCTTGGGACTATTCCTAACACTCTCTTCTCACAAAGTGCTAAGGTGGCATTAAAATCACCTCCACCAATTGAAGTCTCTTGACTATTTTGATCCAAAATCTCTGCAATCTCATTCCAAACTACTCTTTTCTTATCTAACTAAGTCGGGCCATACACATTAAACAAAAGAAATGACTTATGCAAGTGGAACATATCTATCTTTACTAGTTGCAAGTTATTAATTTGTTGAATAAGAGTGATATCTACAGTCCCATTGTTCCACAAAATCCCCATATCTCAAGAAGCCCCAACAACACTAACAAAAAACCTTTCCACACCCTACCACTACAAAGCAATACATTACCTTCACCACCTTTCAAATTTGTTTGTTGAAGACACACTACATCTAGTTTCTCCTAATCAAGACACCTCTTGATCAGAAGCCACTTGTTAGGGGCATTGCAACCCTAGAAATTCCATGTAAGGACCGTCATTGTAGCCTAGGAGAGAAAAAGTCTCTCTTGGATCTCAACTTGGACTAGTCTTTCATGTTGTCTACTTTTTCTAGAAGCTCTTGGGTTGACTTCCTACCTCAAGTCTTCCTCATACTTGTTGTGGGCTTCTTCATGTTGGATACTTGGACTGGTCTTTCATGTTGTCTACTTTCTCCAAAAGCTCTTGGGTTGAGTTCCTATCTCAAGTCTTCCTCATACCTGTTGTTAGATTCCATTCCATATCTTCAAATTTATTTTTAGAAATTGTAATTTTTTTGAAAAATATAAAATACTTACTATCTTGCCTCTTAGGAACATTCTGCCACCAGTCCACCACCATCTTCATGAAGCCTTCCTCTTTGAACAACATCTTTTCCATCTTGAAAGGGCACAACATAGGCACACAATCCTTTTGAATGTTTAAAATCATTGGACAATGATTAAAACTTGTGAAGGGGAGAATGGAAGATTCAAAGACCACATCAAAGGAATCTCATTTTCTAGCCACAAATAAATGATCAAGTTTCTCATCAATGCTTGTAAAGCCTTATCTCTGATTTGTCCAAGTATAGTTTCCCTCCTTGGTTTTGATTTCCCATAGACCATTCTTAGAGATGAAGGACTAAAAGTCCCACTACACTCCATTGAGTCCCCCTCTGCTGCCTCTATTCTCACACAGTGCTAAGGTGGCATTAAAATCACCTCCACCAATTGAAGTCTATTGACTATTTTGATCCAAAATGTCTGTGATCTCATTCCAAACTACTCTTTTCTTAGCTAATTGATTCGGGCCATAGACATTAAACAAAAGAACTGACTTATGCAAGTGGAACATATCTATATTTACTAGTTGCAAGTTATTAATTTGTTGAATAAGATCAATATCCACAGTCACAGTGTTCCACAAAATCCACATATCTCGAGAAGCCCCAACAACACTAATAGAAAACCTTTCCACAACCTACCACTAAAAATAAATACATTACCTTCATCACCTTTCAGTTTTATTTGTTGAAGACACACTACATCTAGTTTCTCCTGATCAAGGCACCTCTTCATCAGAAGCCACTTGTCAAGGGCATTGCATCCCCTAACATTCCATGTAAGGACCTTCATTGTGGCCTAGGAGAGAAAAAGTATCTTTCGGATCTCAACTTGGACTGGTCTTTCATGTTGTCTACTTTTTCTAGAAGCTCTTGGGTTGACTTCCTACCTCAAGTCTTCCTCTTACTTGTTGTGGGCTTCTTCGTGTTGGATACTTGGACTGGTCTTTCATGATGTCTACTTTTTCCAAAAGATCTTGGGTTGACTTCCTACCTCAAGTCTTCCTCATACCTATTGTGGGATTCTTCATGTTGGATATGGTTTGACTAGTGGTCCTCTTGTCCAAGACATCAGGATCACTAGAAAAACCCAAAACATCTTCCTCATCCTCTAAGAATAAGTGACCCACTAACTCATTTCCAATAGTGACTTCCATCCCCTTAACATCTTTTTCAATCCTATCTTTTATGATGTCTTTAAAGATGACAATATTATCCTCTTGAAGTGCATCCTGAAGGATAATGGGTACTGTTATCCCAATCTTAGAAACCATGAAAGTGTCTTCTCCTCTAACAAAAATGTTGATATTTCCTAAGGTTACCACTTCCCCAACCATAATCAAGACATTGTTGATCTCAACTTCAGGTTCCCTTAGCTCATTATTATTATCTTCAACAATACTATACTGCAAGACTTGTTCTAGTGCCCCTTGTCTCGAACCTTCACCCAGAAGAAAAACCTTCCCCATCCTTGGCTCCATCACTTTCAACTCCTTTACGTGTGAGTTCCAAAATCCTCTCCTCCAACACATTTTGTTCTAGTCCCTTTCCTCTCTGATCCATTGAATGAACCCATTCTTTGTACTTTGTACATTGCTCCATAATCTCCTCAATCTCGATCTCTTGCCACCATACACCTTCTTTTGACCAAATTTCACCTGCATGCGGTAAAGGAGGATGGGGCCTCCAAAGTATACAAATTCCTGCATACATAGAGTGGTCAATTTTTTGCACTATTTCATTAGATTTTAGAACTTTTTCTAACATATTCCCAATAATCTTCAAAGAATATTCATTCCTATACTCACGAGGAAGGTTGTAGAGTCTTACCCAAATTGATATCTCCTTAATAGTGGCTTGTTTTGAGTTCAAGTCAGACACCCAATCCCTAACAAAAAACCTACACCACCCATCATGAATGGTCCATTATTGAGGATCCATTGTTTTTCTCTTGCACTACCAATTATAACCAAATAAAACCCATTCGGTAATGACTTGATAACATAATGAGATCCCCAATTTTCATCACACCAGGAATTGACTTGAACAAAATCCATCCAACCGTCACCCCATTTCATGTAAAATTCCCTTTCTTTATAGAGATCGATCCTTTCTTTGAAACCCTCCAAGTCAACCTGAACCAAGACAAACCTATTATCAGTCGTGATAGGTTTTTCCTTTGGTACTTGATTGGGAACAAAGGGATCCTTGGGCTTATGTATCTTTCCTTCCAGCTTTCTAAAACCCCCTTTGTTCCCGCTATAGATTTTTTAAAAATCCCCTATCTCTCCATTCCTCCGCGTATTCCTCTTAGCTGTCGTAAAAAATGATGAATCCCACCATGATTTTCCTCTTGCTTCCCTGCCCGCCCCCCTATTCCTTGCCTAGAGGTCGCCAAGGCTGTCTCAATTCTGGATCCTATTTGTATCCATTCTTGTTGAACCCTTTGTATCCACCTACGTGCTCATGAAACCCTCACCTGCCTCTTCCCCGCTCCATCTGTTGATGTATGATCCTTGCATTATTATTTCATTTAATGATTTTTATAAGAGTTATAATAAATTAAATGTATTAGAGTATTTTCCAAATTTTTAGAACATACACCCTTTTCTTTTGTATAATATATCTCCATAAGAATCATTCTAAAGATTATCTTTATAGACTCTGATATTTTGCCCACATTTGGGTTTTCCTAAATCACATTTTTTTTTCCTTTCATCTTCTATTTTATTTACGATCTTATGCTCCTTACTTATGTATGAATACTTATATACATTGCTTTGATTAACTCTGTATTTTGTATATAAGGAGAATCTTCTCATGGAAAAACTAACAAAATCAATTTTATTAATATTAGGGATAAACTAACATATATATTTTTGTGAACTATATAGTAGAATATTCATTATAACTATAAATTATAAATTAGAATACAAATTAAATTTTCTAAGATTTTTTAATATTGTTTGTTTGATATATTTTATAATTCATGTCTATTATTTGTTAAAAGTAAGGTGCAATATAAATTGAAATTTGACAGTCTAATTGCAAATATGCAATTAAATCCTTATTGTTGTGAGAAAATATTCATTCAAAAGAATTTAAAGATAGAATAACATTAATGAAATTTATGACAAAAATAGTCATATAATAAAATTAGATCCAAACCTCACAAAATCAAAAACCAAAAGAAAGAATTATACAGAGATCCTTAATAATTAGGCCCAAACCTTAAAAAAAAAGAAAAAAGAAAAAGAAGTAGTTATGTAGAGAAATCCTTAATGAATACTACTACATAGAAAACAGAAGAAGATTCTATATATCTTCAAACACATGATATACATACAACAATTTTCCTTAGCGGATTATTACGTGGAGAAAGTTACTGGAAAGATGAGGGAATGCTAAGAGAAGAACATCTTTCAAAATTCCTAAGGACGTGAATGTGGGCGCCACCAGAGGTAGCTTTGAGCAACATACCAGATTCAGACAAAGAAGATTCAGTACATACCATATCATTCACATTCACTCCTCTCGTCGTCGTGCCCGCGAAGTGAAATCACAAGCTTCTGTGAGAGTAGACAATTCATGGTCATGATCTGATACAAGTGAAATCCAAGGATACAATCTCTTCTTCTACAGGCTATGCGTCGAATGCACAGGATAAAATGTAACAATATCGCTGGACTAGAAGGAGAAGTATAAACAAAATCACTGCCAAAAACCAAAAGATAGAATAGTAAATGAATTTCTTACTTAGACATCCACAACCACCTCAATCTATGATAAATATATCAAAATTTTATTAGATGCTAATGAAGATTTTATAACCTCTCAAATTTCTAATAGGTAAAGAACTTAGTTGAATAAGTTGAACTTTTAAAATTTCTAAAGAGTTGTTGATACTTTCAATAGTATTCACAACCATATTGGGCACCAACAAGTTTATAGAAGTCTAATATTAAAGTAATATTTTAATCAATCAAGTCTCAAATAAATTTGTGGTTTTATTTTATTCAATTATGTAGGATTTATTTGCATCAATGTTTTGGATTCTACTGCATGATCTAACATTAAGATGAGAGGATAAAATGAAAAATTCCTATATTTTCCTCCTACATATCTCTTATTGTGATGATGGATCATAGAATATTGACACAAAGAAATCCTATAGAATAGAATCTAGAAACAAAGCACTAATAATAATTAACAATAGAAATATAATCTCTCTGATCAAATAACTTGTTGATACTAACAAGTTTGTCCCAACCTTACGAAAATTTGACAATGTTTCAAAAGCTAGATCTTACCTTAACAAAAAACTCACAACATTATTAAAATCAAGGTTTTCTTTAAGGAAAAAACATTTTTTAAGAAAAAATATAGGTTCTCACAACTGATCTCAAGAATTGATATCTTTTTTAGAATCTTTGAAACCTTTACAAATATTCATAAAGTTATAAGTTTTGGATTGAAACAAAATGTAACCAAATAAACATTTAGATAGAAAATCAACAAATATTAAAATTCTCAAAAGCTAATTGAATTCCAATATAGCTTGGAGAATAGAGAAAAATGCTAATTACTTAAAAAAATACAAATTATAAAAGTGTTTGATTAAGTAAAATAGGTTTTATAGGGTTCCTGAAACCCACAACATAGATTAAAAGAAGTAGAAACGAGTTTAGTTAAGAGCTAATGCATTAAAAAAACAAAGGGACATGCCACAAAAAGGCCAACCAAGAAACAACCACAAAAAAGGAAAGACAAAATAGAGCAAAAAGAGGTAGGCATTGGAAGTCGGGTTAAGCCAGGCTCCTGAGCATGACAACAACATTGCATTCGAGAACCTCCATCATATTAGCTACCTCTTTAACTTTCTGAATGTCTTGGGGTCCATGGGAGCCATCATACTCCCTATTTTTCTTTGTTCTGGTTCTGGTTCTTTTTCCTAGACCCTCGTTGGGCTTCTTCTTCTCTTCCTCCATAGTCCTCTGATCATTCCTCCTGTCCATCTTTTCTTCCATTTTGTTGATTAGCAGCTTAATGTGGTCATTGGACGCTTTAAGAATGTTAAAGTTTTGCTCAGCAATACCCTTTAGGGTGTCCTCAAGACTAATCATTTTAGATTCCAGGTGCTCAACCCTAGCCTCTAGGCTATGCTTTCTCTTGGTAGTTTTGTGATCCTTGACATCAGTACTCTGGATTTTGTCTTTGAGGTCTTCAATTTCATGGAAGATCCATTTGAAGGACCTGTACTGATCCAACATACTATTCTTAGTATTATTGAGGAAGTCTATCTCCATTTCCTTGGCCTTATCACTGAGAACCACCAGAGCAGGGTCAATCAACTCCTCCTTATGGATTTTTCCTTTGATATCCTCCAAAATTTTGGGGTAAATGACCTCCCTTATGATTCCCATACACACTGTATTGATGTTAAAGCTCCTCCAAACCTTTTTCCCTTTTCCAGAATCTTGACTTTGATATTCTCCTTTGGACTTATCTTCTGAGGTCTCAAGCATAATGGGAGACTGGGTAGAGGGATTTCCCTGTTCATCTTTGGGGTCCTCAGAAATGGGGTCTTAAGCCTCATTTTTGGTTCCTAACAGGGGCTGAAGAGGTGGGGAATTGTCATCACTGGTCGTGAGATCAATAGAGAGATGACCCGAGCAATCCCTCATAGTGTTGATGCTTTCCCCTTTGACCTGTTCTGACATTTTTGTGGCTTCCTTGTTTGGGTTGCCCTCCTCATCATCTATATTCATGTCTTCCTCATTTTCATTATACTCCTCATCTGAGGTAATCTCCTTTCTGTCCTGCTTTTTTGGAGATTTTTTGATTTTGACCGAGCTCAAGGGTCTCTTCTTTGATGAGGACCCCTTTTTCAAAATTTCCTACTCTTCTTCCTCACTATCCTCAGAGTGAGTGCCCTCACTATTACCTGACGGGATGTAGTCTGACCTAGAATCTTCACTGTTAGATTTATTATTTGCACTTTCCTTACCCAGAATTTGGGCTTTGAAGCAATTGTAAATCAATAGTAACAAGCCTTCATGCAGGGCAGGGTTAGCTATGTTCTTCTCTCTAAAGCCATTAATATTCTCATTTATGAAGGAATAGAGATAAAATGGGATAGAAATCTTTTTTCTGTGCCTAAAGTGATTCAACAAGACAAAGTGGTAGGTACAAATTCTATCAAACCTGGTATCCAAAGTGACGTAAGATATGAGGGCCTTGAGAACAAACCGCCACAAAATTTTCATTCCTGCAGGGTAAGTACCCATCTTGACAATGGCCTTCTTCTCCTTGTCGTCTCTCACAAAATTGTTGATAGCATTGTCAAAAATTTTACGATCCTTGTAAAAAAATTTCTCAACAATGGGGATGCCAGTGACCATGGAAATCACCTCCTCCGTGACAGTGAAGGACTTACCCTCTATCTCCACCATTCCTTTGTTCAAGGTTTTAACAAAAATGTTGGTGATCGCCTTCCTGCTACCATGGAGTCTTTCTATGAAGGTGGTAATTTTCCCTTTCTGCAGGGCGTTCCAAACTTTAGTACAATTCTTCCACTTGATGTCATTCTCTGGTTCCCTTCTATGTCTTTCCCCAACCATGGCTCTAGTCTGGGTGCTGGTTTCTCTCTGGTAAGGTGGAACCTTAATGCTTTCCATCTTTCTTGCAGCCTTTATTCTTGGATTTCTAGATTTTTGCCTTTGAAGATAATTACAGTTCTTGGGAAAGGAAACCTAGAAAGCATGCGGAGGGGACGCGTAGTAATTAACCTTACTGTCCCTCTAGTGCTTGTCATTAATATAATAACTCCTCCAAAAAACCCCTTTTCTTTCATGATTATCTTTTATTATTTCTTCAGTACTTTGGAGTTTGTCCCCATCGAGAGAATCCTTCACACAACCTGTGAAATCTTCGGCATGATGCCGACTCACGTTAGCTTCCTTGCTAATAGCCTGGTTGGCGATCCATTCAACAACCCAAGTGGCATCCCTGGACACTTGATAAATGTGGACCACTTCAAGATTATTTTGAGTGGCCCACGATTCATCGAACGTGTTGGCGCTTATGGTGATGTTCAAAGAATCAGCTTCCAACCAGAGATGATTGACCCTAGTATCAAGGGTGAACTAGAGGGTCACACAAGCTTCCACAAAGTGATTAGCTAAGGGAAGGATGACCGCAACAAAACCAAATCCAATTCCACCACTACCCACCTGGCCTGGGATCCCTTTGGCCTCTCCATTGAAGTTGGCTTTGGACTAGCCTAGCAGAAAAAATCTCCCTTTGTTGTTTTGTCTTTTCTCCTGAGCCGCATCCTTGGCATTTCCTACTTCGTAGATGACTTCAACATTAAGATTAGTTGAGGTCCACAAATTGATTCCCTTAGACAAATTATAAAAGTTATTCATGAGTTTATTTGTCAATAAAAAGTGACAATATGTCAATAAAGCTCCTATGAATGTTTATACTCAATGAAGCCCTCTACTCCACCAAGCTCATAAATATTACTCAAATATCAAACCACATTAAAATAATCTCTCTCTCTCTCTCTCTACATAACTCCATACCTCTCTTCCCTTAAAGTGCTAAAACTAAGGTTAAGGGGCCACATATGTGAATGAGTTAAGTTTCCCTACCCGGTTCATATTTTTAGTCCCTAAAGATGTGTGCACATCTTCATTGCCCATAAGTAATGGTTGTAGTATCAATAATATGTATGCATCAATAACGTGTATGAATTTTTCAAAATTATTGACATTGCAAACTCATTTGGTCATGTATGTATTTTTTTGGGTAGAAAACACAATTAGGTTTATGGAATTCAAAGTCTATGCATTACCTTAAATTAAAAGGGAACTTCAATGACCCACTACAAGTGTTTCTATTCTCCTTGCGATATTTTCAAATAGTATAAGATATTTCTTTATTTTATATGAGCTCTAATGATTGAAGTATATAATCAATTTGATTGTTCAATATTATTTATTTATTTAATAATTTTGATTGTCAAAATTGATGGCTTTCACATATATTTTATGATGATTTAGGCCAATTGATATTATTGTTTTAGGGATTTTGATATGTTGGACCCCTCAAAGCTCCCCCATTTATCAATTGGAGCACATTGCGATGAAGACAAGGCAACATGATCTTTTATTTTCTTCTCAACCTACTCCTTTGTTCTTTTTATCACATAAAAGGTCCTATTTTTAATGTTTGTATTCAAATCACCAAAAAATTCCAATTGTGCACAAGGACCTAGGATTTAACATCTTGACAAAATTATTTAGTTAATTCCAAACTATCATCAACCAAGTATTCAGGGATAAACATGTTGGAGTACACTACCATTGAGAGGGGGGTGAATCAGTGGTATGACAAATTCAATCCAAATTACACTTTTTGACATTAAAAAACCTGGAACAATATGAAACTAAAATAGGAAAGATAACAATGAAAATAAGACACACACAAAGAATATGATGTGCAATGATTTGTCCTAAGTGGAAACCCTCTGGGGAATATGACCACTCAAATTGCCTCACTAGCTTATATGAAATATCCTTATTACAATGCCTCACTGGTTGTATGTTTGTCTCACTCATTGTGCTATCTCACTGATAGTCTTTTTCAATGCCTCATTGGCTATATCTCAAATTAAAATATCTTATCTTCATATAGAGTCAAAATGTTTGTACAAAGAATGGTTATTATGCAACTTAATATAATACATAATTAAGTATATTATATTATATTCAATAATGAATTATACTAAATTAGTACAACTGCATAAATCTTTTGCAAATATTGTTTCTTTTCATACAATGTGCGCACTATACTTTGATTGAAATGAATGTTTCAAATAAACCCACCGTCTCTTTCTCTATACATCAATAACATTCACTGAGTGATGCTTATATAAAGTTCACTAACAGCCATGAAACTGATTGTACACCTCATCAAACTGAATGCGTAATTTTCATAGAACTATTCATAGGAGACTAAATTAATCAATTTATTTTGAATAAGTATGCCTTCTCTCTATCAAATAGTAAATAAACAATTAAAAAACAAATTACCAAGTAAAATTGCCTTCAAGGAATTATCTATAGCTATCATGTAGTCGGGCTTAACAAATTGTTAATCAAAATCTTTAATAAAGACTCAACATGAATTCCCATACTGCACATTGACCCAACCTAGGGTTACAAAATATATATACTACACTAAACAATATTCATGCATGAGCATGAGTTTAGGTTTAATAGACCCGACCAACTAATGGAAGGTTAATATTAATATGCAATAAAAATACTTTGAAACCCATGAACTCAAGGAATGAAACACTTGTCTAGGGTTTAGATTAATAAACATGAAACACATCATATGTGACAAACCTAAACTAGGGTTTAGACTTCTGCACAAAACAAAAACCCTTAACTAAATACTATCCAAGACTTCAAGTGTATAAAATAAAGCTTACAAATCATATGAAGCACACATTTTAAGTTTTCATGAAAGGGTACTAACATAGAAAAACCAACTTGGGTTAACATAGAAAGACCACTTTTACCAAATGAAAACAAATAAGTAAAATGCTCTTTGTTAACATAAATTAAATAAACATGATACAAATACAAAGACTTAAAGAGAACAAATTTTCAAAGTAACAAATTAGAAACTAACCCACAGATTAAAAATCTCAAACAACTTTTTCAAACTCAAATTTGAAAGATGAATTTTGATAGAAGAATGCATGGAGAGAGGACACTTGTTAAGAAAATCACAACATCCTATATGACCCGCTCTTCAAAATCCTTGTCAATCTTTCACTAAATTCATCTAATCCTCATACAATCTACAAATGGTCCTTGATATCCCTATAGCAACTGTCTGGCGCTATCTAAGGGAAACTAAAATCATGGCAGTGCCCTTGGCCTATTCGGGTTGTGCCCTAGCTTGATGAGCTTAGGGTTTCTCTTAACAAAATAATAAAAATGTGTTCATTTAACAATGTGTTACAACATAAGCATGCCAATAAATAATGCATGTTAATCAATGCCATTAAACTCAACTTAATGCCAACAATACAACATTGATATTACTTTTGTGCTTAATGTTTTGCCAAATATTCCCTTCACACTTAGGCAATGCTAACCAAAAGGCTTGCCACAACCTTTGTAAAATATAACCCCTTCTGAATTTCAAATGCCTCATCATACATAGTGATTAGGAAATATAATGATAAATAGTCAAATTGAATATAATGGCTATGTGATTCAAATTAGGCATCATGTAAACTAATTTTGAACAAATCTGATCATTACTTGAATGTCAACTATAATATGCATGTCATAAGTCAATGTACCTCAATGTCAAATTTTAAATGCTCATGCTATCATGAAAGGTATGCATCAAATTGCAAATCAAACTGATCACTGCCATGTATGTCTAGTATGTAATCAATATCACTGATTGCAAGAATGATCATCATCAAGTAGTATCACTGACTGCAAATATGATAATTATTAAAATATATACATGAGAAAGTTAGTGTTGTGGCGTCGAGGACAAAACAAAGACATGACCAACAAAATAATGGTAGGTTGAAAGTCTTATCCTAATATATTGTTAACCTAATTAGGTCTCCTTTTGCATTTCTCTTCCATCTTTACAATCCTCCCAATAGTCTTCTAGGTGTGCTTGAGGTTCATATAGACTCTCTCCATAACATGTTTAAAAAAAAATTGTTTTCATATTGTGTTCTAGGGAACCATGGCTAGACGTGAAACTCTGCCAATATCTTTTGAGCACCTATAGCAACATCATTACTCTTACACATGAAGTTGTACAAGCTAGATAGGAAAGGAGTATCCATTATTTTTTGTCTCAATATATTTCACATTAACCTTTTCCATGTAAAGAAAAATCTATAGGAATACAAAATAATTTGAGGCATATATGGGTAATTTTAATGCCAGGGCATTTACATAACCCCCAATTCTCAGATAAGAGAAGTTATCAAATTGAATAAAATAGTTTCCATACTATCTTATCATGGTGATAGATTCTTCATAAATCCCCTCTTCATGATAACCCTCTATCTTCTTTACCATAACCAAGAGGAAAGCATCACCAACATAGTGGTAATTTTCTATTCTGTCAGTTTTTGAAGTTGTTGAAAGTATTCATAAATAGGTACATTGCCAAGCAAAAAATCTAGGTTTACCAAACAAGGCCACATTCTATGTGCACCAACAAGAATGTAAATCAATAAAGAGCACACATGAAAGGAACCCATTCATTTACAAGCATCTAGATGCTCATGTAAATTGTTAGCTATAAGTTCAACCCAGTCAATGTATTTATTTTCATCACAGATAATTAAGATAATTTGACACATCTAGAAATGAAATTCTTTACAATCTTCAATACCAATAATCCTGTGTAAGAAGGTAACAACATCATCAATTTCCTATTTGAAATATTTTCTTATGAGGATTGAAGGCAGTTGATATTTCTCTTTCTTTTCCTTTTTGAACCACATCTTGGTGATAAAACTTGAACACCAATCCTTCTTATCATAGTAAAATTTCCAACTAGTCTTTATTGATATATTCTCGAATTTCCCCCTTTCAGGTAACTAGAGTATTTGGAAAATAGTTTCAAGGTCAATCTTTGCAATGAAACAACTGTCAAAAGCTCAGATTTCATAAGATTGACAGTCATAAATAATGGTTCGCACAAGGTAACACTAGGTCATGGCAAGGAGCAACATCCAAAAAACCTCCAGCATTAATAAGCCCACATTCAAAGATTTTTTTTCCTTATGGGTGGAAAGGATTCTATTTTCATCCTTGTGAGAATCTCAGTGAGACTCATATCACAAAGATCAGTATCTTTTATGCCCTTAAGACCAGCCTATTTATAGTACGTGTCATTTCTAGGATTCTGAAAAAGGGCTCTAAATTTACTAGGTAACGAACGAGCAATTCAATAATTCTACACACTACCAAATAGGTATGCCAAAAACATAGAGGAAAACAAAAACAAAGAGTCATGGAGGGGAAGATTTGGAGCTTTGCACTAACCACCATTCAAATTTGCTTGAAAATCAAGAAAGAAAAATCAAAGGAGAAACTTGAGTCTAACCTTTCGTTGCAAACTTCTCTCCCAACTCATCCATTGCTATCAAAAAAATCCAAGTCTAACTAAATATTATTTTTATTAAAAATAACTAATCCATTTACATTTATCTAATTAAAATTTATATTTATGTAAAAATATATATTTTTATTTCTCTACTAATCGAAAAAAAAAACTCACCAAAATAAGAAAACAAATTACATATTTCCCCTTAAATATATCAATTATCACTATTTTGGATGATATAGAAAAAAAAATCATTTTATATAGACAATTCTTTTGGATGAAATAAGCTTACCATTAAATAAAAAAGATTAGTACATCAATAAAAAAGAAATTGTTTGGAAGATTAAAAATCAATCCCAAGAAGTCTCATGTAGACCTTGCCCGAAAAATAGAAACCATTATAAACTTGGGCATAGCCCAGAGTAACAGCAAACTCTTAGACGGCTAATGCATAGACTTAAATTTTAAAAACCAATAAACGACTAAAAGAACTCGAGTAAAGAAATGCAATGGAGTTGAATTTGGCTAATTTTACTAATTTCACTATCTAACAAACTCATTTCACTAATTTTACAGCCACTATCATTTCTACACGTATTTCTTCGCTCATTCTTATTGTGCTTAATTGGGAGTGCCCTCTAACTATTACAAGCTGCAATGGAGTTGAATTTGGCATGGGGAAGTGCACGTACAAGAAGTTGTAGACAAGGCCGGCCTCGACTTGAAGGATTTTATGGCGACGTTGCAATGAAAGAGACTCGCTGCTCCTACTTTCTTAATCTCATCCTTAGAGGTACTTCAATTATAATACATTTAATATTTCTATTCTTTTGAGAAGCATGCTATTAAAGAGAGCCATATTGTTTATGTTGTGCAGGTTTGAGCACGGATGAAATAGAGGTGGCGATGGATAAGGAGCGGGGTCTCATATTGCGTGGAGAAAGTTATTTCAAAGAGGTCGGAATGCTTAAGTGGAAATGCCGCCTCATGTCTAAGAGAAGGAGGGCTTTCAAAATTCCCGAGGACGTGAACGTGGGCGCCACCAGAGGTATCTTTGAGCGGCACATTTTGCATGTTGTAATGCCCAAATTCAGACAGAGCAGATTGAGTCCATACCATGTCATTCACATTCACTCCTCTCGTCGTCATTGTCATGCCCACCAACTGAAATCATCTCCGGCTAATGTGAAAGTGGACCATTCGTTGTCTTGTTCTGATACAAGTGAAATCATTAAGAATGATATAATCTGTTCTTCTACAAGCTCTATGTCCAAAGCGCAGGGAAAAATTCAACAATATCGCAGGACTAGATGGAGAAGTATAAAGAAAATCACTGCAAACAGTCAGAGGTAGGATAGAAAATGAATTTCTTATTCATAGATCCCAACCATTCTTTGTAAGTGAAATACAACCATGTCTCCAAGGATGTCTCATGCACGGGATAGTCCATGCCTGCATTGTAAATTGATCCCTGTACAAGTGGCAAAGACTTTGTTTGTTCCCGATGGCCCGGAAGAAAAAAGTCAAGTGTATTCATATCTTTGTATAAATATGTAAAAAAAGTTTTTTTTAAAAATAAAAAAATAGTTTCTATTTAATTTGTTTTCTTCGAAATGAATGACATCATGTGTCCATATCACTTTGTTTTAAATTTTTTAATAAGAAAGTTTATGGATAATTTTCAATGGATTTATGATGAAAACCTTTAATCTACCTCGGTGCCATATAATTTTTTGTATTGTAAAAGGTCAAAAAATAGTAAATACCGGCCTAATAGAGGAGCAGCGGTTTAAAGGAATTTGAAATATCATGAGGACAATATGATAAAGGTAGTATTGTATATTTGGTGATGGAAGTGGCAAAGGTAGTGCTGGTATGATGATGGGATAATTTTAATTATTAGATGAATATAAATATGCGATTTTGTATGTTTGGTAATAGGCTTCATAATTATAGGCAAAGTTATGAGAGAAGTAAATGTGTGAGAAGCATCATAGTCAGTATCATATCTATTGAGAGTAGGGAGCATGCTACGAATTTTGTGGTTTTATATAGTAAGTCATTATAATCATCAATTGAAGAACGGAAAGGTGCATTATGAATAGAAACAAGATGGCTCCTATATTGATAAGGTCTTGTAGAGCTTGAAATTTATAGGGAGAAATCTCATAAACCCTATGGTATGTGAAAAAGAAATGCTAAATGACCACTTACAAATATTATCACATGTAGGAGTTCAAAAGTGAATAATTAGATTTCCAAGACGATATGTTAGATATGGTCAAAAAGGCGATCAAGTTGTGTGTACATGCTTGTTCATTGGATGG
This sequence comes from Chamaecyparis obtusa, assembly GCA_027943335.1. Taxonomy (NCBI): domain Eukaryota; kingdom Viridiplantae; phylum Streptophyta; class Pinopsida; order Cupressales; family Cupressaceae; genus Chamaecyparis; species Chamaecyparis obtusa. The sequence goes on along the minus strand of BSBK01003238.1, from coordinate 428,688 downwards.
AATGTGACAAGGCTGACCTGATTTGAAATATGCTTAGAAAAAGTGGATGGTAATGGATTTGGGAAAGGGATCAATGAATACAAAGCAATAGGAAAATAAGATGATGAAATATATTGTGAGGGGTTTATCTCTAGCTAAGGTCATTCAAGCAAAGACGAATGAATAGGGAACAAGGAATCATGCAAAGAATTCTCAATGTCTAATATTCAAAAAAGATAAATCGATATTATTGTGATAAATTGGTTAACTATTTTATTGTGTTCTAGATCATCATAGAAGGAGGAAATCAAAGAAAATTAGGTGATATATGAGAAAAATGTATATCATGATATGGAGTTTATTTAAAAATATAGGTAGGCCTCATCATTAATTAGAGTAGAACCATAAGAGAAAGTATTATGATCATGTAGGGTGGAGAAATATGAACAAAGAGGATCACTATAGTTAAGAAGGGAATAAGATAGCCCGGTTTAACATCCCCTAAGAGATCCAAAGGGTTTGAATATGTCACTTTTGGATGTCTTCTATTATCGACAAAGGGGAAGCCTTTATCAAGAAGTGGTTTATCATAAAATTACTCATGGTATGTAGAGGCATGTAGAGGCATGATGAAAGAAAGACAATATAAGAGAGATTTGAATATAGGAGAGCAAGGAATAATATTATTCAGAGTTAAAGCTAACACATAAATGGTATCTAAAATAGATAAGAAAACAATGGTATCTAAATGAAACTATTAGTTTTTGCTTCAAAATATAAAAAAATATAAAAAATAAAGAATATCTAGTTTAAAAACAAGCTTGGATGTACACTCAAAAAATATTTTAGTATAAGTGGCATTGTCCTTTCCAGATAACACACCCATGATGGCATCTAATTGCACTAGTTTCTAGTGTGTAGTTGATTGAGTAGGTGGTACATAATTTGTAGAATTGTATAAAACACTGATAAAGTAAGTCATAGAAAGAGGAATAATAGGATAAGTAAAAATGTTCAAGTATGTTGAATTCATGAAAATCTCAATAGAAAAAATTGAGATATGCTTACTTAAATTTATGCTTTCAGTTGTGCAAAGTAGGATAACATTAATGTATAAAATAATATCAATTTGTTTTTTGTGGCACAAGGGTGATATGACTTAGTTGATTTATCAAAGATTATATGAAAACTATAGAAATAAATGATATGACATAATGGTGATGGAAATCCTTTCAAGAATTAAATATTCATGTGGATCAAAAAGAGAAGTTAAGTGAAATATAAGTAAATAGGACCCTTTTATTGAGACATGAAGATATTATTAAGTGGAGTGAAGGAAAACTAGGGAATTATAATCTTAGGATACTAGTTGATGCATGTAGCCATAAAAAATAAGACTGCTTGGTCCACTTGTGCTAAAAAAACCATTGCCTCCCCGAGACTTGGGGTTTTGATTGACCATTGTTATAAAATAAGATTTTAACTAGTGAAATAATTAGAAAGGTTGACTATGCAAGCCCTCACACATGCTATAATATATTCAACTAGTGGATCAAAATAATAAAAAGGTTTCTCAAGTGGCAGATCATTTGTATAGAGGATTGAGAATTCACCGCATATCCTAAATTATGAATCTCTACCTATAGATATTTATGTTTTACTAGCTCATTTTGATTTTCCATCTACTAGAAGATCCAGATTTGGTACTTGATTAAATGCCTACAAGGATGGATTATTTTCCTAGAGGCAGATCTAGAGGACATAGAGGTATAGGTGGAGACAAATTCAAGTAGAACAAGGATAGAGGTATAGGCACCAAAGGAAGTTGATCATCCAACACCAAAGCTAGTTTTTAATTCTCTTGCATATCCCCTTAGAATAGGAGAGTCCATCAATTTGATAAAGTTGCAAAGGCATGGACAAATCCATTTCCATATCAATATTGACATCCTGTTGTAAAGGTCATAGGAGAGAGAAGTGTCTAAGAAAGTTACAATACCATCGATAGAAGTAGATCCATACATAAGAGTATGTGGTAGCTAAGAAAGATCTAATCCGATAAGTGTGAATTAGAATAGTCAACTATTGATGGTAGGTCCCTTAATATAATTGAAAGGAAATAATATAATTAGTTATGATCTATAATAACGATTCGGTATTGATTCAAATTTTTGAATATAAACCGAAGTGTTAGAATTGTGCCATCTAGGAGTAGCTTGTTCATTTTCAAAAGGGGCGCTATAATATGTAAACTTTTGCCTTTTTTAGGTAAAATTATAATAGAATTTTGATAATTGATTCTCTTGTAATCTGAACCCTTTGTGTTTAGATAACATACAGTGTTGATTGTACCTAAGGTTTGTTTTATTGTATTTTTTTATAAACCAAATTAATCAATATAAACTGTTTACTAAATTGTAAACCTTTATCATGAAAAAAGTCATTATTAAATATAGATTGAATCCATAAATAAATTTCATATCCACAAATACAAAGATTAATACAAATCAAAACTTTAACAAAAACAATATAACCAAACATTTGTCGATGTTTACCAAGATTACATCTCGATCATTAAAAGATTGTTATATTTCAATTACTATACCAATTCTTAGTTTTAAAATATTGATATATTATTACTTAATTACCTTTTGTTGTCTTAAAAAAAAATAGAAATAAACATAGCGATGCATTGTATTATGAGATTTACTCCGACGGTAAGAAAGGTATTCTTGCCCTTTGACTGTAGGGAGAGCAAAAACAGCACGTGACTGAGGAAAGACAGTCGAATTTTATTCCTCTCCGTTTCCTCCCGACATCCGAAAATAAGTTTGTCGGAAAGCAAAGAGTTGAATGCACGAACAGAATCAATTTGACTATATAACAACATGCTCAATTCAACTTATTTGAAGTTCATAACTTTCAGTTTCTCTAACTGTATTCAAAGATAACTCATTCTGAGTTTCTACCTTCATCGCTGTTTTATCAAGGCAATTTCAATGGAGTTAAATTTGGCAGTGAGTAGCGTACGAATCACGACTTGCAGAGAGCAGCCGCCTTCAGTGGAGGGAGTTCAATTGAGAGAGACCCGCTCCTCTTACTTCCTCAACATCAACCTTCAAGGTATTACTTTCTCAATCTCTCTCTTCTCTCACATCTTTTACAACATACGAAATATAGGTTCTCCTCTTCTCTTCTCATCTCATCTCACCTGAATATGTGTTGCGCAGGATTGAAGAAAGAAGATATACAGCTGGAAATGGCCAAGGACCGGTGTCTTGTGATACGTGGAGAGAGGTACTCCCAAGATATGGGAATGCTGAGGTGGAAATGGAGGGTAGTGGAGAGTGGCAGTCCGAGCAAGGCTTTCAAAATCCCCGATGATGTGAATGTGGGCGGAATAAGAGTCAGCTTTGATCAGGGACTCCTCCATCTTTCCATGCCCAAACTCTCCCGCAACACATTTACTCCTTATCACGTCTTCCACATTCACTCCTCCCATCATCCTCATCGTCCACATCAACCTCATAAACAACAAGGAGAAGGAAATAACATGGCTGATAAGTTGGCAACCATTTCTGAGGATGCTGATATGAAGATGGAGCCATTGTCACCAGGGCATCATCCAGAAGAAGAAGAAGACGGTAAAATGTCTGCAGAGGTTCCAGCAAGAGAGTGCGCGCCATCAAAATCTATGCAATCAGTAGACGTTTCAATAAAGAAGGAAGAGTGTGTTTCTCAATCTGAGAATCAACAGGAAGATGTTATGCAGGAAAAACGTGGAGATGAAGAAGAGAGAATTGGTAAAGGTGTTGAAGGCTTGAAGATGATTGGTGCATTGGATGCTGAAGCAAAGCGAGGACCGGTTGTGCAGGAAGAGGAGGAGAAAGTGAAGAAAGGATATTATGGAAAGGTAAAGGAAGAAAGAGATATTGTGGAGAGTGAAATGTCTGAGCATCCCAAGCCATTCTTATGCGGATGCTTATCACAAATATTCTCTGCCATTGCTGCAATATCTCGTCGTAAGCAGCGGTGCCCATAGGAATCGTGTGATTGTCTGTTATATTTATTCTCTTGTGGCTTAAAGGCCATTGTTCAATCCTCCATTCTTTGTATGAATTTCAATGAATAAAGAACGGGAAGAAAAGAATGTCTTATAGCGCCTCCCGTTGTAGCGTAAAGTTGCACAAAATATCTTGGAATTCACTCATTCGTTTTATTCGTTTTAATAGTTAACTTTGATTATTTGCAAAGTGCTCTAAAGAGATTATGATGTATTATAAATCAATGTGGGATTCATTTATTAGTATATGATAATGAGATTTATCTAAAACTTATATCTAATATTTTTGAGAATTTTATTTCTAATTTTCATTATATATGAATATATATGTGTGTCATTACAATTACTATTTTGCGAGTACTTACATATGGAAGAGATTGAAAGAAAGAAAGAAATATTTTCTATTTTGATTCCTGTTGAAATTTGAACATAAATAGATTTTTGTTACTTTTATTACAATCAAACATGTCATTGATTTGACTCTAGAGAAGACATAATTCAAATTACATGTAAACATGTCATAGTAAATGACAAATTATTCACGATAACGTCTAGAAGATCTAGAATATGTTGAATTTTTTTTTTCAATTATAATGATTTTAAGTTTTTCTTCTAAAAGAGATTAGAATAACTAATCATTTCTTTATGTTTATTTGTCAAGATAATTCTAAAAGTTTATGTTACTTTATTTCATGTCTTTTATAAGGGTTATAGTAGGATTTTTAAATGTGTAAGAGTATTTGCAAATTTCTAGGACATTTACAATTTTTTGTTACAATAAATCTCCATAAGGTTCATTTTAAGATGATTTTTGTAGATTTTAAGTAAATTTGGGTTCCCTAAATCACTTTGTTTTAACCTTTCATCTTCTATTTTATTTTGCCATTTTATGATCTCTTTAGTTATGTATGAATAATTCTATTTATTGCTCTAATAAACTCTATACTTCGTATATAGATTATATTTCCATTAAACAACTAACTAAATCAACTTATATTAAAGATAAACTAAGAAATATTTTGGTGAGTTATATAGTGGAATATTCATTATAACTATGAATTATAAATTAGAATTCAAAAGAAGTTTTCTAAGGTTTTTTAACATTTTTTATTCGATATATTTCATAATTCATGTCTATTATTAGCTAGAAGTAAAGGTGAACTCAAAAATAGAAATATGAAAATATGATTACAAATATGGTATTTTTTCCTTATGATCATGAAAAAATATTCATTCAAAAGAACTTAAGAATGGAATAACATTAATTACAACAAGAAAAATCATATAGTAAAATCAAGTCAAAACCTCAAAACCAACAGACAAAAAATGAATTATGTGTAGAAATCCTTAATGAATAAAACTCCATAGAACAGAGTCCAAGATTTTATGGCTCCCCAACTACATGAGATATATACAATAATCTTCCTTGTATTTCCAAGCCTTGCATCTTTTACAATGTACTTTTGAAACAGCTCACGGGTGGCTGCAAGAAGTTGGGTGCCAATTTTTGGCAAAAAGTGGAAGTGTTTTTCCTATTTTTCAAAATTCATGTCAATTGATGTCAAAAATTGAGGCACTTAGAGATTGAATTTCAAAAAACTTCACTAATAGAAATTATAGTACTCGGAGTTAGCTTTTCAAATATGTAATTTATTTCAATACCCACATTGCATAAATTAATTTTGGTAGGCATATTTAAAAACCACTTTTTCAGAATGCCTGTTTCAGGACCATACCTCACCCATGTACGACCACCCTTTTTTGACACAAATAAATCAATATATGTTAATCCTTTTTAGGAAAGATACCTAAGACACTATAGATTGATGAGTATATTTTTCCTTATTTTTTTTTATTGATTTTTAATTGACAATAAAGTATATTTTCAAAACCTCTGGTGTACGGCCACCATAATTTGATGAAATGTTCATAGTTTTCAAAAAAAAAGAAATTATCTTGAAAAGAATAGAATGTAGATTGATGCCATATAATTTTTTTTTGCAGAAACCTTAAAATAAAAAAGTTATTAAAAGTTTAGTAAACCTCTGTGTTTCACATTTTCATACCTTTTGCTATTGATAAATATAGGAAAAATAGTAAAATTTATTATATCATCAAAAAATTTACATTTATGGAATCAGGACAATGAAATCTATAATGGATTTTCGTTTCATCAAAAAATTCAAATTGAAAGATGCTCAAAAAATTCGTTGAAGACACAAAATTAATGTTAAAATAACTTAGTCAAATTTGTGGAGGTGAAGACATAGGGTCGGTGGGACCAAGCCTAAATCATGCCTATCCCGTACCAAAAATTGAGGCAAGTTCAGTTTTCCCACCCCAAGCTTTTAGAAATGGGTGCCCGATTTGAAATTTAAAAAAATAGGTGCCCGTTTCAAAAGTAACCGTTGACGAAACGGGCACCCATTTAAAAAAAAAAATGGGTGCCCGTTTCTAATGAATCCGTTGGAAAATGACAGGTGTAGAAGTACAAAGGTACAATGATTGAATCATTATTCAATCATTGTACAACTGTACCCGTGTGCAGATAGAATGTTTTAATTAATTTAGACTTGGTTTTGTCTTGTTCTGGATTTGACACTTGTTGGATTAAAAATTCATCCAAATATGGGATCAAAGCAACGTAGAAAGAGACAACGGATAGAAAATAAAGAAAAGGAAGCAAAATGTCAAAGAGAAAGAAGAGCAAGAATTAGAGAGGGTAGTAATGACGGAGCTTCGAGTTCAACAGTAGCTTTAAAGGAAGAGAGCATTGAGAACACTATAGTGGATGAAGAGCCAGAAGAAGGAAATACAAATCAAGAAAATACAGGTGCATCTACTAACCCAGCATTGGGTACTGGTATGTCTTCACAACCCCGCATATATTCTGAAAATGAAATTCATGATTTTTTTCAAGCGGGCTATGAAATAAATGATTTGGATTTTATTCATAGAATTACAGTAAGAAATGAAAGTCAAACACTAGTTGAAAAAGAAATTGAAACCCCACCTATGACTGAAAATCAAACCCCAACTGATGGTGAAAATAAAAGTACAGCTAAAATTGAGAGTGTGGATGTAGACATGGAAATACCAGTTGAAAATGAAACATGTTTAAATGATAATGAAATGGGTAATCTTTTTCAATTGAATAGTGGTGTGTTAGACAATCTTCGTGGCTTGGTTTCATGGAGGCAGATTAAGACATATGCTAACAGATTGTTCAAACAATTTTTTTATAACAAGAAATTTGGGTTTCAATGTCAATTGATGTTACAATTAATGAAAATGATGAAGATGCGGAAAGTGATGAAGAGGTTAGGAGTCAATGTGAAAGAAAAAAAAAAAGGATGAGTCTTTGAAACAAGTTGTTTCGACTATTGCTAGTGCCTTTGATACAATTGGAAAGAAAAGTCATTCTAAAGATAGAAATGCGGCACGACGAGCAATAACAACAGCTTTAGTAAACAAATCAACCCATGATAAAAGAATGATGAGTAACATAAGTGGATATCTTAATATTCATCGTAAAAATTTGGCAAAAGCTATGAAGAGAAGAGTTGACTTTGAAAGTGATCCAGCTAACAACTTATGGACCTATAGTGGTAGACTCCCAAGATCTGATATGAAACTTACTAGTGAAGTGAAAACATTGATTGAAAGATTTTGGAAGGATAATACAAGAGTATCGCCAAATGCCAAGGATGTTCTAAAATTAAGAGTTGGCTCAAAAATTCGTGAACCACATCCAAAACACTTTTTGGACATGACTCAAACTGAATTATACAAAAAATTTGTAAATGAAAAGGTGTTATCAATCAGCATAAGTCAAAGATCATTTGAAAAGTGTAAACCTTGGTATGTAAGGGTAAACAAGGAAAGAGTCACATGTTGTTGTAAAACTCATGTCCAATTTCGTTACCATTATGATTTATTTCAATCTATACGTGGTACCATGCATACTAAAGAAATGTTACAGGAATGTGGTATCCAAATTCCACCTCAAGTTATAAAGGAGTTCATCTCAAGTTTGTTTTGTGACCCACATAATGACCAATATTTTATTTTCAATGCACGTGTTTGTGGTGTATGCAATATATGTGGCAATCTTGCATTATTAGATGAGTGTTTTCATGAAACTCCTACAGCTAAATTTGAACAACAAATGATTGATGTGCGAAGATTTAAAACTGTTGAATATCCATTGAAGGATGGAAAGGTTGGAAGATGATGTGACCTAATAAATGAAAGCATTAGTGTTCACGCATTCATGAATGAATTCAAGTGTAAGATCATACCTAAATATGTGAAACACTCTCATAATGCTAGATGGCTTGATGAACAATTTCGCATGTGCAAGAATACACTCCCAGTGGGTAGTTTACTTTCAGTAGTTGACTTTGTAGAGAACTATACTCTTGCACCACAAGATGAGATCTAATCTCAATATTATAATTTAGTACAAGTAGCCATTTTTGTTCATATTGTCTATAGGCATGCACCTGATAGTACAGAAGAGGATAAATTTTTTTTGAGGGAGTACCTCTTTTATATGAGTGATAATAAATTACACTCATCAGAGTTTGTGCAATACTGCATGGAGACATTTTACGACAATTTAAAGGAGAGACAAATTCAAATGACACAACATCTAATATGGTCAGATAATTGCATAGGTCAATTCAAGAATGCTAGAATGTTTTATTGGTTGAGTAGGACACATAAGAAAACAAATGTTGAACATATCTGGAGTTTTTTTGAAGCTGGACATGGGAAAGGAGAACATGATGGTGCTGGTGCATGTGTTAAGAGAGCCCTTTCAAGAGAACAACTCAAGTTTGAAGAAAAATCCAAATTTAAAAATGCACGTGAAATTGTTGAATGGTGTAGTACAAGTTTATCTACAGGATCAAATCAAAATTCTACAATCAAACGTTTCTTCTAGCTAGTAGAAGAGAATTATATCCTTTCAAGATATGAGTGTGATACGATAAATGGGTTAGCAAAATGGCATTCATTTGGAAGTTCTGATTCTAACACTTGGACTATATGGACTAGGGAGCTAGCATGTTTTTGTCAATTTTGTGTTGCAGGTGAATGGGAACAATGCGAGAGTACAGAATGGGTTGAAGAATGGAAACAAAGATCCTTAACACCTACTGAGACACAAGTTCCAGGTGATTCAACTAGTGAAGACCCATATCATGCATTTGCATCAGAAGATTATGATCATGTTTCAGATCTGATACAATCTAGTATTTATTTATTCAAATTTACATTTATAAGTGTAGGTTTTTTTACATACATGCATATGAAACTAATTATTTTTACAAGGCATGTGTATGCTGTTGTTTCACCTGAGGATAATGATGAGCAGACTGAGTACTGGCTTGCTAGATGTGTGGAACCTAAGAAAAAGTTGATATGTCATCAAGTAGATGATGATGGTTTTCAGTATCCAATTGGGTCTGTTGTGGTTGTTGGTACATGGCTATGAAAATACCTAACAAGAAGAAATGGGTTACCAGTGTTTGAGGACTACCAATCAGAAAAGAAAATTATTCAGTATTCTCATTTAGTGGTGGCAACGGATATCAAATTAGAAAGATACAAAGGGAGGCCCGCCAATAAAGTCTTATGGACCCTTTCGATGGAAGAGCATGAGGCAATCATAGAAGCATTACAAAAAAGAGAGGATGCAGATGGTACACTAGGTTGAATCAGATTTAGAGACATGTGAGTGCTTTTTAATTATGTTGAAAGTTTATATAGTTAGTTCTATTAGACATTAGACATGTACAAGTTCAATATATTATTATGTCAAATTTGGAGTTAGTTCTAATTAATTTTTTGTTTGAATAGGTATCATATGCGGATGGTACACTCGAATAAATCACATGTGTACATGTGTAAGTGTTTTTTAATTATGTCAAGTTTATAGTTAGTTATATATTAGACATTAGACATGTACAAGTGATAGATCTTATTATGTCAAATTTATAGTTAGTTGTGCATTAAAGATAGTTTTTCTAATTAATTTATTATTTGAATAGGTATAAAGTGTACAACTTTACACACGTGTGACATTCATATGCAGGAGCCCTAGAAGATGATACATTAAATTATTTCATTGAATGTTTATTTTATTTTTAATCATATTGTAATTGGGCTAAGAAGTGGGGTTTTCTTACTAGTTCTTTCCCTATGGAGCCCTTGAACTAGTTATATATATAAATAAAAATATCATTTATTGATGTACCATGTGTTATGATTCCTGTATACTTATTAATTTGTTCATTTTTTAATTCAAATTCTACAATTAATTTGATGTGACATATAACTTGAATAATTTGATGTGACATATTAATTAATGATATCCATTATCTAGTTATGTAGTTATGTAGTTATGTAGTTATGTAGTTATCTTATTTTATCTCTACTTATCTGATTCACATTATATTTATTCATGTAGAGTATTTACATGCAATCCATCTTATTAAAAAAATCTTAGATCTAAAACAAATATTCTAATTTAATCTATGACATGTACATATATCGATCAACTAAAAAAAAGCTAATCCACATAACATGTCACTCTAGTCCATATATAACATGTCCAAATAACTAGTCCAAATAAAACATGTCCATAAAACATACATCATTGGTCCAAATAAAACAAGTTCATATATAACAAGTCCATAAAACATGTGAATAGTCCAAATGTAACAAGTCCATAAAACATGTGAATAGTCCAAATATAACAGGTCCATAAAACATGTGTTCATAGTCCATATAACATCTAGAAATAGTCCATATAACTTCTGAATAGTCCATATAACATGAAAACACAAGTAACATCTAAGAGCCTGGATCGCCCATCTGATTTGCCGTCCTCTTCACTCCATGTGAAGAGGACGGAGATGTATCATCATGCTGTACACCATCAAGTGACTGTAAACATAAATTATGAAGAGATAACATAAGAAGTGGGTTTAAACAAATAATTCACTTACAAACAAAATAAATATTGAATATAAATATATCAAATAAATTACCGTGGAACCTTGCTGAGTAGTTTCCTCTGTGGGAGGAGGACCTGGAGTAAAAAACGTTGCTGTGGTAATGTCCTATACAAAACAAATTGCAAATTTATTATAATAATATTCCCTAAAAATGACATGTGCATCATGATTAAAAAATATTGGAATTTAATATATTAATAACTATGACCTCAAAGGATGATGAGGCTTGCATCTAGCTGGGTCCTACACCATGACCACGTGAAACTATACTCACTAATGGTTCCGAGGGTACATCAGTAGGGAATGATGTGGCGAAGGCCTACACAATTGTAAAAAATAGAAGTGAATTAGAATATACGCATAAATACGTGAGCATGTATAAATAGTTAAATTCAAATTAAAATGCAATATACATACAAGCGGTATATGGGGAGTGTCCTCTGTGACCGATGGCAGAGTACCCATCGAACTGCTGCCAGGGTGGTATGAAGTGTGACCCTACAATATATATTTTGAAAACAAACATTATTAAAGTAAAGTTTCAATAGTAAATATTTCTAGGGGTCGAATAGACATGATAAAAACACATACAGTGAAAGGTGCACCAACATCTGAAGCAGTCGAATGGACATGGTGACGGTCCATGGATGTCGTGGACTCCTCTGCCCCCTATCTGACAAAAACAACATATTTTGGTTGATATGGTTTGTGTGTCTGTACATATATATGTAGACAAAATATTTTATCACTATTATATAGATTACCTCTGCGCTAGATAAATCCGCTGCATATAGAAGGTCAACAAATGATGACAAATCGGTAGGTCGATCCTCTGTGTCATCATATCCTCCATGTGCGCCCTCTGAATCATCAAATTTGTCATCTGGCCCCTTGCTCTATGGACCAGTACATATGTCCCCCAGCTGGTGCAAACATGTGCTATGCTCTGGGGTGCCCTAGCCATCTTGAACTGCTCAGCTAAATCACCCGAAAGGGTGCTCAATGAACCAAGAGTAGAGGTGACTGCTCGGTGGTGTACTGGTGCTGGAATCACAGGAGCTGGATAAGAAACAAGGGGCTCCTCACGTGGATGATTTTTGACTCTATCACTCAGCTTCACCCCAGGCCTGTCCTGAGGCATGCCTCTACCGACCCCCTGAAATGCTCTCATGTCAAAATAATTGGGTTTTTTACCCAATTCAAACTCAGCCCATAATTTTCTCAAAAAGTACATGGGGACCTCATGATTTGCATGTGGTGGATGGTCAAATACCATCCACCACCGCTCCCAAAAGTGCTGTGAAATCAACGAGTGCTTGCACCAGCGAATACATATTCTTGATTTTTTGGGGTTTATTTCTTCACCTATTTTCGGATTCTTAAACCACTGAGCAAAATCTACTTTGGTGATTTTAAGATCTTTCACCTCTTTATAGGTGAGTCCATCAACATAGAATGTTCTCATGGAATCTCTACATGAGCGATAGCTGTCCAACTCGTCATCGAGGGACTGGACAGAATCTACTATGCCTTGCATAGTATCTGCAAGGTGTAGTAGATGTGCGGAGGGGTGGGGATCATGTCTAACTATCTCAATGTCCCTGACAATAGAGGTGATATTACACCTCATGTCCTCTCTAAGATGCTCTGCGGTACGAGGAGGTGGTGGAGGTGGTGGTGGGGGCTGACCTCCTGAATGCTCATCCATCATGTGTAAACTACATATATAAAGTATTTGAACATGTAAATGAAAAGTATTTAAACACATGAATAATCTAAACATATATATCTCTATCTTCACATGCACACATTTATAAAGTATTTGAAAATGTAAATGAAAAGTATTTAAACACATGCATAATATATTAGGTCTTAAGGGTGATAGTAGGTCCTATTACGTCTTACGAGTACATACTAGCTCCTATTAGGTCTAAAGGGTACATAATAGGTCCTATTAGGTATTAAGGTTACATACTAGGTCTTAAGGGTCATATTAGGTCTTAAGGGTACATACTAAGTCTTAAGGGTCATATTAGGTTTTAAGGGTACATACTAGGGTTTAAGGTTCATATTAGGTCTTATTAGTTCCTATTAGATACTATTAAGGGGTTATATTATGTATATATTAGGTCCTATAAAGAGAGTTTACTTTGTAAATGTTTATTTCTTTTCAATAAGGTTATATTTTATATTGATTTAGTTGGTTTGTTAATATAATATTCAGATGTAATATTAAATTATTTACTTATTTAATTATTCATATACATTTTTAATTTACTTACATTCTAAACTTGCTACGATGTCTTTGTTTAAAGATATATAATGTATTCCTTTATTGGTCAATTTGAAAATAATTACTTTTTAGTACATTGAACATGACGAGAGAGGAGATAGAGAGAAGAAAGTTCAAGGGAGAGAGATGAGATAGTGGAGAGAGGAGAGACCTGAGAGAGGACGTGAGGAGAGAGGAGAGAGAGAGATTGGAGAGAGGAGCGAGCAGGTGAGGAGAGAGAGAGAGAGGAGAGAGAGAGATGAGAGAGAGAGAGAGAGAGTTCAAGGGAGAGAGATGAGAGAAAGAGAGAGGAGAGAACATTAGGTTTTCATTTACAATTGTCTACATTTTAGGTTTTGGTAAATACAATTTTATACATTCTAAGTTTTCGTTTTCAGTTTTTAACAAATACATGATTTCTAAACAAATTGAAAAGTAAATTAAAACATAAATAAATGAAAAACTATAAACATACATTCATTTTTAAAATAAATTCGTATAATGCTATTTAAAAACAAAAATTAACTTTTTATATGTTTTAGGTTTTCGTTTACAATTTTAAATATGTTTTTGGTTTTCTATGTTTTAGGTTTTCATTTTCAGTTTTCTACGTTTTAGGTTTTCATTTTTAGTTTCATTTTAGGTTTTGTTTTCAATTTCATTTTAGGTTTTCATTTTAAGTTTTTGTTTTTTGTTTTCATTTTCGGTTTCATTTTAAGTTTTCATTTTCAGTTTTCTACGTTTTAGGTTTTCGTTTTCAATTTCATTTTAGGTTTTCATTTTCAATTTCATTTTAAGTTTTTGTTTTCAGTTTCATTTTTAGTTTTTGTTTTCAGTTTTCTACGTTTTAGGTTTTCTTTTTCAGTTTCATTTTAGGTTTTCATTTTTGGTTTTCCACGTTTTAGGTTTTCATTTTCGGTTTTCCACATTTTAGGTTTTCATTTTCAGTTTTCCACGTTTTAAGTTTTCATTTTTGGTTTTCCACATTTTAGATTTTCATTTTCAATTTTCTCCATTTTAAGTTTTTGTTTTCAGTTTTCTACTGTTCAGGTGTTTGTTTTCTACTTTCTTACATTTTAGGTTAAATTGTTTTCAATTGCACATTATTTCTAAACAAATCGAATAACAAATAAAAACATACATTTCATAATCTAAGAAAATACATTCATTTTTAAAACGCATTCTTAAATAGCTATTTAAAACTAAAATTTAACGTTTTACTACAGAAATGAACATGAAAAATAAAATAAAACAAGTAAAAATGATAAATACGTACCTGGAACTTGAAAAAATGTGTTTGTGGGGTCGACAGGCATCTAACAATCGGGCAGGCGATGTTGAAAAATCGTAGATCCCGTTCTCTTGTCACTAGAAAATGATAGGAAACGCAATAAAAATAAAATAAATACTTTTAAAAAATGAGCACCCATTTTTTTAAAATCGGGTGCCCATTTTGGCTCGGTTGACCGAACCGAAACGGGCACCCGTTTTATTAAAGATCAGAGTGCCAAACCAAAACAGGCCCCCAATTTGACAAAAAATGGGTGCCCGTTTCTAGCGGTGCATTTTTCCAAGTCGTGGACTTTCGTAGAATATACCATCCATGAACCCTAACATATTGTTGTGTTAAAAAACTCATCAATAGCTCATTCTTTAACAAGTTGAAACTACTATATTCTCTCGAACACTATGAAAAAATGATACTTGATGAATTATTTTTCTCTATTTTATAGGGTTCAAGATGTTTCTCATGAAAATAATATTGAAAACTTGTTCATTAATTTACATGGACTATAGATCCTTTTTTTATTTGAACTATATACTTTACATGTGTTGATTCTGATACACATCCACCTTGTAGTTCACGTGCATAGCATAGTGGAAGAAGAATATAATGTTTTTGATATTAAAAGCAGACAAAATTAGGGGGTTATCCCATTACAAACCATCAGAGTATCAACAACAGATTAACAATTGTCAACAAAATGACAGCAGCATAAAATTTCCTTTATCAAAAACCATAAACCTACTAACCATAATAAAACTATAAGCCTTTAATCTAGACCAGAGTTTATGAGAGTCTTAATAAAAACCATACTATGCCATGCGTGGCTATAGTAAGAAGAGTCTAGAATAAACCAACTAAAACTAAGCACATACAAAGAACTACTAAGACCATGATAGCCACCAGGAACTCCAAAAAACTACCAATCACCAACCATCATTAATCCTTTTTGCTCTAGTTGGGCATGAAAAGAATCATCCTTGCCTAGTCTTTTGTGAGGAACGTGAAGAGGTTTTTATAATCATCCTCTTCACTCAAGTTTCCTTTGTTGATCTTCTCCAACAGTAGACATTAAACCTTGATGCAATATGGTATACTTCTTACCCTAATTTTTAGCCTCACCAACATCTTTAACATTGGCATCCATAGAATGCAGAAGGAAAAAAGGGATGGAAATAAGGTTGTTATTCCTAAGATGATTAATAAATTGAAGATGATACTAATAGTAAACCCCATAAAAAACCTCAAGGGTAAAATATTTCATGATTGCATAGCACACCTGCTCCGAGGACTGCAAAAGCTCTTCACGGTTGAAATCACCATGTAGCTTGACTGGCTTCACATCTTCGTAGAAGAAATGATTAAGGCTTGTGGTGTCCAAAATTCTTCTCTATTTCTTCTACTTCCTTCCTTCCATCGAAAGGCCCACTCCTTGGGCTATGAACTCCTCTTTCAACTCAAAAGAGATACGTCCAACAATGACTCTTCTATCATCCCATGAAGTAACAAATTTCTTGGAGAGTCTTTCGTCGAAACCCATCATATTCTCCATAAATTTATCAATATCATTCTCTGTGCATACAAACAAGAAAGCGGGCTTGGATTTGAATTCCTCCATCTTATTAGGTTTAATTTAGAGTCTTTTTCCACCCATATCTTCCTCCACCAACATAGAAAGAATAGTAGAATGCATAAAGTTGGAATTGTAGAGCCACAAAATGTCGATGGAAATATCTAGAGGAAAACCCACAAAACTCCACAATAAACTAGTGCAATAAACACTATAATTATTACATTGCATGTTTAAAAGAACCCACCAAGATCGATGGAAATTTAATTTGTGCGATCCTTCAATCATCCTTATATTAATGAGGCTAATAAAGCGTTTACCATCATCAAATCCAACTAAATCCACCGAAATGAATAAATAATAAATATAACCTTTCCTAATATTGGTACTTTGCAAATAACTAAAATCATTTCTCAGCCAATGTGAGTTGTTTTGGAAATAGTTGTTATGACTAGGCATGAGCCCTCTACGTGGATACTCCATCTGACTATTAATGGGCTCCGAGTTCAAATTCAAATTTTGAAATGTACTTAAGACAACTCCTATTCCCATTATCATATAAAGGGTAATGTTAATATAATAATTAATCATTTTTAACTAGGTCCTTAGTTTTTTCCTTCTCAAGGATATCCTTGGTAGTTTTTAGAAGCATATCTACACTTCTCTAGCATTTTAAGCCTTCCTACAACATAACATAAGAAGCCATAGAATATGTAGCCACATTCCCCTCTCTATAAGTATGTTGAATGGAAAAGTTATCTAAATTGGCCAAGAGTAATCTAATGTCTTTCAAAACCATTTCAACCTTCCATCCCACAACATTCCTACAACTAGTAGCTTCCACTATCAGTTTAGAGTCACCTTTAATTTCCAAATGTCTTATGCCAATAATGAGGGAAAAATTAAGTCCCTACAAGAGAGCCATCCACACCCTTCGCTTGGTTAATAGTGTGATTCTTTGATATGATAGAGTGAGCAGTAATAAGTCAACCATAGTGATCCCTTATTACTCCTCCTGCTTGCCAAACATTGTTAGTCATCCTTCAAAGTTTAACTTGTACTAGGATGGGCTTGGAGACTCCCATTTGGTATTTTGTCTATTAAGTTTTCTAGTGTTGTTGAAGTCTTTGAACTCTAAGGGGAGTTTCCATTGGTCAGGAATCCATAATCAGCTCTAATGGGAGGGTTACAAGGAGTTTTCCACTTCGTAATAGAGATATTTTCCATAATCATCTTACACCAGCTATTGAAGATATTGTTTGGGGGGCTTTCTAAATCTTTGAAAATTTGGTTATTTCTTTCCTTCTAGATACTCCAACATGTGCGGTGAGGAATTTTCATCTAGAGTTATTTAAACAAGGGATGGCATGAAGGTGGAGGCCAACCAACAACAAACTGGTGTATATCCATCTAAAACACCCACTCAAGGTTAAATTTTTGCAGGATCTTATTACATATGTACACAAAAAAAGGGCAGTGGATAAAGAGGTGGTTGATGGTTTCCTCCTCCATTTTACAGAGAATGTACATCTATTAGGAAGTTGAAAGCTTCTCCTCCTTAGATTAGCTTGTGTTAGCACTTTACCATGTATTAGAACCTAGTAAAATAAATTAATTTTTGGTATTAGCTGACATTCCAAATTTTTTTCAAGCTATCAGTATCTCCATTAAATTTCAATAATTACATGTAGGCGGACTTGATAGGGAATTTACCATATTGAGTCTCCCTCCAAATAAATCTATCATCATATTTTGACAGCAGAATTCTTAGATTGTGAAGGAGGGATTGAAGTTACATAGCTTTAGGCATGAGGTTGAGACAGTCATCAAAGCATAGAAAGACGCTTTTCCATTTTCCTCCTCTTGAATTAATAAAATTTGCAACAAAATCACCAACCTAACCTTTTAGTGTGTTCAATAGAAAACAAAAATGACTTTCTGCCATGGGTTTTTCCTCAATCCTCTTATCCTCCCAAAACCTAAGCTTTTTACCATTCCCCATTTACCACTTTAATCCTTCTCTAATGATGGGTCTATATTTGACAATATTGCTCCATATCTTGGATCAAGTGGGAAGGCCATTTGAGTTCATATTGTTATAGAAGTGTTCCCATTCCAAGTACTTGTCTCATATAATTTTACACCAATCATCAACATCTTTCACCAGATTCCACCCAATTTTGGTAGTTAAATCTTTATTCAAGGTGTTTATCTTTCTGATTCCCAAACCTCCCATAATCTTTGGTATGCACACAGAGTCCCAATTTACCAAGGATAGGTACTTCTTCTCTTCCATGATAGTCCTAAGGAAGGTTCTCTAAATCTTCTCAATTTTTTTTCCATAGAGATAGATATTTTGAATAGAGAGAGGAAGTAAACCAAGACACCCTAACGAGAGGAAGAAAGAAGTTGGAGCTTCCCAACATTGCTTAGGAATTTTCCTTTCAATCTAGCCTATTTTTTCTTAATTTTTTCAAGGATGATATTCTAGAAGGTTGGGTTAAATCTCTTACAGTAAGAGAAAGGCCCAAGTAAGTCTTGGGAAAGGTAGTTGATTGGAAACCCAAGATGTTAAGAATCCTAGACTGCAAATTAATAGGAGTGTTAAATAAATAGAGGCTAATTTTAGTGTAGTTGATGCATTGACCTGAAGAAGTACATCATAATCAGATAAAAGGCTCTTCCACTATTTAGCCTTAATCACAAAGGATTTTCCAAATAGAAAAGTATCATCCACAAATTATTGTAACACAGAGGGGGGATAGTAGAGGCCATATTTATTCCCTATGGTATTCTCCCATTAGCAACAAGGCTCATGATATTCCTACCTAGAACTTCCATAATCATGATAAAGAGGTATGGGGAGAGAGGGTCCCCTTTCCTAAGACCTTTCTCAGCTTTAAAGAAGCCCCAAGGAACCCCATTAACCAGAACTGAGAAATGCACCATCTCCACACATTCCAAAATCATATCAACAAATTTTGACCTGAATCCAATTTTTAAGAGAGTCTTATAAGAAAATGCCAATTAACTTTATCATAAGCTTTAGAGATGTCAATCTTAAAGTCCATACCTAGAACTTGACTTTTATCCATAAAATTAATGATTTTATGAGTGGCAATGGTAGCATCAAGGATTTTATAACTCGACACAAAGCCTTTTTAAATAGGGCTGATAAACTTGGTAAGCAATGACTTGATCCTATTCACCAACATCTTTGAGAGAATCTTATAAATGGTATTACATAATCTTATAGGTCTAAATTTGAACATACTCTTTGGGTTCTGAGATTTGGGAACAAGGACAATGTAAGTGTTATTTAGCTTCTTCATTAGTTTACCAGTTCTAAAGAAATCCTTCATTTCCTTGGTGACATCAAAACTAACAATGTCCTAGAACTCTTGGAAAAAGGAAGGAGGGAACCTATCAAGACTTGGGGTCTTAGAGCCCCCTATAGCAAAGACAACATCACAAACCTCCTTCATAGAAATATGTGATAGAAAATATCTATTATTGTCATCCCCAATAGTAGTTGGGAGGTGGCTTAGGAGTCTGTCTTGGAGCTCTCCATTACTCTTCACACCACTTTTTGCATGCATTTGGATGAATAAATTGGCAGCAGTTTGACCAATTTGGGTATCATTAGTGATCTCTTGCATAGTCTCATCAATTAGGATTTTAATTATGTTTCTCCTTTTATGCTTGCTAGCAATGTGGTGGAAAAAGGTATAATTCCTATCCCCTTATTTTAGCCACTAAATTCTCAACCTTTTCTTCTAATATATTTTCTCCTTAGCTAGATTATCCTTCCATTTGTTCCTACAGTCCCTCTTCTCAAGTTGGAGGAATTGAGAAGGGTCACTAGAAGCCATAAGGTTTTGGATATGATCCATCTTGGAACATAGATCCATTTTCCCCTTAAAGATATCTCCAAAGGTGGATTTATTCCATCCCTTCACCTGTCTTTTGATGAGATCCAACTTCTCTGAAATTATGAACATAGAAGTCCCTCGAGTCAAAGTAACCAACATATTCTCACATGATCTCTAAATTCTTGGTGGGAAGTCCACATAATTTCATATCGGAAAGGGAGTGGACTAGAGTGAGGTTTTTCAGCCCAATGAAGGAGAAGAGGACTATGATCCAAAGTTGTCCTTGGAAGGGCCTTGAGGGAGGGTTTGTAATTAATATCCCATCTAGAGGAGACTAAGAATCTATCAAGCTCGACTTGGATAAGATGGATACCTTTCCTTTTATTTGATGAGGTAAAGGGAATACCTTGGAGGTCCATATAAAAGAGATATGTCACTCTAACAAAGTTGGCTAGATCCTCCATGTTGTCAATGTAGTCCACGAGGCCACCACTTTTTACTAAAGGGAATAGGGGTATGTTATAGTCTTCAACAATCATGTAGAGCTCATTTTGATCTTCCTTAATATAGTCAATGACTTCATCCCACACCAATCTCCTACCAACCCTAGTATTGGGGGCATAAATGTTAAACAAATGCTAACTATAATCATCGAGCTTGAAGGTCATAAGCAAGTATTTATGAGAAAAAAAAACATAAATATAACCTTGTATCTTGTTTGGGTTCCACATGGTAGCAATTCCTCTAGATGACCACATAGCTTCTACATAATGAAAAGTAGCACCCAACCAAATTTTATCAGCAATCATGGAAAAAGATTGGTAAGTCATTTTAACTTCTTGCAGCAAAAAGATATTAACTTTCAAATCAAAAATATATTTCTTAATAGAAAACTGCTTTTGGGGGCTACTCAATCCCCTAATGTTCCATGAAAGGAACTTCATTTCCTAACCCAAGTGTTACCATCTAGGGTCATTTTCTGACCACTAGCAATATCCTTAGCCATGACTTTCTGCCTAAGAACCCTATCAGATGGTCTTCCAAATTTGTTGTCTGTACCCACATCATCTTTTTTTGTCCTAGTTTTCTTCTTTTGCATCTGCCATGCCTCATTATCCTTCAAGGTTTTGTAGGAGGAGGTAAGTTTTCTAGTAGAAATCATGATGACCGACTTGGCTATCTCCTCTAGAATCACAACATTGCTGGGTAATTGAGGTGGGGATTTAAACATAACCATATTCAGCTGCTTCAATCTACATAGGGTTGCCTTCTCATCTAAAATATTTTGGTATTATTCTTGTTACCATCTTTTTTCAAGCTCCTATCACCTTTAGGAGGCAAGTTTTCCCATTTATAGTCACACACATCAAGGAGGTGGTAACTAGTTTGGGAGATAAACCAAATTTTCCACGGTGGAGATTTTACCTTCTTCAAGGCCTTCATAAGGGTTTCTTGGATCTAGGTTCACTTGTTTATTGTGATCTACTAGGGTTTTCATTGGGTCAAGCAACCCTTCCATGAAAGGGTTCTTCCACCTCTGCACAAGGGTTTTTATAATCATCTAAACTAGAGGTCTCGTGGGTAGGGCAACTTGGGATTTTTTATCCCACTAAACCAAAGGATATAGGGGGCACTTTCTCTAAGCTTGGGCTCATTGGACACTGGGGATTTAAAATTTAATTGTGCTACCTTTGTTAGCACACTGTTGGCAGTATAGTGTGGCATTTTCATACAAATGGGGTTGAGTCCATTTACCCCATTTTGATTTGAGGGTCACAAAATTAGGAAGAGCTTTGTTAATGGCAACATTAACACAAAAAAGGGCATATAATAACTTGGATTTAGCCAGCGTGACTAAGTCTGCATGACACAGTGGCCAAAAGAATTCCCAACCCATCGAAAGATCTTCTCATCCCAAAAATTGAGTGGGAGGCCTGACAACCTAACCCAAATTAGGGCCATTCGGTTGAGCTCTACAGAGGGGTTGAAACTAGGTCTCAATTGAAGAGTTTTAGAACATGCTTGTTGTATTCCCAAGACCTAGATAAGACAAAGACCAAGTCTTCCTCAATAGTAAACTTAAATAGAAAGAGACCTCCTGGCATAGCAAAGATGTTGACATTCCCTTTTAACCTTCACCTTGCCTCCACCCATCGCATGACCATATCAATAGATGGGTGGAAGGACAAGAATCTTCCAACAAGTGTGAGATGTAGAGATGAAGGAATCTTGTCCATAAGATTATTAGGAAAGCAGATTTTCATTCCTTGCTCAGTTTGAATGAAGTCTACAAGCATTGATTCCAAAAGCACCATGTGACCAAGGAAAGACTGGTTGATTTTTATTCTCTCCATGTCCTCCCAACACTCTTAAAACAATTTTGACAGAAAGTGAAAAACTGAATGCACGAACATAATCATTTACCTACCCTTCCTAAGAGTTAACCATGTCTGCAAATATATAGAAATCCCTCTCCCTATCCACATACTCAATTCAACGGATTTGAAGTTAGCAACCTTCAGTTTTACTAGTTGTATTAAAATACAACTCTTTCTATGTTTCGTTGCTTTGTCCCTCAGAATATTATAAGGAAAATGCCCATGTGGCTTTGCACATTGTAATTCTAAAAATTTGTAATTCCACATTTGTGGAGATAATAAGAAGCCCATTTTCTGTTCTTGCAAATTGATTTTGTTTCTCTGCTTTTTTTATGTGTTTGTGGTATTAAGGGGAGTACCCTTCATCAGTTTCTAGGAAGGGGGATGGTGGAAATTCAATAATGAGGCTAGAAGAAGAAGCCACTGCAGGTTTATCAACAATCATTAGCTGAGGAGTTCTATGACCCTGTGGTCCAGATAATTTTGCTATCAGTTTATCTTTCTCAATCATCTCTATCTTTAGCTCATTGTAGGATTTGAGAATAGTTTCAAACTTAATTCTCAATTCTTCTTTCTCGTGAGCATCTTTCTCTGCCACCTTCACATTAAACTTGGCTATCTCCAAGATAATATTTGAGGCTTCAACATTTGAAGTCTCACCCACTCTATGCACTGAAAAATTTCCTAAATACTCAGAGGAGTATGCCTCATCCCTATTTTTGTTTCCCTCCCTCTTAAGGGACCACATTACTAAGGCTGCATGATGATCAGAGAAAACCACACCCCTAGTAGCATGTTGTTCTTGCTTTGTAGATGAATGAATTGTAAGTTTACTTTTTCTAATTGCAAAAAACTATTGCATCAACAATATCCCATTCAGGGAGAATTAACACCCCTGTAGTATGAATTAAGGCCCTGCCTTCTTCTGGGGTTATACTCTCAAATTTCTTCATCAATTCCCCCTTTGTCTCATTTTCAATCTCACTACTATCCCTATCAGGGAAATTCTCCTTTTTCTTCTCACAAATTTCTGTGAACTGATTGATGTGCATTCTCCACAAGAATTGAAGAAATGCCCTAGTCTTAACAAAATTATAATATGAAATGAAACCATCACTAGCTTGCTTCAAAATTGGGTCTAGTTGTTTACCTCAAATTCTGCTACAGTGAGGTCCATCTAAATTCCTTTGGGTGCCTTTGGCATCCCCTCCTGTATCTCATTACTTGAAACAAAAATGTTCCCCTTATTACTCATTTGTACTAGTTGTTGAGCAACTCCTTGTTCATCTAGTTGAAATGGGGATTGAGAAGGAGAGTACATCTCATGTTATGGCTGAGGCTCCTCCTATCTTTGCCTCTTCAAAGAGGTCTATTCTACTACTAGATCATCCATAGGTCTTTTTCCCTTAGAAGTGTATGGAATATCTTTGTGTTGTACTGGGAGAAGGACACTATACCCCTTTCTCTCTTGAACAATGTATGTCCCCTTAGGGGTCAACTTTGCATATCCTGGCTGATTCAAAATTCTTCTTGCCTTGTCTGGATCAAATTGGATAACCACACCTTTATTTTCATTTTCTGCTTGCATAATTCCCTCAAAATGTTCCATGAGGGTGTCCACCTTTCTTTCCCATGGCTGAAAATCCTTCGATGGATCATATTTCTTATAAAAAATCTGGATAAAGTCTATAGTCTTCTTATAGATTATCCACTTTTCCTTTTTTATTTCTTGAGTTTGAAGATCAAACTCATTTCTGACTATATCTTTAGGAAAATTGAATTGGTGTTCCATACTGACACACCTCATTTTTTCTTTAAACATTCCTGCCAGAAAACCCTCAGTATCTACACATCTAACCACTATAGTAGCCATCCTGTAAGGTTTCAAAACCTTATTCAAATGTACCCACCCACCCTTAACAATAATGTACTGGTGAGCTATTGTAATGCTTGGGAAAAAAGTTCCTCTTCCTCTATTAGTCAATGCTATCTCCTGCAGGTCACCAATCTACCTTAGAATTTTTGCATATCCTATTTTCAAAGGAACCTAGTAGGGCAATACATAAGGTGCCTTCTTGCAACCATATACTCTGAAAATTGTGGAAATCAGATAAAAAATTATGTCACCAAAATTGTGGACTATGGTGATGTCTTTGCAGTATTCCTTTGGCCTAATTAGCCTTAATAATTCCATGGGAATTATCAGGTTCTCAAAGAATAACAAAGATCTTAGCCTTGAAGCAAAATTTCTATCGAAGATAACATAACTGGCATTAGTCCTATCCCATGACAACTCTGTAGTCCACAACTGGATTGGCAACACTTCTCCATTCTTCTCCCTTATTATCTCCATTGTCTTACTGAAAAAGTTAATACCATTGTGCAAGAACATATGCATCAACATGGAATACCACCCAAAAGGTCTATCTACCTTCATATTTTTTATTCCAATTAAACCTTAGTGAATTAAGTCTGTAAGGTAGGGAGAAAAATAAAAAATTAATGCCAGGTGGGGATGTAGGATTTGCACCATCATGAACATGTAAGGGATAGGCATGTGTGTAGCCTCATCCTGCCCTAGAATCAAAGTCAAAGACTTATACATGCCTTGTGCTCTCAAGCTGAACAGATCTAACCTAGAAGGCTCTGGTGTGCTTGGACTAACCATACACATGGCACCAATCTTGCCAAAGAAATCTCTTTGGGGTCCAGACTTCAAATAGTCTCTTTGTGCCCGATAAATTTTACCAAACTCATCAAAATCAATCTTCTCTAGTCCTACAATAGGATCATTAAGAGAAAAGACTTGTCTGATCTCATCCTCTGTGATATTTATCAAGACCTTCCCATTTATGTCCCTAACACACCTTGTTATTGGATCATAGCACTTGGCTATTTGTATGAGGAGATCAACATCCATAAAAAATCCAGGTATAATAATTTTCCCAACATCAAACTACCATATATTACTAAGGGGAACACATGCATTTCTCTGAGAGTATGTAGCCTTAAACAAAATTAAACCATTATACTTATCCCCAACCCTAGCATCTCTCATCCACATTCTTCTATCAAACAAACCGTCATCAATATAGTCCCTAGGATTTTTGGGAACCAATTTCTTCATCCTGGATTTATCAAGCTCTAAGTGTGGGAGTAGTTGAAGAAAATACTCATATACACCCTTGTCTTTGTATTCTATCTTGAAATATCTCTTTTGGGTGCCATTTTACTAACTAAGGTCTTGGGAAGAAAAACAAAAACCAGATAAAAAACCACCCTGATACTGAATAGTGGTAAAATGTGTGTGTGGGTGTAAATATATGATGATGGGAAATATAAGATCAACTTCTAAATCCAAATTCCCAAAGGAGAGATCCAAATTGATTAACCAAAAGGCTAATGCATAAAAGAATCAATCTATGGAGAATATGAATGAAGGAGAGAACCTTGTATTTTGTGATGAAGAGTATGTGCTTGAAACCTAAAATGAATAGAAGATAAATACTAACCTCAAAATAAGGTAAATCTGGAAAAGACTGATTTCTGATGTCTGTGTACAGTTTCGGGAAATTTTGCAACCTGTTTTAGACTGGAAATGCCAAGACAAACAAAACCTAGAAAAAATTTGTCTTTATGAGGTTAGGTTGAATTTGACCCAAATAGCGGGGTACAATATTACCTAGGGCACAATCTTACCCCCCACTGAAGGTCATCCCTGACCTAAAATAGCTCCAACATAAATTCTATTCGTGGATCTCAAAAGTTCGCCTAAAAGGGTATCCAAATCTGCACTTTAACTTGCTGTCCTGTACCTGTACCTGCAAGAAAAATGGTTTTGTTGTTTGGATGAGGGGTTTGCCTTGGTCAAACCCCAGTTTGGAATCAACCTTAAATATGAAATTGAAATAGAGAATGCTAGCAAGTAGTAGAAGTAGATCTAACAATGAAGCTATGAAATTCAATACATATGCAATTGTACTTCAAATGTAAACAAGCATGTTGATATGAAAGCTTGAACATGACATTAACAAGTGTAAATCAAAACCTCCATGATTTTATTCTTGGAATCCACCTTGAAGGGAGAATGAAATGGATCTTGAAGATGAACAAAGGATCTTGAAGGAAGATCACACCACCATGATGGATAGATCTAGGGTTTGAATGATGAATCTTGAATACTTGAACCAAAATTCCTCCAAAGGCTTGAATGCTTGAATCCTTGATCTTAAATGCTTGAATGGATGATTGATTGAATGAAATGCTTGACTTGATAAAACCTTGAGAGCTTGATGTCTTGATGAAATGATGGATCACTTGATTACATAACTTGTGGATGTGAAAATGAGGGAGGAAGGCTTCCTTTTATAGTGATCTAGGGCATAAAATCCAAAAGAGGCCAACATTGGAGAATTAAATTCCAATTAAACTTAACCCCTAGAAATATACCTTGATTAAATGCAATTTAAGAGTTTACCATTCTGAAACCCGAAACAGCTGACCCGGAAGTAGAAAAATAAAACTTTTCGAAGCCCGACATCTCGAAACTCCCAGAATTTGATTTTTGGACTTGGGGTCAAGGTCGAGGTTGAATCTAACCTAGGTTAGGGTTGAATCACCTAGGTCAAGGTAGAGGTCTTCCTTGACCCATCAGGTCATCTTTGACCCAAAAAGTCAAAGTCTTTAGTTTTTCAGAGAAAGTTGTCAGAAAGAGGCTGGAAACATGGAGAGAGAAGTAGAACAGGGGGGAACAGCTAGATCCAGTCAAAAACCTAATCAAGGCACTTGAAATGACCCCAAACCACTTACTTGGAGGGCTAAATGCTCTTAACATGGAAGTGCTTCTATTTTAAGATGATACATTAAGCCCCCACTTTAGCAAGAGTATGGATTCAATGCAAACTCGCTGTAAAGGAGAAGAAAGAAGAGATCCAAGTGGATTCACAATGAGATAAAATAACACTTAGCTAAGGACACAAGCCCCTAGGATAAGGATTCTAACTCAACACATATGCATGAGGGTGCAAAAAGAAAATAAAAAACAATACAAAAGAGGGGTTAGTACTAAACAACCCAAATCAACTAGCATAAGAAACCTTGCTAAGAAATATTTCTCATACTAATATCATATTTGGAAAGCTATCATAAAAGCATAAATGATTACATAAGAAAGATAAGAGAAACACTATAAATAACATAGCTTCATGATCTAGTCCTACTAGGATGAAAGCGAAAAGAGAGAAAAGGGAAAGTGATTACCTCGCCAAGTAAGATGCCCACCTTACCGTGAATCATTAGGGAGGGAGATCCAAACAGGGGGACAAACCTGATAGTTCACCCATAAGTTGTGCTTGTAATTGTAATGCATCTTCTGATGGCTTCTAGAATACTCATAGATCCACCTTCTTGTACATCACTATGAATATGAAATGCATGTCTCCTCAGGATTTAGCAACTTATGTGCGTTACCTTTGGAAGATTTAGCATATTTGAAAATTGAAAAATGCATGTCTCTTTAGGATTTAGCAACTTATGTGCATTACCTTCAGAGGATTTAGCATATTGAAATTGAAAAATGTGTCTCTTCAAGATTTAGCAACTTATGTGCGTTACCTTCGAAGATTTAGCATGAAAAATTAAAAAACTATAGTACAAGGGAGACCCTATATATGCCCCTCCTTATCATGGCTATCTACTTGACATGATAAGGAAGAGGAAGAGGATACTTACTTCACAACTTAAGGAGATAGCCTTTTTATCAACATTGTACACTATATTCTTAGCAAAGCGTATTAACCCCTACATCCAAGAGTATAGATAATCGAGAAAAGGATATATCACTTGTGGAAAAAGGATCCTCAAAAAGAAAAAGATCTTATCAACAAGACCCCCATCATACAGGTCTTCTTGTCATGCCCTGCTAGGGAACCCGAAAGGACAAGAGAAAAAGTACTTTTTTTTTTCCTTTTAAATGTCCTAATAGGTTCCCTTACAAGATTATTCCTTTAAAACAATTTTTCTTAGTGCATTAAGATTTAACATAAACTAAAGATAGAAATTCCTTTGATCCATTTAACCACATAAGAGAAAGTAGAGAGAGATACAAGTGTACTAAAACAAACATTTCTTTCTTTTTCAACATGAAATAACATTAACACACTTAAATTCATATTCTTTCAAAAATTACACTTTCCATATCCTAAACCATCACTTTCTTCCAACAACAATAATAGATATTGATTTTCATTCCCACAATTTTCCTAGATATACCCTTCCCAATTACATGAATGCTTATAATATACATTCTACAATACAAGGCCTTATAGGATTACATGAATACAATAACAATTTACAATATTTTTACAATTTTCTTTCCAAGATACAACATTAAAAATAGCAAGAAATGTCTTCAAGAGCTTCAGATGCTCCATGAATAGCACAAACACGAACAATACCTTGAAAAGAATCACCACCCAACCATGTGGATCTGTTAATATGATTTAGAACAATAGAGAGGGGGGTGAATCAGTTGTTCTCAGGTCCTGATGTATAAAACAATCTTAAAGACTTTTTCCTAAATCAGATCCAATAACCAAAACAAACTTGGTCATCACTGATTTCATAATAGAAACATATAACAATGCAGTCCACTACCCATCTGTAACTTAACTTGTAAAACACATAAATGTTCAAACCAAAACATTCACACAAGTATTAACACCAGGATTTATAGTGGAAACCCAATGTGGGAAAAACCACTCTATAACATGCTACTATTATTTTCACTCTTCTGAAGTGAGCTCGGTTAAAAGCCAACCCGATCAAAGGTTACAATACACACTATCAGGTGTGACCTAGTTAAAGGATTTCAATCACCCTGTTAAAAGTGAGCCTAGTCATAGGACTTACATACACTCCATTAGAATGCAACCTTGTTCAAAGGATTTAACATATGATTGTTAGGTCAACCTCTATTAAAAGGATTTTAACTGTTACAATGGTTAGAAAGTAGCAGCAATATTTATTTGAAAAATATACAACTCACTTTGCAAATATCAGATCCGATTCCATACACTAATGCTGGTTTACTGACTTTGAAACTTTTCCATCTCCATCTCTGATCTGCTCGGAACTTTTCTTCAAGCAAGCACCATAATTTCCCTTCAGCCTTTTTGCTTATACAGTCAATAAAACTTTACTGTTCTTCCAGCATTCACTTTCCACCCATGCACCTTGCATATCCAAAATGCTCATGTACCCTTTTTAATACTTTCCTCAATTAGGTTAACTCATCTTATGCCGCTCAATCTCATTTGTAGATCTTAGGGTTAGGTCAGATTCATTGAATCTACCCACTTCATATCCTTCGGCTTTGTTTCTAGAACCATCTCAAATCTCTTAAAGATTTACAATAAAATGTTTTACAATGCATTTAATGCTTTTAAACAATCAATAAATAAAGTCAACACATTTTACATAATCCAAGAATTCAACAATGTTAGCTCCAAAACTAAAATCTCTTCAAATATAAAAATGCTGATGCTCGGTCAATACTGTGATCAACTACTCGGTCTTCATGTGAAAGCTCGGTCATTACTAAAAATGTTCCCTCAACTTATATTGTCTTCCTCGGAAATTTACTGATGCTCGGTCGACACTAGAATTTTTCTTGGCATACACTGACTCAGTCGACACTAGCATAACTCGGCTTAAACATGATTTCTTCATTCTTGCTCGGTCAAGCCTACCAGTTTAGTCTTCAATCTTACTAAGATAAATAATACATTATCTCATCATTGTACAACATAATCAAGTACACTTTGTAGTATCAAGATAACTCAACCTTTCCTTAGGTTCTATTGTTACCAACCTTGCATATCCCCTTAGCAACACTCAAATAGATATAGTACTTTCCTAAGTAGCAACAGTCTTACCAAGTAAGGTTTGACATCAATGACAATACAAAAATTGTTTCAATTGTAGTTTCCAACAATCTCCCTCTTTGGCATTGATGGAAACACCATATGATATCACCTGAATAACACATGGATTACCAACCAATCCAAAACTTATCTGTCCATCAGAAAATTATTGATAATATCCTTAGCTTCATTCTGATTCAGAATCCTATAAGCCTCACTTCTATGACTGTTAGAAGTATTTAGATCTCCCTCTATCCTAATCCTTCATTTTGGTTCAACAACCTTACTTTTTAGTGTCACGTGTTATCATATCAGTTCATCTCCCTCTTTGATAAAAATGCCAAAGCAACAACAAAAATATACATCCATCAGATGTAGATAATATATGTGCAGCTCAATGTTTCTCCCTCTATCATCTTGCTTATGACTGATTCCTTGTCTTTGCTACTTTTCACAACTCTAGGCCAACGCCAAAGTGTGACCATCTTCTGCATCAATTTGTCAAATATTCTACTGTAGCATATTTGATGCAATGCTCCTAGCTTGACTAGGCAGCCTCAGTTAGGGGAAGGACCTCTAATTGACTTCTCAAATAGTCATGAGCTTCTTTAGGTAAAGCTTTAGTGAATATGTTTGCTAATTGTTCTTTTGTATTCACATATTCCATTTAGACTTCTTTATCTTGTACTAATTCTCTCAAGTAGTGATACTTGATTGCTATGTGCTTGGTCTTAGTGTGCATCACAAAATTCTTAGAAATATTGATAGCACTTGTGTTGTCACAGAAAATAACAACAGGTTTAGTGATTTCTTCTTTCATGCCTATCAACAATTATTTTATCCATACCAAATTTGAACATTTGACTGCAGCAACAACATACTCGGCCTTGATAGTAGATTGGGAAATGCAATTTTGTTTCTTGCTTGTCCAGGAGACTAATCTCTATCCAAGAAAGAAAGCTCCACCACTAGTACTCTTTCTGTCATCTACATTTCCTGCCCAATCAGCATCTGTATAAACTCTGAGTTCAAATTTATCATCCTTCTTATAATATAGACCATAGTTAGCAATTCCTTTCAAGTATCTCATAATTCTTTTCACAGCCATCATGTGTGTTTCCTTAGGATTGGCAGAGAATCTTGCCACAATCCCAACAACTAGTGCAATATCTGGTCTACTATGTACAACATAATACAATTTTCCAATCATCGATCTGTACTAAGTCTGATTCACTTCTGTAGCATCATCATTCTTAGATAACTTTTGTCCAGTAATCATAGGAGTTCCCACTAGTTTAGCATCTTCCATCCCAAAAGTTTTCAGTATTTCATTAACATACTTAGACTCTGTAATGAAAATTCCTTTCTTCATCTAATATACTTGTAAACCAACAAAGAATTTGATCTCACCAAACATGCTCATTTCAAATTCAGTTTGCATTTCATTTGAAAATATTTTACACAATGCATCTTGTCCACCAAAAATAATGTCATCCACAAAATTTTTTGCTAATAGGATACCTTTTCCTTCTTCATCTTTCATATACAGATTGCTTGTGTCATTTGTTCTTGAAAATCCAATCTGTATCAAGTAGTTGTGCAACCTCTCATACCATGCTCTAGGAGCTTGTTTCAATCCATATAGTGCTTTGTTCAGTTTGCAC
Organism: Chamaecyparis obtusa; assembly: GCA_027943335.1. NCBI lineage: Eukaryota > Viridiplantae > Streptophyta > Pinopsida > Cupressales > Cupressaceae > Chamaecyparis > Chamaecyparis obtusa. Next base: position 396,658 of record BSBK01003238.1, on the reverse strand, counting down.
ACCATGTGTCTTTTGTTTGGATCAATAAAACCTTCTGGCTGTTCTATGTAAACTTCTTCTTCTAGTATACCATTTAAGAATGCAGACTTGACATCCATTTGATATACCTTGAAATTTTTGTAAGTAGCATATGCAAGCAGAGTTCTTACTCCTTCCAATCTAGCTACAGGGGCAAATGTCTCCCCATAATTTATTCCTTCTTCTTGTGCATAGCCTTTGCATACCAGCCTAGCTTTGTTCCTAGTTATTTCACCATTTTCATTCATCTTATTCTGAAACACCCACCTTGTTCCTATAACATTTTTGTTTTCAGGTCTTGGCACCAGAGTCCAAGTATCATTCTTCTCAATCTAGTCAATCTCTTCATTCATTGCTCGTATCCAGTCCTCATTCTCCAATGCTTCTCTAGTTGACTTAGGTTCAAATTCACACAGTAGGCATGTTGGATCCTTAGTCTTACTTCTGGTCTGAATTCTAATATTTTTGTCTCCAATTATCTATTCAGGCTTGTGATGTCTTGTTACATATTTTTCCAAAATAGGTTCAGTTCTTCTCTCCTCTATTTCATCAAGTTCCACAACAAGATTGTTAGATTTAGCTTCTAAATGCTCGACAACCTCTTCCTGATACTCAGCAGCATTTTCTTGTAGCTCGACAGGTTCTTGTTCTCTTTCGGTGCTATTTTCCTGATGCTCGGTAGCATCTATCTGTCGCTCGACATTGCTTAACTGAGACTTGGCATCATGTGCAAGTCTATTACTTGCCTCTTCTTCTTCCTCAATGTACACAAAAGATCTATAATCTTCTGGTTCTCTTTTACTGTCAGCTTCATTTCTTTCTGCATACTCATCAATTTTGACATTCACACTTTCCACAATTTTGTTAGTGTTAGAGTTCAAACACTTGTAGGCTTTACTTTTTGTGGAGTATCCTAGGAATATGCCTTCATCAATCTTAGCATCAAACTTTCCATTCCTAGAATCTTTTAATATATAGCACTTACTTCCAAAGATTCTAAAATATTTAACACTCGGTGCATGCCCATGCCATAATTCATAAGGTGTTAGATTTGTACCCGGTTAAGAGTGTAGACAACAGTGCTTATAGATTCTTTCCAATATTTCTATGCCACATTCTTTTCAATCAATAATGTCCTTGCACAGTCCAAGATAGATCTATTTCTTCTTTTTGTTATACCATTCTGTGGAGGTGTTCTAGGTGCAGACATTTGTCTTTTAATTCCCTTTTCATTGCAAAATAGATTGAATTCATTTGATGTAAATTCTCTACCTTAGTAAGATCTAAGACATTTCAGGTTCCTACCTATCTCCTTTTCAACCTTAGCCAAATACCACTTAAAGAATTGAAAAGCTTCAGATTTTTTTTTTAGAAACATTACATGCATCATCCTAGTATGATCATCAACAAACAAGATAAAATATCTAGCACCACAGTAACTTTGTACACCCATAGGTCAAAAAAGGTCAGTATGAACCAAGTCTAAAATGTTATCAGAAGTAAAGGATTTGCTCTTAAAACTTGACTTTGTCATTTTTCCTAACTGGCATTCCTTGCACATCACATTCTCAGGTTTCTTCAATCTAGGTAGACCTCTTACCTTTTTCTTCTTACTTATCTCTACCAGATTGTCAAAGTTAACATGACATAACCTTTTGTGCCATAACCAAATATCATCAAGTTGTGCAATCATACATATTTCTTCAGATAGGTCAAGATAGAACAAATTAACTCTAGTCTGATCTCCACTTCCAATTAGTTCTCTAGTAGCATCAAATATTTTAGCTTTCTTGTGATGAAATTCCACTCGGTAACCGGTTTTGTTGAGCTAAGAAACACTTAACAAATTATAATTAAGACCTTCAACCCAATATGCATTTTCACAAGATAACTTATCAGTCAGTTTAATCAAACCTTTTCCTTTAACAGGACATGGTGCATCATTACCAAATGTTACACTTTTACCTCTGCAATGATGTAAGGTCTCAAAATTATTTTTATCACCAATCATGTGATGTGAACAACTGCTATCAATAATCCATTTATCATTCTTGTTCACATAGGATATTAATGCAGTTTTCTCATCCTCATCAGATTCATCTTTTATTGCAACATAGACTACCTCAATTTCAAAATCATCACTATCAGTGTCAGTTTCTTCTTAAAAAATGTAACAAGATTTCTTACCTTTATCTTTGTAGTCTTTGTTCCATTGGTAGCTTCTATCATCTCTTCTTTCTTTGTGTTTGCTCTTTCTTTCATCATCTTTATCCTTCCTGTCAGGACATCTAGTAGCTATATGACCAACTTTGTTACATGCAAAACATATAATAGGAAGTTTACCTTTATACTTTCCTTTTCCTTTTCTCAATCTTCTAGCCATAAGAGCTTCTAGATCTTCCAGTTCTTCATCATAAGTGTCACTGTCACTTTCACTTTCACTTTCATTGATGCATCTTTCTTTTTCTTTCTTTGGCTTGTTCAGAACTAGTTGTGACTTGAAAGCAGATTCAACATTACCAATGCTTCCAACAATGAAATTATCATAGTTAGAGAGTTCAAAAGAAGTCAGCTTACCAACCAAAATTTCCAAAGTAAGCACATTAGAAGAGTTGCATCTAGATTCCTGAATAGCTGAGATCTTAATAGCATATATAGGACGTAGGGTTCTTAGCACTTTCCCAATTATAGTTTCATCATCAATAGTTCCATTTTCTCCTCTAATTGCATTCGCAACTTCTTTTATTCTACCACAATATTGTGCAATGTTTTCACCTTCTTGCATTCTCATTTCATCAAACTTACCTCTAAGATTCTCGACCTTTGCTTTCAATACATTTAAGTCACCACCATAGATCCTTGCAAGAGTGTCCCACATATCCTTAGCAGTTGTGCAATCCTTAATGTCCTAAAATTTAGGATAGCTTAGGGAAGATGCAATTTCTAGCATTGCCTGATTATGTTCTTGCTTAGCTCTCATTTCTTCGGTAGTCAAAGGTGCGACATGTGAGACATAGCTATTTTCAATGTAGTACTTTGTAGAGTCACCAATACCGGCTAGATGCAGCTTCATCAAGCTTTTCCATGTAGGGAAGTTTTCCTTGTTCAGCTTTGGTACCTCCTTCTTATACATCTTGATCATTTGCTTCAAGTCCCTTTAAACTTGATTTATGTAAACACTAATAATAAGCATCAAAGCTCTGATACCAATTGTTAATATGATTTAGAACAAAAAAGAGGGGGGTGAATCAGTTGTTCTTAGGTCCTGATGTATAAAACAATCTTAAAGACTTTTTCCTTAATCAGATCCAATAACCAAAACAAACTCAGTCATCACTGATTTCATAATAGAAACATATAACAATGCAGTCCACTACCCAGTTGTAACTTAACTTGTAAAACACAGAAATGTTCAAACCAAAACATTCACACAAGTATTAACACCAAGATTTATAGTGGAAACCCAATGTGAGAAAAACTACTTTGTAACATGCTACTATTATTTTCACTCTTCTGAAGTGAGCTCGATTAAAAGCCAACCCGGTCAAAGGTTACAATACACACTATCAGGTGTGACCCAGTTAAAGAATTTCAATCACCTTGTTAAAAGTGAGCCTAGTCATAGGACTTACATACACTCCATTAGAATGCAACCTTGTTCAAAGGATTTAACATATGACTGTTAGGTCAACCTCTATTAAAAGGATTTTGACTGTTACAATGGTTAGAAAGTAGTAGCAATATTTATCTGAAAAATATACAACTCACTTTGCAAATATTAGATTCGATTCCATACACTAATGCCAGTTTACTGACTTTGAAACTTTGCCATCTCCATCTCTGATCTGCTTGGAACTTTTCTTCAAGCAATCACCATAATTTCCCTTCAGCCTTTTTGCTTATATAGTCAATAAAAATTTACTGTTCTTCCAGCATTCACTTTCCACCCATGCACCTTGCATATCCAAAATGCTCACGTACCCTTTTTAATACTTTCCTCAATTAGGTTAACTCATCTTATGCCGCTCAATCTCATTCATAGATCTTAGGGTTAGGTCAAATTCATTGAATCTACCCACTTCATATCCTTCGGCTTCGTTTCTAGAACCATCTCAAATCTCTTAAAGATTTACAATAAAATGTTTTACAGTGCATTTAATGCTTTCAAACAATCAATAAATAAAGTCAACATGTTTTACATAATCCAAGAATTCAACAATATTGGCTCCAAAACTAAATTCTCTTCAAATATAAAAATGATGATGCTCGGTCAATATTGTGATCAACTACTCGGTCTTCATGTGAAAGCTCGGTCATTACTATTTAAATGTTCCCTCATCTTATACTATCTTCCTCAACAATTTACAGATGCTCGGTCGACACTAGAATTTTGCTCGACATACACTAACTCGGTCGACGCTAGAATTTTGCTCGACATACACTGACTCGGTCGACACTAGCATAACTCAGCTTAAACATGATTTCTTCATTTTTGCTCGGTCAAGCCTACTAGTTTAGTCTTTAGTCTTACTAAGATAAACAATACATTGTCTCATCATTGTACAACATAGTCAAGTACACTTTGTAGTATCAAGATAACTCAACCTTTCCTTAGGTGCTATTGTTACCAACCTTGCCTATCCCCTTAGCAACACTCAAATAGATATAGTACTTTCCTAAGTAGCAACAATCTTACCAATTAAGGTTTGACATCAATGACAATACAATAATTGTTTCAATTGCAATTTCCAACAGGATCCAAAAAGGTCCACTCCCCTGTGCTAGGAGATAGAACCTGTTCACACAAGGAAACTAGGCAGTCTAAGGTTGAGGTAAAACCACCAAAACCAGAAACAAGAAGAAACAAAGGAACATAAAATAAAAGACCAAGAGTGGAGTTTCCTAGGATGCTGACCAGGTGAGTGTCATCACATAGTCCTATATGTTGGGATCCTTCCTAGCAGTCATGTACCTTGTCACCCTCATGCAACCTATCCCAGTAACTACAATGACCTTGGTACTCCAACAGGACCTATGCGGGCTATTATCCATATTTATCTTTTTAAAAGTTTATTAAACCCCTTACCCATTCCCAACCAGTTATGAATTATATTAGGTTTTATTTTCCAAACTCACCCAAAGGTTATCTTTCTAGCCTCCTCGATCGGATCCTGTGGTGAGCCACTCACCTAGGGCACCTAGGAACCTTACTCAACCAATAGGCTATCTAGGGTTTATAACTTCTCACATACATCTCTCCCTTAGGGTTTCTTTCGGTGTTTCCCTGTGGCCCATACCACGAGGACAAACCCTAACCCTTAAGACAAATGGTGCAATACAATAAAGGTAGAGCTATCACAATGATTCCAAATATAAAAGCATAAAGGTAAGTGTAGCGGGAGGTATAACTCCTGGACACACCTACATGATACTATAATCCTCCCAAAAAAAAATTCAATAAAGTTATAATTAATAAACATCAAAATATACACATAGGACCTAACATCCATATCTATAAATTGTTTAATTATTATATCCAAAAATAGATTTATGATATCCAAAAATAGATTCTTAATTTAACATAAATTAATCTCTATAAAATTTAGGCTTATTACAAACTTAATACACTTAATTTATTATTCATCATTAATTAAATTAAAACTTTAATTACATTCAAACTTAATAAAACTAAACTTAACCTCTTATATTATAATTTTTAATTAATTTCCACATCACTTGGAATAAAATAAAATAATATTAATAATAATAATAATAATAAATGGGCTAAACTTATTATATTCTAATTTAATTAAATTTAAAATTTTAAAATTTAGAATAATTTAAATAAACTTTTAAAAAAATACATTTCTCTTTTATTTATTTAAACCCCTTTTCTTTCTTCTAATTTTTTTATACCTTATGTTACAAAGTAATTTCCACTTTTAACTTATTTCTTTTAATCTTTTCTTTATTTATTTATTTGTTTAGTTTTCACCTATAATCTCTCCTTATTTTTCTCCTATCTTTCTTCTTTATTATTTTCCTATAATTTCTCCTATGTTTTTGCTAAAAGTTTATAAGATTTTTGCCAAATGATTTATCATATGTATAACAACCCAAATATAAAATCTAATAATCTCCCCTATTTAATTTAATAAAGAACTTATTAAATAAATCTATCAAAATAAAATACTATAAAGCTAAACATGATAATCTTTAAATATTAAAATAATTGGGAACCTTAACATAACATCTAATTTAATACATTTATTATTTCAGCATTACTATAATTGTTTTAATTATTTTTAAATTTACTTATGTCTGTGCATAAAATTTTTAATACTAAAATATGAAAAAAAACCTAACAGAGCCAGGTTCCATAATATTTTTAATACTAAAACATTTCTCTCCCAAGATTTAGAATAAATATAGTATTGAAAACTCATCCCCTAACTATAGGTTTTCCAGTTTATTTTATGTAGATTATTGCTAAGGTTATTATAGTTTTATTTTAAAAATAATAAATCTAATCTGCCATAGATAATTAAATACACATGAAGAGCACCATGAGAAATCAGAGAGAGAAGAGAGAGACAGACACAGACATGGAGAGAGACATATATATGAGGCTTTTTTTTTCTAGATTCAAAAGCCTACCTAGAGCCTGTGATGGAGATTCGTGACACAACACTTTTCTTGAGCCTAGCATTCTCAAAATCGTTATGCAACTTCCTGAGAGTCTCCAGCCTCTAGAAATCTCCTCCCTTATGCTCATGGATTTCTCCCTATAAGTAAACCTCCGGGTAGTTCTAGAGGTTGAGGGCGTTGCTTCTCGTAAAGCAACGTCCTCACTTAATTTATTAAATAAATCTAATAATGAATAAAAATAACTTAGCCAATAGTTAGTTTTTTTACCCCTTAGATAACTAACATTTACCTACCCTTCACGTACTCTCTTACCGAACTTATTAAATAATTTAACTCCACCTATATAGTTTTATTATTATTATTATTATTATTATTATAATTAATAGCAACTAACTCTTATATAAATAAAATATATATGGGTATGCTTCTCAAGGAAGTCACTAACCCAATGGCAACTTGGGACCCCTTACAAACTAGAGGTCTTGAGTTCCACTCCCACCCTCTATACTAACAAGACATACAAGAGAGAGAGATACATAGTCTATAAAGTAGGAGTAAATATAGGAGTAGGTAATTAGTTTGATTTACTTTTATATTATATTTATTATTTTTGTTTATTCACTTTGCATTTATTATATTTATCTAAAGCCACATTATACATCAAAATAAATAGAATCATGATTATAACTAATATGATCATAGGATCATAATTACAAACACATCAATAAATGAATATATACAGGCATGCATATATGTGTGCACCCATATATGCATACTTTGTATATATGATTAATACATAGAGAGAGAAAATAACATCATTATCCTCCATATCTCATAACCAAATAAATGAGACCGACATCAAAGGTTATATAAAATAAGGAACTCAAATTGACCCAAAACCAAACCAAGAGATTGGGAAAAATAATCAAAACTATAGGGTTTTCCAATGTGTGAACTATGAACCATCTCTGAACAACAACAATGATCGAAGATTTTGAGGGATCGCTTAGACCCGTGAAGCCAGGTGGAGACGATGCCCAGTACCTGCAAACCTACATCATCGAGAAGAGATACATGTGCATAGATATATACAATAAGGCATTTGCAAATAGATGACCAGGATCGATACATCATGTGGACCTCAACTAAGTGAGTAACTACAACTTCATCCCGAGTCATGATAACACATCAATCACATATACATAAAGCATGAGCCATCACATATATATAATGGTTAGCTTCCAAATCCTTGGATATACAAGATAAATGATTTCCAAATTTCATAAACATTAAACAATAATCATAACTGTATGTCTAAATATCTGATAAGCATATCATAGATATAAATGTAAATACATAGCTATATTCATCATAATGTAAAATGTCCAAATCAAAGAGTCCAAGTATAATCATCGGAGAGGGTGTTACAGTGCTTTAGATAAAATATCATCTTTCAATGATAAACCAAGCAGGAAAAAAGATTCCACCATCAAGCCCCCTACATTGAAGAGGAAGAGGAATCTTTGGAATGAGGGAAACAACTCTAACACCAAAGTAAGGGTAAGAGTTTATAAAGAACATAATTTGCAAAATAAAGAAGAGGTGATGACCTAGGACAACAACATCTCATATAAAAGGATGTCCATAGTTAAAACCTCCGTCAGTATAATGAAATAATATTGAAATATAAACAAATTTCACTAAGCTAAGGAAAGTAGATCCCTAGACAAAGTGAATGAAGGAAGAACCTTTCCCCGAGGAGATGAAAGGTAAGGGATACCTTTGCAAAAAAAATGTCTTAGAAAAGATATCTTGAACATAAAATAGAATCTATGGATGATTATAACATAATACAAAACCATAGAAAGATATGATAGAAAGAATACCAATTAAGCTCAAGAAAAAAAAGCCTAATGGATCCTAGGAGATTGGATGAAAATACACCTCTTGCCCCCCAGTCTAGAGACAAGAGGAGAAGAGATCTATATTATATCAGCATGAGTGATATCCCCTATGTCAAAATTATGAAGAAATTGTAAAACTACTCGAGAATAAGGTATAATTCCTAAAGAAGCTCTTTCTCTAACATATAACTTGAAATGCACACAATCAACAAGTAAATGTGTATTACGATAATGAAAAGGAAATTTGTATTTGTATAGAGCATCTTTCACATAAGGTTTAAAGATTTCTTTCTTGGAATTCATTAACTCAACATATACCTTCTTAGCCACCTCTTGACAAATATCAGGGTTATGTACAGTAGGTGTAGGGAGTAAAACATGAAGAGGAGGATGATAATTAAGACCAGCCACCTTAGATTGAGACCATGAACAACCAACACCATTCATATCCTATTTAGGGGGTTTATGAACTGGATACTTGATAGAATGCTCATTAACTCCAAGTCCTAAACCTCTATAACCTTGTTTAGTTATCATATTAAATCCTGTAGTGTACATATCATGTAAAGCTTGTACAAGAGGTGATTGTTTATTGTGTTCATGAGTAAAAGTTGTACAAGGTGGAATAATAGGTTTTGAAGAAGTTTCCTTACCCTTTCCTTTAATATCATCATGAATTGGAGGAGAAGGTAAATCCAAGAACTCTTGCACATATGCATTCTAAACTATAGCTTGAATTCCATCATAAGTATGGGAAGAACAAGGATTAACAGATGGAGAATTAGGCATCAAATTAGGAATCAAATTAGGAATGATAGGATTAGGATTAGGAAGTTTAGGAATCAAATTAGGAATGATAGGATTAGGATTAGGAAGGTTAGGAGATGGTGTATCATTTACCAAATTCTTCACATAATCCAAGAGAATAATAAGTTTACCACATGAATCTTTAATGAAAGTTTTGAATGTAGGAAGACTAGCATTGGTCAATTTCACAAAAGCATAGGCAAGTGCAAAATGAAGAGTCATCAACATAATGAAATGAATAATACTCTCATAAACATCATAGGTATGGTAAAGAGATGCTAAAAGAAGGGTGATAAGGAACATGATCACACACCAAAGCATCTTAATAATCTTCATAGTAAATGAAATGCAATAAATGTTTTTGTATTTTATTGAATATATTGATTTTTTTGTATTTTTGAATTTAAAATGCAAGAAGCCTAAAATAAATCTAATCTTAATGCAAGAAAAGACTTAAAATCTAAAAATAATAAAGCATCTAAATCCACAACAGAAAAGGGGAAATCACATCGGGTTCACCAAAATGAAGAGTGGTAAAAGGTGTGTGTGGGTGTAAATATATGATGATGAAAAATACAAGATCAACTTCTAAATCCAAATTCCCAAAGGAGAGATCCAAATTGATTAACCAAAAGGCTAATGCATAAAACAATCAATCTATGAAGAATATGAATGAAGGACAAAACCTTGTATTTTGTTATGAAGAGTATGTGCTTGAAATTTGAAATGAATAGAAGACAAAGACTAACCTCAAAATAAGGTAAATCTGGAAAAGACTAATTTCTGATGTCTATGTATAGTTTTAGGAAATTCTATAACTTGTTCTGGACTGGAACCGTCGAGACAGAGAAAACCTAGAAAACTTTTGTCTTTCTGAGGTCAGGTAAACTTTGACCTAGATAACGGGGCACAATCTTACCCCGAGGCACAATCTTACCCCCCATTGAAGGTCATCCCTGACCTGAAACAACTCCAATAGAAATTCTGTTCATGGATCTCAAAAGTTCACTAAAAAGGGTATCCAAGTCTGTACTTTAACTCACTGTCATGTACCTGTACCTACAAGAAAAATGGTTTTATTGTTTGGATGAGGGGTTTGCCTTGGTCAAACCCTGGTTTGGAATCAACCTTAAATATGAAATTGAAATAGAGAATGCTAGCAAGTAGTAGAAGTAGATCTAACAATGAAGCTATGAAATTCAATACATATGCAATTGTACTTCAAATGTAAACAAGTATGTTGATATGAAAGCTTGAACATGACATTAACAAATGTAAATCAAAACCTCCATGATTGTATGCTTGGAATCCACCTTGAAGGGAGAATGAAATGGATCTTGAAGATGAAAAAAGGATCTTGAAGGAAGATCACACCACCGTGATGGATAGATCTAGGGTTTGAATGATGAATCTTGAATACTCTAACCAAAATTCCTCCAAAGACTTGAATGCTTGAATCTTTGATCTTCAATGCTTGAACGGATGATTGCTTGAATGAAATGATTTCCTTGAGAAAACCTTGAGAGCTTGATGAAATGATGGATCACTTGATTGCATAACTTGTGGATGTGAAAATGAGGGAGGAAGGCTTCCTTTTATAGTGATCTAGGGCATAAACTCCTAGAGAGGCCGACATTGGACAATTAAATTCCACTTAACCTTAACCCCTAGAAATATACCTAGATTAAATGCAATTTAAGAGTTTACCGCTCCAAAACCTGTAACAGCCGACCCAGAAGCGGAAAAAAAAACTTTTTGAAGCCCGACATCCCGACTCCTGGAATCTAAATTTTGGACCCAGGGTCAGGGTTGAGGTCGACTCTACCATAGGTCAAGGTTGAGGTTGACCTGACCTAGATCAGGGTCAAGATCGTCCTTGACCCATTAGGTCATCTTTGACCCAAAAAGTCAAATTCTTTAGTTTCTCAGAGAAAGTTATCAAAAAGAGGTTGGAAACATGGAGAGAGAAGTAGAATAGGGGGGGAACAACTAGATCCAGTAAAAAACTAATTTGAATTATGAATCAGATTACAATACCTGGTGTGAAACCTGCAGTATTGTGAAATTTGGCATAAAAGCTGAAAAGACTAACAACAAGATTGCAAGCCAAAAAGTGTCTCCATTCTATTCAAAATTGGAGTTTATACAAGTTGGATGGATCCCAAGGGTCACACAAATCCCTTGGAATCAAAATGAAGAGTCATCATAATGTTTATTACAAATAAACTATTAAAACTATCAAAATTTATCAAAAAACTATATATAAAATTTAAGTCCACTTGGAGAAGGCATAACTTTCTCATCCTAGCTCCGAATTGCAAACCGTTTGATGCGTTGGAAAGGTATTCCAATAATATTGAATAAAATTTCATAAGTACCAATATTCCATTGGTACTTTCAGACACCATCCAAGCCCATAAATGCACTGAAGACCCTCAAAATTGCAATTTACTAAAACATAGGAAATTTTGAAAAATTAGATTTCAGTATTTAATCCTGATCATTCCTCCCCACTTAAGAGGTAATGGGACCCATTGCACTAATATGATGCAACATATGAGGAAATTTTTCTTTAATTTGTTCCTTAGTAAACCACTTGCCTTGATGAGAATGATGACCGGCTCGAACCACCCGATACAGAGGAATGTTCAAATTTCTCAAAGTCTTTAAAATGGCTTCAGTAACATGGTCACACTGGACTCGAGCAATAGTATATAGATTTAACTCTATATCTTGAATGTGTTTAGTAGCTTGGGAAATGTCCAATAAAGGAGGAAAATAGGGTCTCAATAATTCCACATTGAAAACTAGATGCGGTCCCAAAAAGGATGGAAAATTAAGTTCAAAAGCATTCTCACCAACTTGTTTCACAATAGTGTATGGTCCATAATGAAGAGGAAAAAGCTTCCTATTTGGTCCGTGTAGGTGCTCTTTCTAAAGATGTAACCATAGCTTGTCACCTATCTAAAACTTATGAGGAGTTCTATGTTTATCATGCGATTCCTTATACTTCTGATTACTCTACTCCAAGATCTCATAAACTTGCTGCTGTAGGTGTCTAATGTTATCAATGAATTTTTTTGCTTTATCTACCTCCTTCTCACCATTCAATGGACTATTATTTTGTAGAGATGGTATTACTACATCCATAGTTGCCAATGGCTGGTACCCAAGAGAAACCTCAAATGGACTGTACCCTGTAGTACTATGGAGTGCACGGTTGTAGCTGTGTTGCACATAGGGTAAGCTTTCTCCCATGTGTGAGGATGTTTTGAATGATACATCTATAAAATATGAATAATCATTTAATTCACCACTTCTATCTGTCCATCTGTTTGGGGATGAAATGATGTGGACTTTGTCAACTTGGTGTCTATTTTAGCCCATAGTGCAAACCAAAATTTGCTGATGAACCTGCTATCCCTATCAGAAATAATGGTTTTTGGAAAACTAAAATGAACCCAAACATGTTCAAAAAATAGCTTGGCAGTATCTTCTGCAGAAATCATCTTTTTACATGCCACCATGATAGCCATTTTCGAAAGCCTATCTACCACAACAATCATGCCCCCACCTGGTAGTTGGAAGCCCAGACATAAAATCCATTGAAATAGACTACCATGGCTTATCAGGAATAGGTAATGGTAAGTATAGACCCAACTTATAGTTTTCTGGCTTTGCAATTGCATAGGATGCACAAGCTTGTATATGTGAAATAATATCCTGCTTTATTTTTGGCCAATAGAAATACTTTTGAAGGATAGCAGTAGTCTTCCCAATACCAAAATGTCCTAAAAAATGACTGTAGTGAGCTTCCCATATCATTTTCTTCCGTTCCTTGGTGGGTACACATATGTGACCATTATAGAAAAGAAACCCTTCCTGCAAGTGAAAATCAGAGACAAACTTTCCTTCTACCAAATTACCAAAGATGTTAGCAAAATTAGGGTTAGTACCATATAGTCATTCCAAAGTGGATGATTGATGACCACATGAATCCAAAACTATTGTCAAACCTACAATTGGAGGCCTACTCAAATAATTTTCCACCTTGTTACTACTTCCTTTTTTATGATGAATGTTGAGGTGAAATTGTTGTAGATAGGTTGACCATTGTTGATGTGTATCATTCCGTAGCTTCCCTTGTGTTTGCAAGAAATGAAGTGGTTTATGGTCTGTATGTATAAGAGTTTCCTTTCCCAATATATAATGTTTCCATTGTTTATAGGCCTAAACAATGGCATACAACTCCTTATCATAGGTGGGGTACCTACGTACTGTATCAAAAAAAGTTTCACTATGATAGGCAACATGATGCCCATGTTGCATGAGTACCACACCAAGAGCATAATCAGATGCATCTATTTCTATCTCAAATGATTGGTGTAGATCTAGGAGGACCAATACTGGTGCTGAACATAATATTTTCTTTAACTCCTCAAATGCTTGTTGCTTTGCCTCTGTCCACTGAAATTTTTCTTGAGCTCCACCCCTTAGTGATTGATTGATATGTGAGAAACCAAACACAAATCTGCGATAGAAGTTGTCTAAGCCTAAGAAGCTGTGAAGCTCTGTGAAATTTTTAGGGGATGGCCAATCTTTAATTACTTGAATCTTTGTTGGATCAACATGAAAACCCTTAGTATCAATGATATACCCTAAGTATTGAATACTCTGCATACCAAAAGAACACTTCTCAATGTTGGCATAAAGTTTGTGTTTTTGCAGAGTTGAAAGAAGTTGTTTAATATGCTACAAATGCTCAAACCAAGTTCTACTAAAGATGAGTATGTCATCCAAATAAACAACCACAAAAGAATCAATGAATGGTCTAAGCACATCATTCATCAACCTCATAAATGTGGTTGGGGCATTTTTTAGGCCAAAAGGCATGACCAACCATTCAAACAAACCTTCCTTAGATTTAAATGTAGTCTTCCACACATCTACTGGATCAATTGGTACTTGGTGGTATCTAGACTTCAAGTCAATTTTTGTAAAGAAATTAAGCCCCCTAATTTGGTCCAACAAATCATCAATTCGAGGGATTGGATATCTATTCTTAACAGAGATTTTGTTCAATGCCCTATAATCAATACAAAGTCTCCATGTCCCATCTTTCTTTTTAGCAAGGACAATTGGACTGCCACAAGGTGAAGCACTTGGATGAATGTGTCCTTTCTAAATCAACTCTTGGATTTGTCTCTTAATCTCATCATTTTCCAAAACTGACCTCCTATATATTGGCTCATGTGGTAGTGGTGTGCCTGGGATTAAATCAATAGAGTGCTTGACTTGACAGTGTGTTGGTACTCCCATTGGTGGTTTAAACACAATATGATATTCCTTCAAAATTTTATCCATCTAATTTTGTTGATTTTCTATTATGGTTGCCTTAGCATGTGTATTAAGAATAGTTGACTTTGTTTGTTCAGGGTGAATCATGAGTAGAACAAAAGCTCTAGTTTGAGAATTCAAGTGTTTACATTGTTTAGCAATAATTAAAGAAGTAGTTTGTGTTGGACATACCTCTGGTATTCGATATCTCTTCCCACCAAGCTTGATTGTAACACCCCATGCCTCTGATACATGTATGGTTGCCCCAGTAAGACATCACATACATCCAGTGGTGCTATATCACATATCACTTCATCCTTGAAAGGATTGATTGAATATGGTAGACAACATTGTTGATTTATTTGAATATCTTGTCCCTCATTTACCCGTCCCATAGAGTATGGTTGTGGCTGTCTTGTCACTTTCAAATTTAATCTTTTGACTGTCTCCCTAGAGATCAAATTCTTTTGACTCCCACTGTGAACAATAAAATGCAGAGGCTTTCCATCAACCCACATCTGTGAATGAAAAAGTCTCTCTTCATCTTCACAGGGCAATACTTTAGTAGTTCCAACTATGACATATGGGTTTTCTTCTATGATGGAATCATTCTCCTCTTTCTTAGAGTTATCTATTGGTGACAATTTAGGTTCAGCTTCCTCTCCTTGTATTTCTGTCATCAAATTTTTAATACTTCAACAATCCTTTGTGTTATAGGTTGGAGACTTATGCATCTCACACCACATGCCTGCATCTGTTTGTGTCTTTTTAGTAGCCCACCATGTGTTCTTCGGTGAATTTGAATGAGGTTCCTTGGTCACCTATTTTCCTACAAATTTATTGCCACCTTCAACCCTTGGCTTATTATTTGCAAAGTACTCCCTCTTTCCTTTCTACTTGAATTTCTCTTCAATTTTTATAGCATATTTAAAGGTAGTTGCCAATGTCTCAATATTCAAAAATTCCATCTCTGTTTGAATATGCTTGTGAAGTCCACTTCGATATTTCAAAATTCGATGCTTCTCTAAATCCTCAATACCAAGTTTTGCTGAAAGTGAATGGAACGTATTGGTGTAATCTTGCATAGACTGATCCCTCTTTTGTCAAAGCAGCTGCCATTCTATGTATTTTTGTTCATATACATCCTCAAGAAGGCAAGCTTCTTTTATGTATTCCATAAATTCTCCCCATGTGGGCTTCTTATCAAGAGATAATCCAAAATTGTCCTCAACAGTTAATTCTTGTTCTTTATTTGCTACTTTGGTTTCCCATGCTAATTTCAAATGGGTTTCATCTTTGAGGAGAGAAAATGTTATTTTTTCTACATCTAAGAAATCATTTACAGAAAAGTATCTATCCAACTTTGATAACCAATTATCAACAGCTTCAGAACTGACTTTTCCTTCAAAATTCGGGATGTCAAAATTGACCTGCACCTTGAAAGGGGTACTTCCATGAAATGGTGTTCCTGATCCAGAGGATTTTTTATTTTGTAGAAGGTCTAAAAATTGACTCATCATCTCCTCTCATTGCTTATTTTAAGCTTCTTCTAACAACTGCTTAATAGCATCATCTGACATCTTTGATCGCGTGCATCTCAAAGGTGGATATTTTGACAAATCTTGTGTATCCAATGCTAATCTTTGGTAGGAAGACCTTGTGTGAATTGGCATAAAGGAGCATTCCCACTCTGATACCACTGATCTGAATTATGAATCAGATTACAATACCTGGTGTGAAACCTACATTATTGTGAAATTTGACATAAAAGCTGAAAAGATTAACAACAAGATTGAAAGCCAAAAAGTGTCTCCATTCTATTCAAAATTGGAGTTTATACAAGTCGGATGGATCCCAAGGGTCACACAAATCCCTTGGAATCAAAATGAAGAGTCATCATAATGTTTATTACAAATAAACTATTAAAGCTATCAAAATTTATCAAAAAAACTATATATAAAATTTAGGTCCACTTGGAGAAGGAATAACTTTCTCATCCTAGCTCCAAATTGTGAACTATTTAATGCATTGGAAAGGTATTCAAATAATCTTGAATAAAATTTTGGAAGTAACAATATTCCATCTAGGCACCATCCAAGCCCAGAAATGCACCGAAGACCCTCAAAATTTCAATTTACTAAAACATAGGAAATTTTGAAAAATTAGATTTCAGTATTTAATCCTGATAAAAAACCTAATCAAGGTGCTTGACATGACCCCAGACCACTTACTTAGAGGGATAAATACTCTTAACATGGAAGTGCTTCCATTTTAAGATGATGCTGATACTTTAAAACAACCACAAAGACAATACCCAATCACTGAAATAAAGATTCTGAGAACTTTCAATTAGAACGCCTATCATTTACCAGAAAAACTTGTAAATGACACCCACAAAGAGAGAAAATTTTCTGCAAAGAAACTGAAGGCAATGTGTTGCTTCCAATGATCAAATCCAACCTTATAACTCCTGCTAGCCCATTACAATCGACCCACACAAAGCTCATTAAGTTTCCATTACTGAAATTGGTGGCTATAATGTTCATAAGATGTGACAAAGCCTCAAAACATAAAATTTGAATATGCATCGTCGATCAATTCTTTCCTCATGCATCGAATGGTCGACAAAAATCCACATAGCATACTTGAACCCTTTTCTAAGCTTAGTTCTCGACCAATGAGAACATTTCATTATATCCATGTGCAAAATTCTATGTCTTATTGTAATTATACTCTACCTGGATAGGTGTCAACATGTCACAACCTCGCAAACCTTAACCATCGAGCATCTTGCAATCAAGGTGCAATGCCTATCGTCGATTTCCTCAAGATCTGACAGATTTTTACTACCTTTGAAAGTCAGTGATCCCACTTCATAGATGAACACATGGAGGCATTTGAGAAATTCAGACCCATTGGTAAGTGACATCACAATGGACACATGTCACTCATTCACATCCCTGCAAGTCAGAAACTGTCAGTGATGCCAGTTTAAGGGATAGAAAAAACCATAGATCTTCTTTCATCGGATGATCATCATTCATTAATGAAATTTGGTCCCACCTCCATTGTCACTTGTCCTTCATCCAATCGGACGGATATCATAATGCCACAAGGCTTAATAGGTGGCTAACTTAGATTTAAGGCACTGCCACGACTGTCGATCTAATCCACTCATTAGTGATCGCATAGCTTTAAAACTGGGGCCGCATCGACAAGTGTCTCTTAGTTGCATTCCCGCAAGTCAAAAAGTCTAACAACCAAAGAACTTAAGGGATAATGACAACCACAAGATTAAAGTAGATCCAACAGTCGGGATAAAAATAGGAAAAGCCAAAGTCCTAGCGGGAAATATTTTAATAAAAAGGGACCCGTTTAGAAACCTAACCGTGAAATACATAGGGTCAAAAACTTAAGAGGATTTAATTAAACACATGCATTTTAGATCTTTAGTGATTGAAAAAGGTAACACTTAAATATAACAAGACCTAAGATAACTAGGGCTTTTTGCATTTTTTCACTGCTAGGTAAATTTACTAAAGGGTTTAACAAAATTTTGAAAAGTAAGGTCCCAAAATTTTGATAGTACCAACACACCTCTTTGATCAGAAATAGACTTTTTCCCCTTGTCCTTAACTCCTTGACTCTAATTTTCTTGTGTAGGTCTTCTTCCCTTGCCTCTGCTTGTATCACCTCTAACACTACCACTATCTTGTGTTAGGAATGGGAACACTGAGAAGGGGGGTGAATCAGTGTTCACTGAATTTTATCTTTTTACTTATTCTTTAAATTGAACTTAAATGCTTAAGTACTGAAATGAACATCCACATAAACATGAAACATGAAATCAACACATAACACCAATATGGTTATGGGGAAACCCAAATAGGTAAAAACCCCTATGGAATTGACACCCACTAATATTTTGCACTAGTGTTTTATGATCCTTGTTAGAAGATCCTTAACCCTGTTAGGAGTTTCTTTACAATGCATTAAGTATAGTAGACCTTGTCAAGGGTCAGACCCTATTAGGAGTCTTTTACAATAGTCCTTGTTAGGGGAGTGGACACACTATCCTAGAGCTCACTACTCAAGTGGTGAAGGCTACAACCTTCTGATCTCAGATACACACTATATCTACTGGATGAACTATTACTATGACATTGCTTGTTAGATCAGTTCCTTTGATGCACTGATGCTTTTACCTCTTGAAAAGCTCTAATACATCTTATAGTCTCTTCACACACTTCTTCTCTACTTTTCACAACTCTCTATCCACTTCTATATCAATTACAATGGGCACATCTCATATTTATATGTGCATACAAAATAAACAACTAGGTCGGCCCTTAAACCTATTACATACAATGCTTCCAATTGAATTGGCTCAATTGTGTTTAAAAAAAAACATGTATACATGTCAAAAACCTAATTACAATGGGTGCATAGCCTTTATGTCATTAGAATATAATCACAACTCAAAATGCTAACATTCGGCTACTTACTCTGTTCTTCTCTGGCACACACTGGCTGTGTAACTTCAACTATCTGTATCTTTCTCATACTTGCATATCCGATCATGCGCTCATAGACTAAGCATGAATATAGTCTAACCAACTTAACTTCCATGGTGCATACCATAACTCAGTCATACACATGTGCGCTAATGCTCTAAGGTTTAGGAACTCTGTACACTATCCAGTCTTCAACACTTAGCTGATTTCTGATCTTCCCATCAAGTGCGCTGACTCCAAACTGCTATATGACTTTGTTGCCATAATACCAAAACTATACTAAGTCATATACATTAGTATATCCAACTTTCCAACATCTTGTTCAAGTAATGGATACTTGAATGAAGGATTCCCAACTTCATTGAATGCGTAACACCTCCATGTGAACACATTAGATCCTCTTCCCACCCCAAATCTACCTCTGCCTTTGTATCTGCCTCTTTGATAAGAAGTAGACTCTTTCCCCTTGTCCTTATCTCCTTGAATCTAATTTTCTTGTGTGGTTCTTCCTCCCTTGCCTATTCTTGTACCACCTCTACCACTACCACCTTGTAAGTTCTTATTTTATCTTCACCTTCTCTTCAACCCTTATAGCCAATTGAAAACACTCTTCAAGTGTCTTTGGTATACTCAAACCAGTCTCATCTTACAAGTTATACCTAATCCCATTAAGGTACCTTTCCACTTTCTCATCTTCATCCTCCAATCCACCTCTAATACTTAGCTTGTGTAATTTCTTAGTATAGGACATAAGATCTATGTCTTTTTGCCTCAAATTATACCTCATCCTCTTATTCTGAATAGCATAATTAGATGGAAGGAATTGATCCTTCACCATGGTCTGCATCCTACTCCAAGTTGTGACTTTAGCCATTTCTCTTTCCATTCTTTCAGCTTGAACACTAGTCCACCATGTTAGTGTTGTCCCTCTCAATTTTTTCTTAGTAGACTTCACCTTCTTCTCCTCATCCATATCCTCATACTCAAAGTAATTCTCTAGGACATTATCCACCCCAAAACCTCTTCACTATCCATATTACCATCATAGATAAGAAAATCAATATTTTTCTTTCTTCCACCACCTTGGACTACCTTAAATAACCTTACCATCCTCTACTCTTTAGGATCAAGTGCCTCTTCTCCATTCTCTTCATTCCTATTCTTGCCTACTACAACATCTTCTTATTCCCCACTATCACTTTGTGGTCCTCTCCTAGAACTTCTCTCTAAGGCTTCCAACCTTGCTTTCAATTATACATTCTCCCTTCTCATTTTTCTCATTTTCCTTTCCTTTGTTTCCTCTTGTTCTCTTCTTTCTCTCCTCTCCATTTCCAACGTCTCTTTCAAATCTTGGTTCTCCCTTGCTATTTGTTGTTTTGGTAGCATCTTGTCTCTACCACACTCTCTACACAAACTTCTTCCTTCTTATTACTCCCTAAAGAACCTACTAGTGGTTCTGATACCAATGTGATGTAGAGGTGGAATCCAAATTTCAACACAAAAATTTCAAGTTTGTTCAACGAAATCTCAAGGTTCACTCACCCTACAACTTCACTTGTCTTCCTCAAAATACTTAATTAGGGTTCCCAATTTCTCCTAACTGTTCCAACACTTATAAGGGTATAAATATACCACAAATAAATTTTTTCCAAAGTATATTCAATCCCCCTCCAAAGTAGTTCAACATAAACATACCCTAGGTAACCTTCTAGGCCTACTCCCATTAGCACTTCTCAGCAAGTTATTCAATGTTCTCTCAAAACTTTCCCAAAACATTAACCAAAAAAATTACATATTCAGATACCCTTTTCAAAGTTACATAACATACCCCAAAATAAACCATGGGTTCTTTGGACTATCTGTACGGACCGGTACCCCGCTACTTGTAATTTAAGCTTATTTATCCCTCTTTTACAAAGGAACCCTCCAAACCCTTGAATCCACTTAATCATAACCCAAAATAGTCTTGAATTAGGTTGCAAAACTAAGTATTTTTAAGGTCATAAGTCATGCCAAGCTCATTTGATCATTGAACCAACAAACCCTCCTTTTTAAGACTTCACAACTAGGGCTTTCTAAAAAGGAACCCTACAAGAACTTCCAAACCCAAATGAGAGTTGTCTCACCTTGTATTCAATATATCTAATCATATTCCATCAAAAAATCATACCATCATTAATAGAAACCCTCAGATCCAATACATGGTACCATGAGTGTTAACCCTTCAACTTAGCATTTTCACTTCAAATTGGTGATCACCATTCACAACACTCCTCCCCTAAAAAATATGTCAGTATAATATGATATGATACATATTTTTAGACTCATCCCACAAGGGATGGTAGTGACATAAAGTGGGAGAGTCTACTTAGGCATTTGAACCCTCAAAAAGTAATGTAAAACTTGTTGGCAATGAGCCAGCATCCCTCGCAGGGTTCGTGACATAGCTTAACCACCTCCTGTGTCTTCTATAAGTCTAGTGGTTGTATCAAGAATTAAAAAGTTGATCTTTTGTGCAACAACAACCCTAGTGGTTAACAAGTGGTATCAGAGCTTGATCACAGGTTCAAATCCATACAGGCCACGGTGAGTGATGCTGGGAGGGGGATTTTTGGTAGTGAGCCAATGTCCCTCATAGGGTTCATGAAATTGCTTAACCACCTCTTGTTTCTTCTATAAGTATAGTGGTTGTATTAGGCATTAACAGGTCGATCTTTTGGTGCAATGACAACCCTAGCGGTTAACAAAACTATCTTCAAATAACCAAACTTAGATCAGTTTGGTTTTTTTATGTAAAAAATAAGTAGTACTTCAAAATGGATTATGAAAAGGCTCAAAACAATGTTACAACATGTGTAACCTTCATTCAATCCACTGGTGTGTGATCAAAAGGTTTTTAGACAAAGTAATGTTCATATTTTAACCAAATATGCAGGAAACTCGTTTGTCATTTATCATTTAAACTAATCCTTACCTTGGTTTCTATCTATTTCATGCTCCATAGCCTTATGTAGCCATGTTCAATGTATTACAAACATATTTCCAATCCAAACCCACCCATAACCAACTAAAGTAGCAAAGCTACCCCCTTTTGCCTCACTAGTCGTTAACATTTAAATTCAATTTTGCTAACTTTGATCATTCTATCCTTTAGGTTATCCTGCCAACCCAAAAGGCTTTATTTTGGCCTTATTGCATCAAATTTATTCAAAAACACATAATCTACATCCCCTAATGCCCTTAGTGAAAAATCTTTCCAAGTGACCCTTATTAGGCCAAATTTACCTAGTTTAACGATTACATTTATTGGCTTTACATGTCTTATTACATTGTTTTAGGTCTCAATTGACCTTATTACATAATTTAGGTCCCAAATGACCTTCATTGCATCCCAATACATCATTTTTTCATTTGAGGCCTCCAAGGGCCTTTAGGTGCTCTTGCACTGATCAACAACACCAGAAGAGCTCTAAATCAAGTACATGGTCATAAAATAAACCAATACACCTTCACATACATTAATAAGCTTGACTCCATTGTTCTCATATCCTTCAAGATCTTGTAGATAATAGTAATTATCTCAACATTAAGCACTAGCAAAATATGATATAAACGAATGGAATGTAGTTGATTGATAATGCAAGTATGCAAGAAAGATAATAGCAAGATAGAAAATTGATAGCATGTATGCAAGTATACTCCAATCATTGTTGTTAGGAAAAATAAGAGGAAAATTCCCCTTTTATAGAAGCCTCTAAATTAATCAAGGTTTTGAATCAAGAGATTAAGATATAAAATGTTAAGATTAAGAGGTTAAATGAATGGAGAGATGAGATTAAGAGGTACATTGACATTTTGTAACACATCTTTAAGTTCAGTGACCTAGACATGTAGGGAGGAGAGAGTGAAAGAAAATAAAGAGATGTGTAACACTTGTCACATGACTACAAATTGTGATTACGATTCATGTGAACAAGTTGGAGGGCTAGGATTAGAAAAAAAAAATGGGGATAGTGAATTAAATAAATAGGAGCATTTCTTTGATTAAGGAAAGAGGTAGCATTGGTATAATTAAATAATAGAGGAAGAGGCTAAGGATTTAATTAGATAAATTTGAAATATTTATTTAATTAATATAGGAAAATTATGTTAACATAATTAGGTAAATAAAAAATATTTAGTTAATTGAGGATAATTTTAAGTGTCAATTGATCCCTAGGAGGCTCACACCTAAATAACGACTGTCAGGAAGCTTTGCAGGAGTGGGACCTGGTGCACCCTACAAAGTGACCTCCAATATTTTAGAAGTTGGCTCTTCATTCCTTTAAAATAAAAAGGGAGAAGGAACAATAAAATGAAAGTTAAAGTAGGGAGGTGATTTGTCAAAGATTTTGCAACACTTTACAGATCTATGACTAAAGTTTCACAAAATTTTGGAAACTCTCATTTTAGAGATATATTACTTTCGGGCATGAATATGACGTGGGAGAAAGGGTTTGCATAAAAGTAGATAAATCTTTGACAAATCGAGGCTCTTCAAAAAAATAGACATAGTGTAGGGATACTACTAAATGTAATCCAAAAAAGATACACTTGTAAGTTCTTATGTTTTCCAGACAAAAATAGTTATTATAGATGTTGAATGCTTAAAAATGACACTCAGCTAGCTTTCTAATTGAAAGTATAAATTATAATTGGTACAATTCATCCTCTATTTAGAGAAAAATAAAAGAGTGGGATAGTTACATGAATAAATTGAACCTAACATAATGAAAATTGTCACGAAATTGCTTAATTAATAAAAAGAAGAAAGGTGGCACAGGAACAATTTCCATATTTTATTAAAAGAAAATATATTGTGGAAATCAAGCCGCAGATTAAAAATGTTGAAAAATACACCTTAGAATGATAAACCATGGCTCGAAGGCCAGGAAAGACTTCTTAACAATGTAAAACTTTAATCCTATAGACTGATTTGTGTATTTTGATGTATATTTCTCTATATATTACAAGGCAATTTTTATAAACTTCTCCTTGGGTGGTTACACAAAAATCATGTTGTTCACTATTTCTTGCATGGACCTACCAATGTCTTCTTTTTTTAGAGATTGTCAACATTAGCCATTAAAGATTTCAGGTGCCAGTTGTCTCTCTTCTAGCCTTTCTACCATCATGGAGCTAGGGGTTGTTTCCCTTTCCTTGTTTTATTATTTTTTGTGGGAGTGTTTTCTCAATAGAGAAAAGACTTGAAGTTTTTTATTATCATAAGAGGAGACTGTGATCTAGAGGAACAATTTAGAGTTAGGGAAGCCAAATGTTGTACACAAATAATCATTATGTTAATGTTGTTTCTATGGAAGATGTTGACATGGTATAGGGATAGTATTTAATGTTCTTTGCATTCCTATGATTGCCCATAATCTTATTTAAGTTTATAAAAAAGAACAGGGTGACAATACAATTGATTTCAGTTATAACTCAATTTTAACTCATCGAGAATTAGGGGAATGTATTGTTTCAGGTTAGGCTGATCATCGGTCTATATTTTGTTCCCATTTCTATCATCACAATGTCTATTATGTTCCTAGATATTCTCATTTAATGTAGATAGTAATTATGTTTCATAGGATTTTATTCGTAATGGGTTATGAATCTCTCCATTTTCCACCATTACATGATTCATTAGAGTGGATTGTTGACATGGTTTCTAGGACTTCAGCAAAGTAGGATGTATTGAGTTTTTTTATATTTGTCGTTATAGGATAGATTTGTTTCAAGTATTTCAAAGCTGGTTTGTAATTCTTCTTCTGCATGTTTGGAAAATATGCTTGAGGGGGTCACTCTCCTCTTTGCATATTATTCTTTGGAGGATGTTTTTGAGACAACTCATTCCTTTATTTCTTTCTTTGGGGTTCTTCCTAATTTTGATGAGACATCTTCAGAGGCACTTGATCCTTCTTCAGAGAGCTCATTTGTAAGATTTTTTCCCTTTTGCATCTTCATGAAGATGGATTTTCTTCATCATTCACCATTAGATTTGTTTATTCTTGATGGGAGATGTGTGGTTTTTCATCATTAGGTTATCTTTTGGCTTCAAAACATACTCAATTGTTTTGAAGATACTTCATTATGGGTGGATTGTGTGATCTATGTATTTCCCTTCATTAAAGGGGTTCTTGTATTATATACTTGTCGTGGATGTAGTTCTTGTAGGATGTTGATGAGACCTCCAGACATAACTCATTATATCACTCATATATGATCTTATTTGCATTTTCTCTTTTGGGGAGGAGATCTTTCTCATTGGGTTTCTCCTTTTCTCTATTTGTGACAGATCACTTGATCACAAGTACCTAATGCATCCTAGTAGTCGAGACACATATTGCATCATCATCTTGCATCTTTTGTATCATTTGAAAAATAGTTTTGTCTCCTTAAGTTTCACTTAAGGGGTGGGGGGAGGGACTGTTAGTGTGAATGAGGTTAGTTCATAACTAATCATTACTAGGAACCTATTCACCTATTAACTTAAGTCCTAGATGCCATTTTCTAGATGTTAGTTATAGTGGGGCCATGTTCACCTCATTACTTTTAGCCACTTAGGCATGTAATATTTGCACTCACAATTTAGTGTTTTTATCAAGGGTAGTTGTCATACCTCATCGCACCTTGCCCACATAATCATGGTGTTTGTATATTTGTGATTTATCTCATATCTCAATATTTAAGCAAGCTAATTGTTGAAACACTCTCTTTTTGAAGGTTTCATTGTTTTTTTTGGTAATTAAAGCCTCCAACTTCAATTCTTAAGGGAACCTTCTTGTAAGCTATGAAATGTATTGTTAGGAACATAAAAAAAAGTTAAACATTCAACAAAACAAATCAAAACAATACTTATGCTAAGACAAAAGAAAGCAAAGGGAAGAGAGTGCAAACACCCAAATGTAGCCTTCTTGATCTTTGGATTTGTCCAAATAGATTGAATGTGTTCTCAATGTATGCTCAAACTTCAATAGTGAGTAAATATTGTGGCATTATAATGGTAGCTTGGTAGTTTTAAGGCTCTCAAACTAGCATGATAACTTTATTCAAATGGTGGATGATTTGTGAAGGGAAGAGGCTCAATTTATAAATTTTTAGGAGAATCAACGGTTGAGATTGCATGAAGATCAAGGGTTGAGATTCTCCTATTTTGATTATTTAATTCAAACTGGGTGGATGGATCCACTTTGAATATTAAAATGAAACCTACTACAAAGCTTGCCCAAGGTTTAGGAAGTTTCTAGATGGGTTAAGGTTGGATGAATTCGTAGGTTAGCTTCAAGTGAGGTTTTGGAGGGGATTGGAGGCTTCTAGAGGGCAGTTAGAGTTAAATTTAACTACCCCACTTGGTATACTTAGGGTTAGGGGTTGAATTTTGGTCATTAGGTAGCCCAAGACTCATTAAATGACCTTCAAAAGTAGCCCCAAAGTTAAAATTCGAGTTGTAGAGTTTGAAAATTTTGGGCAAACTATCTTATCCTTCCCATGTGGGTTTTGACTTGGAAGGAGAAGGGAAGACTTTAGAGGTTGAGGTGGGTTAGAAGGATGAGTTAGGTGAGATTTAGGAGCCATGTGCTTAAATAGAATTAAATATAATATTTAATTCCAAGTGGGTTAAAAGGAAGTTATGAATTAATTTAAATAGATAAATGTATTTATTTAAATTAATAGAAGAAGGAGATTTAATTAATTAAATAGTTATGTGTTACCATTTAGATTAATTGGAGTATGGCTAATTAAAATAATTTAGCTAGAAGGATATCATTAATCAATTAAATAATGTATGATTGCTTAATCAATAATGTGAGTAAGATGACTAAATTTAATTAAAATTGTTAATCAAATTTAGGTGTCTACATTTTGCCCCTCTTTGATATAGTGTTAGAATAACACTTATTTCAAAGAAGTTTAAAATAATAGATGACACAAGGAGATTGTGGCAATGAAGTTACCCTGGTTTATGAGAATGAACGAGTAGGTAGACTAGATGATGCCCCCTTGAGAAGGTGGTAGGGAGAGAAATAGGGACCCAGGTGACATCTTGAAAATAAAGTTTTCCCCAGTAGGAAAGAAGGATGAGAAAATTTGGGAAAATACTATGCATGAGGAGAAAGGAAGATGGATGGTAATATGTGTGGGGATTAGGATGGGGATTGATGGATGTGGGATTTGGGTGGGATATTATGATTTTGGGAATTGGTTTCTTTTGGATTTTTATAGTTTTTGGAGGTTGGAATTTGAATGGGGGGGAGAGGTTTCTCTTGAAGCTTGAGCATGGGGTATTCCAAGAAGGAACACCATCATGTAGATTAAGCACTTAGTTTTTATATAGCAATATTAGAGACCTACCAAGGTTACTATGAGCATCAAGGCCTTGTCACCATTATTGCATAGGACTGACTCAAAAAAGACATGCAAGCATTGTTGGAGATTTGCTAGCAAGCCAATGTTGACTGTATCTTTTTCATTAATGACAACATATGGTAAGTAGAATAAATGAAAGACTTATGTAGTAAGATTTGATTATATGTAGCATGGACATGTTATCAACATGATATCATAGATGCAAAGGTTAATTGTTAGTATAGACAGTTATGTAGCAGCTTGTGTTAGCAGTGTTCTTGGCAGAGTTACAGACAATGTTCTATCAGTGATTGTCTGTACAGTTATCATGGAGCCTTGCGGGTTTGGATATGTGATGGAGACATGTTAGTGTTGTTATATTCATGGATGCAAAGTCTGATGTGTAGTAGAAGTGAAGTTATGCAGTCACTATTCACCAGTTGCAGTTTCCTATGTTTATCCAGAAGAGCCGACATAGATTATATTGGTACATGAGTTGCACCTATCATTTTGGTATGCATTCTTGGATTAGTGATTGGAGAAGAGTTAAGAATGTTTGGTTAAGATTGAATGATGTAATTCAGCTTGAGGAGAAAGTATCAATTAATTTGGTAGAGCCGACAATGTGTAGCGTGCGTCTACACTTACTGATTTGGACAGGTCCCAATTTGTGTTGTGTGCTTAGTAGAGCCGACCGAAATGTTATTAGAGAGTGATATTGTTTCTCTAATATGATTTCAAGGTGGTTCTAATAGGCCAAATTAATTATATCATTTAGAGGAAAGATACTTATAGCTGGTCATTTGTGATCGCTAGAAGTATGGCATGGAGATGAAAGATTAGAGAAGAGCAGAGAGTGCAAAGTATTGTGCCATCAAGAAGAGGTCTATGTGATAGAGAAGATAGGGTGTGATATTCATTGGAACTGATCAAGACAATAGGTATACCTCACAATTCACCAAGATCCAGATATAATGTATATCTATTATTCAGAAGGTTGCAGCCTTCACCCCTTTTAGCAGTGAGCTCTTAGACAATGCGTCCTCACCCCTAATAGGGTCAATCATAAAAGACTCCTAATAGGGTATGACCTTGGACCAGTCACTGTATTAAAAACATTATAAAGATCAACTCCTAATAGGGTTGTAAGATATTCTAACAAGGATCATTATACACTAGCTCAGTTTATTAGTGGGTGTTAATTCCCACCGGGGTTTTTACCTATTTGGGTTTCCCTGTAACCAAATTACTGGTGTTGTGTTCAAGTGTTCTTTCATTGTGTTTATGTTTAAAGTTTAAGTATACGTAATTGGATAAATAATTGAAACTTGTAGATAATTGATTCACCGCCCCCTCTCAGTTATCTCTTGGGACTATTCCTAACAATTGGTATCAGAGCCAAGTGTCTCAGAGAGAAATTTTAATAGCTTAAGGTTGATCAGATGAAATTCTTTAGAAAAGATAGTCCTAAGTTTGATGGAGAGAACTATCTTGATTGGAAGAACAAAATGGTGACACATTTGTAGTGCATTTCTTTTGAATTTTTTGAAGTGGCTATCAAAGAAGTTAAGATCCCCTCTCTAGAAAATCTTGCAAAGGAAGATTCTACTGGCAAGCAAAAGGATTTGTTCCATTAGAATGCAATAGCCAAAGAATCCCTTATCAGTGCCTTATCTAATAATGAGTTTTCAGAGATAAAGAAAGTAGACCTAGCTTACAAGATATGGAAGCACCTAGAAGACATGTTTGAATGAGATACACAAGCAAATAATGCACATAGAAAGACATGGAAGAAAAGATACAATGCATTAGAGATGCTACCTAAAGAAGACATCGGAGCTTACAACCAAAGGATTAATGAAGCAGTTGCTAGAATCAGGAACAATGGTGGAGAGATCCCAGAGAAAGACATTATGCATAAGTTGATGACTACTCTTACATCATAGTATGAAGACAAGATCAACATCCTTGATGAGACCATGCAGCTTACAAAATTTTTTAAGAGAGATACCTTGATCAGAAAAATTTTAGCTTTTGAGATTTCAAGATTGAAGACAGATCCTAAAAGTGAGACAACCTTCAAAGCATCAGTCCATGGTAAGAAATCTTTAAACACTTATGGTAATTTTGATGATGAAGATGAAGATAAAGAGATAGATGATATTATTACTCTGATTGCTAAGAAAGAAATAAAAGGAAAAGGAAAGTATGAAGGTCAATTACCATTCAAATGTTTCTCATGTAATAAGATTGGTCACTTTGCATCTAAGTGTCCTACAAGAGTTAAGAAATTCAGAACTAACTACAAGCCTAAGTATACAAAAGAATGTTACTATGTTGGTGATGGAGTTTTTGATGATGATTCAGCTGAAGGTGAAATTGGATTCATTTCTATTATGGATAAGATGTTTGATGAGATGGATCATGAAGATGAGAAAAAGGAACAAGAGCTAGCATTGATTTCACAAGAAGACATAAGGATAGATTGGATTATAGATAGTGGTTGTTCACATCACATGACAGGTGATAAAGACATATTTGTTCATCTGGTCAAATAAGAAGGTGGCATGGTTAGATTTGGAGATAACACTCCTAAACCTATCATTGGTAGAGGATCTATCATATTGGATGGAAAGAACAACACTAATGATGTTCTTTATGTAGATGGTTTATAACATAACCTTCTTAGGGTCAGGAAGTTGCTTGACAAAGCTTATTAGTTGGAGTTCAAAGATAACAAGTGCATCATTAACAACAAGGATGGTGTAATGATTGCATCAAGTTCAAAAAATAAAGGTAATGTTTTTTAGCTTAAATATGAAGCAAGTTGTTTTGTTGCTAAAGTAGATGACAGTTGGCTATGGCATAAAAGACTATATCATATCAATTTTGATAACATAGTAAAGATAAGCAATGTAAAGGTAGTAAGAGATCTACCTAGCATAGCAAAGCCATTTGATATTATTTGCAGGGTATGTGTGATGGGAAAGCATGTGAGGAATTCATTCAGAAGCAAGCATAATTCAATAGAGAACAAGTTGGATCTGATTCATACAAACCTATGTGGATCAACTCAAACAAGATCATACTATGATGAAAGGTATTTCATTTTTTTTGTTGATGATTATTCTAGAATGACGTGGGTTGCGTTCTTGAAAGATAAGTCAGAAGCATTTGAGAAGTTCAAAATATTCAAAGCTAAGGTTGAAAATGAATCTGGACTAAAGATAAAGTGTCTAAGATAGCATAGAGGAGGAGAATTCACCTCTGACAGATTTTATGAGTACTGTGAAGAACATGACATAAAGAGACAGTTGAGTGCACCTAGAACCCCACAGTAGAATGGGATTGGAGAGAGAAGGAATAGGATCATCCTTGATACAACATGTACCATCATGATTGAAGGAAAAGTTGCACACACCTATTGGAGAGATGTGGTCAATACATCAATCTATATCATCAATAGAATACAATTGAGGCCTGGCGCGGACAAGGCATCTTATGAGCTATGGTTTGGTAATGTTCCCATAGTGAAATACTTTATAATCTTTGGAAGCAAGTGCTACATCAAGAGGGATGAAGCAATAGGCAAGTTTGATGCAAGAAGCGATGAAGGTATTTTCCTTGGTTACTCTACTAAAAGTAAAGCTTATAGATGTTTTAATTTGAGATTGAAGAATATCATTGAAAGTGCTCATGTTAAGATTGATGAAAAGTTTATGGTTCAAGAAAGATATCATGATTATGCACTTATGATTGAAGAAGAACCCAATCCTTCCACTAGTAAGATAGTTGTTGAAGAAATGTTTGATAGTATTGATGTATTATTTAATGACCTTGAAACAAGTGAAGAAGAAACTCAGAAGGCAGATGAGACAGTATCACCTAAAGTTCCAAAGTTTACATTTAGATATCACTCTAAGGATGACATCATTGGAGGTCAGAGTGACAAAGTCACAACAAGATCAAAAGCAAAGAGTTTAGTAGGAAATGAAGTGGTATGTTTACTATCTCAGATTGAACCTTTAAGTGTTGAAGATGCATGTAATGATTCAAATTGGCATGATGCTATGAAAGAAGAACTAGATCAGATGATTAGGAATGATACTTGGGAACTGGTCCCAAGACCTAGTGATAAGAATTTGATTGGAACCAAGTGGATATTAAAAAACAAGATGAATGAAGATGGTATAGTAGTAAGGAATAAAGCAAGGTTAGTATGTAAGGGATATGTGCAAAGAGAAGGTATCGATTATTCAAACACATTTGCACCTATGAGTGGATTAGAAGCCATTAAGTTGTTTCTATCTTATGTGACATTCAAAAACTTCAAAGTTTATTAGATGGATGTTAAGTCAACATTCTTGAATGGAGAGTTAAAGGAAGAAGTATACATTGAGCAACCAGAAGGATTCACCTTATTAGATAGACCTGATATGGTATGCAGATTGAAGAAAGCCCTCTATGGACTTAAGCAAGCTCCTAGAGCTTGGTATGAGAGACTTGATGGATATCTAACAAAAATTGGATTCAAGAAAGGACCAGCAGATTGTAATCTATTTATAAGAGAGACATCTGAAGGTTTACTACTTGTAGCTATATTTGTTGATGACATTATCTTTGGGGGTAATGACAAACTTAGTGCAAAATTTGCTAAGGAGATGTAGAGCGAGTTTGAGATGAGCATGACTGGACCTATCAAATAATTTTTGGGATTAAATGTGCAGAAGATAGAGAAAGGTATTTTCATTAATCAATCTAAGTATGTTAAAGAAATATTGAAGAAGTTCAAGATGGATGATTCAAATCTAGTGGGTACACCTATGATAATAGGATGCAAGCTTACAAAATAAGATCATTCTCCAAAACTACATATAACATTGTACAAGTCTATGATTGGTAAACTCATATATCTTACTCAATCTAGACCTGATATTTCTAATGCAGTTGGCATAGTTGGAAGATTTGCAGCAGAGCCTAAACAAAGTCATCTCATGGCAGTAAAGAGAATATTCAGATACTAGAAGGGCACTATAGATTATGGTCTATGGTATCCTAATTTAGAGAATGTTGAGCTTCATGTATATACAGATGCAGTTTGGGTAGGATGCGTGGATGATAGAAAGAGTACATCAGGAGGAGCAGTATTTTTTGGTGATAGAATAGTCACTTGGACAAGAAAGAAGAAGAATTGTATTTCCCAGTCAACAATAGAAGCAGAGTATGTTGCAGCAGCTTTGAATTGTTCTACAATTGTTTGGATCAAGCAGATGATAAAGGATTTTGGAATTCAGATTGATTATCCTATTGTTATTCATTGTGATAACACTAGCACTATCAACATGTCAAAAAAACCCATGATGCATGCAAAGAAAAAACACATAGAGATTAAGTATCACTTCCTAAGAGAGAAAGTGACAGAGAAAGAAGTCAAATTGGATTATGTGAGGACAAAGGAACAACTAGAAGTTATATTCATAAAGCCTTTACCAAAGGATACTTTTGAGTATCGTAGGGAGAAGCAGGGAGTAATTCCCTTCCCTGATTCTGATTAGATAAAGTGGAGAAAGCATCAGTCCTCAGTGACTGATGGATGGTTGAATACTCTACTTTAGGAGTAGTACTGGTGCTTAAATGTTTGGCACCCTTTTCCATTGATGTCAAAGGGGGAGTAGTATATAGTCATGAAAAACAATATTAAAGGGGGAGTACATACAGAATTAAGGAGGAATAATATATAGCAGTAAGGGGGAGTAGTATTCAGTCATGGAAGTAGTTCAGTTGAGGAAATGAGAATGTTGAAGAATATTGTAGAAGATGGAGGATTCATCCTTGGGGAAGTTTTGATGAGGAAATGGAGAATGTTATAAAAGAATTGTTCATTTGGATTGGTGGTGTTTTTCATTCCATATGTTTCCATCAATGCCAAAGGGGGAGATTGTTGGAGATTTTCCAACAAGCCAGTGTTGACTGTATGTTTGTCATTGATGACAACATATTGTAAGTAGCATGCATGGAAGACTTATGTAGTAAGATTTGAGTATATGTAGCATGGACATGTTATCAACATGATATCATGGATGTAGAGGTTAATTGTTAGTACAGATAGTTATGTAGCAGCTTGTGTCAGCAGTGTTCCTGATAGAGTTACAGGTAGTATTCTGTGAGTGATTGTTCATATAGTTATCATGGAGCCTTGTGCGTTTAAATATGTGATGGAGAAATTTTAGTGTTGTTACATTCATGGACGTAGAGTCTGATGTGCAGTAGAAGTGAAGTTATGTACTCACTATTCACTAGTTGCAGTTTCCTGTGTTTATCTAGAAGAGCCGATAGAGATTATATTTGATGAACTACAACTGATTTAGAACCTAATTGAAAAAAATGTGATTTAAGATCACTAAGGAGTAGACTGATTAGATATGTAATATGATTAAATCTATATTATGTTGTCATTGATGTCAACTAGTTTGACAATACTTATCTTGTGAGTTACTATACCGATACATATGAAGAAAGGTGAAAGAGATGAAGAACAGAAATATCTACATGAGAAAGATGTATATGTCAGATGAGGATAAGGAATACATTGAGTAACTTGTTGGTGAGTCTATGACTTGATGATATTGACTTTATTATGTTTCATTCATCTATGATGAAGAATAGAGTTGAAAGACACAAAGCAGTGTTGTTGGTTGATGAAGCATTTCAATATACACTGACAGAGTGTAGTGTATACCAAGCATAGTGTTAACTGAGCTTGTGTTCACCGACGCATTTCTTTGTTAACCGAAAAGAATAGAATGAACTAAATGATTAGTTTAGCCAATAAGATTGATGAGCTAAAAAGTGTATGAATTCGAGGTAACAGATAAATTTTGTTACACAGATCGATGGCTAACATAATTCAAGGAAGATCTAATGGAGCATATTGAAACATGTTATTGACACAAGTGCCGAGGTATGTTTAAGAGGAAAAATCAATGAATGAGATTAAGTGGCAAAATCTGATGGAAAAAAAGAAAATGATTTACTCGTCTATATAAGAGACATTGGTTTCATTGTTGAAGGGAGGCCGGAGGAAGAAGATACTACAAAATTATCGCGTGAACAAGTTTTCATGCATTCTGATCATACTGGTTAGTGAGAACCAAACTACAAAACAATTACCAGGCTACAAAGAGTAATTATCGATGGACAGTAAGTTGATATAGTATTGAATTTGAAGTGATATATTGATCAAAAAGATTTGAATGAGCTGAATATTAATCTGTAATCTGCAATTGAAGTTGTATCAAGGAAGATCATCTATTGTTACATATTTAACCATTGTATACAGTCAAATCTCTTAACCAAGTGGACTAAGAAAGTATTTTGGTGTTTCATTCATAGAGTGAACATTGTTATCCTATCAACCCCAGAGTGACTGCTGGTTGGACAATAACTTCTGGTCTAAAATCCTCTAACAAGGTCACACCTAACAGTGTGTTTGTAACCTTTAACAAAGTTGGGTCTTCACCTACCTCACTTCAGAAGAGTGAACATTTTTGGGTTGCCAGTCCCAGGTGGTTTTTCCCTTAACAGGGTTTCCACGTTAAATCTCTTTTGTTATGTGTTGATTATGGTATTTGTTTTTTATCATACTTTGCATATTACATGTTAGATTTGATCGGTAACTACTATAAGTTTTAGACTGATAATTGGTAAAAACACAGACAGTGAAAGTATTTTATGTTTACTGAGTAGTAGAAGTTGAAGAATTTGTTTTGGATTATACATTTTGTTTTGGGATACTAGATAAATGATTCACCCCCCCTCTCAGTTATTCTAACAATTGGTATCAAAGTTGTGGTTTCTTATAATAGATTTTTAAGGACTCCAACACAAAGATCTCAAAATGTATAAGAGGGAAGTGCCAAAGCTGAACAAAGAGAATTTCATAGTATGGAAAAGCTAGATGAAGTTGCACATATCTAGAATTGGGAATGCAACACTAGAATTGATGGAGAATGGTTATATAGAACCGACACCAGGTCTCCAAACACTTGATCAACTGAAAGATAGGCATGAACACAATGTTACTATGATGGAACTTGCTGCTGCCTGCACCGATGCCAAATTTGAAGATATCAAAAGTTGCACTACTACAAAAGCCATGTGGGATAAAATTTCTCAAGTTTACAGTGGAGACATGCATGTTAAAAGAGCTAGAGTAGAAAGCCTAAGAGGTCGATTTGATGATATGAAGATGAAAGAAGGTGATAATATTGTGCAATATACAAATAGACTAAAAGATGTAGTACATGCTATTAGAGCATCTGATGGAGTAATTAGTGAAGAAATTGTGGTAAGAAAAGTACTCCAAACCTTATTGCTAGTTTATGTAATCAAAATATCTGCTATTCATGAGACAAGGTCTTCATCTACTAATGTACTTACACTTGACAATCTAATTTGTAAACTTACAACCTTTGAGTTAAATAATTTTGATAACAGTGTTATACCTTCTATGGAATCCGCTTTCATGTCTTCTCTGAAGATTAGTAAGTCTAGCAAGAGTAATAAAAATGATAGTGACAGTAATACTGATGACAAGCTTGATGAGCTTGAAGCTCTTATGGCTAGAAGACTACCCAAAGGTAAAGGAAGGTATATAGGTAAGCTACCTTTGGCATGCTTTAATTGTAAAGAGGTTGGCCACATCACTGCTAGATGTCCACATAAGAAAGATGATGATAGAACCAAAGACCGATATGAAAAAAGCTATGGGAGTAGAGTCAATAGAGGCTACCGACACAAAAATAGAGATAACTAAGATAGCTATGACAAAAGGAAAAAGGTATGTTACATAGCCAAAGATATTGAATATGAATCTGATACTGATGATGGTGTAGAAGTAGTATTTGTTGCTATGAAAGATGATTCTGAGGAAGAAGAGAAACATGAAGAAACAAAACTGATCTCTAAAGTAAGAAGAAATCATACATAGATCATAGACAGTGGCTGTACACATCATATGACTGGTGATGTAGAGAAATTTGATCTACTTGATGAATATGATGGAGGATCAGTTAGGATGGGAAATGATGCACCCTATATGGTAAGAGGTAAAGGTTCACTAATGATTAATGATAGAATAAAATGTGAGAATGCATAATAGGTAGATAGACTAAACTATAATATTTTAAGTGTGGCACAACTGAATAATTCAGGCCACCGAAGTGCTTTTGAGAGCAAAAAGGTAAAAATCTATGATGATGGAGGAAGACTTGTCGAAACTAGTACACAATCCAGAGGTAATCTATTTTATCTTAATATTGATCATTCTTCTTGTTTATTAATGAGGGATGAAGATGCATGGTTGTGGCATAGAAGGTTATGCCATGTGAACTTTGATAACATGATTAAGATTAGTAAGAAGAGAAAAGTTAGAGGGTTTCCTAACTTGTCAAAACCTAATCATGCTATGTGTGGTGAATGTCAGAAAGGTAAGATGACTAAGTCTAGTTTTAAAAGCAAAGAATACTCAACAAAGAAGATACTTGAGTTGGTTCATACCGACCTATGTGGTCCTATGAGAACTCAAAGTTATTATGGTGATAGATACTTTATTCTTTTTGTTGATGACTAGATTGATGACAATTATGTTCTTAAAAGAAAAATCTGAAGCATTTAAGATGTTTAAGTGGTATAAGGAAAAGGTACAAAAAGAGACTAGAAAAGAATTAAAATGCTTAAGATTTGATAGAGGAGGTGAATTTATCTCTGATGAATTTACTAATTTTTGTAATGAGCGTGGTATCAAAAGACAAGTCTCTACACCGAGAACACCTTAGCAGAATGGGATTGCTGAAAGAAGGAATAGGTCAATAATTGACCGTGCAAGAACACTAATGCTACAAAAGAATATTTCTTAGACATACTAGAGGGAAGCTATTAGTATAGCTGTATATGTGCTTAACTGAGTACAACTGAAGAAGGACACCAACTGAACACCCTATGAGCTATGGTTTGGACACAAACCTACTGCAAGTTATTTCAGAATTTTTGGAAGCAAATGTTTTATTCTAAAAGATGAGAGAAATGGGAAATTTGATTCAAAAGGTGACAAAGGAATATTCTTAGTATATTCTACTAAGAGTAAAGCATATAAATGTCTGAATAAGGTTACAAATAAGATAATTGAAAGTACTAATTTTCGTGTTGATGAGTTTGATGACAAGAACAAAGAGGAAAGTAGAAAAGAACCAAAAGACTATGGTAGATTCACTTACATTGGACTTCCTAATTATCTACCAAAGTCACAGCCCGTGATAACTGGTCAGTAGGAAAATAACCCCGAGGAACAGGAAAGGGAAACCGACAAATAAGATTGAGCTATCGAGAAAGTACATGAACTTGAACAGGATGAACAAGAAAGAGGAAACTAAGTCCTGGCCAGTTTTTTTAGGAGACATCATCCCGAGACACAAATTGATGTAGGAGCATCTTGGGTGTAAGAGCAATCTTGCATCACCCAAAAATATTTTTGTTTTTATTTTTCAATAAGGGCTATTTTGTGCAGAGCTACTATTTATGGAAAGTTACTATTTTTGGTAATTTTCGTATGTGCTCAGAATGATCTAATTTCTTTCTTGGAGGTTCATTTTGGTCATATAAGTCTACCAGTAAAGTTTCATTTCCAGATCAAGTGTATGTTGGAAGATATTGAAGATTTTCGGTATTGGCAGCAGGGTACAGAAACGTTGGACTCAGTTTTGAAGGCTTTAGAGGCCCCGGATGAGGTCAAAACTTTGGGTGACGGGCGCTTGCGCAGGTCAAGCCTGTAGAGCACTTCGTGACATTTCCGAAATGGGGTTATAATAGCTGATCAGGTCAACTGGTGATGACTTATGGTCTTCGGAAGTTGGGCCACCCGAAATGGCAGAAAATAATTTTCTTCAAAATTTCTGTTCAAAGGTTATCTTGAGCCGACTATGATGTAATAAAATGTAAAATAAGATAATTCTAAGTTTGGTCGGCCTTATTGGCTAAAATTCTTGAACCTTCCCAGGCGGTGGAAAAATTGCCTATATAAGGAAGGCTGTATTATTGTCTTAGGCAGTTCAGAATAGTTCTGGGTAGTAGATCTGGGTATTGACTCGAGGCTTTGTCCTACAGAATATTGTAAGGGAATGCCCATGTGGCTTTGCATATTGTAATTCTGAAAGTTTGTAATTCCACATTTGTGGAGATAATAAGAAGCCAATTTTCTGTTCTTGCATATTATTGTTGTTGTTTCTCTATTTCTCTTATGTGGTTGTGGTATTAAGGGGAGCACCCTTCATCAAGTGGTATCAGAGCAGGAGTTCTTGAGTGTGTAAACAGATCACCGACTGTGAGGTAGTTTGCACCAGGACCGTGGCTAGGGTTTCAGCGCGCATCGCGAAAATGCCTCCACGACGAGAACGTGGTGGAAGAGTTGGTGCTGTGACACTTGAGGTTAGAGAGCTACAGAGACAAGTGCGAGCATTGTAAGAAGAGATTCGCAGAGGAATGAATCTCAATGTCAGAGACGAAAGCGAGGATGAAGCCGAAGAAGAATATCAAGAAGGAGAAGCTGAAATTGTGAACCAGGAGGAAGAAAGACTTTTTCGGGCCATTTTCAAGATTGGGAAAAGACCTAAGATTGAGGTTCCTACATTTTCTAGAAATCTTAACCCAGAGGAATTGATTGACTGGATCAATGAATGTGAGAAATATTTTGAGTACGAAGATGTTGACGATCCTGATAGGGTCAAATTTGCGAAGGCCAGATTGAAAGGTCATGCGAAGATCTGGTGGCAAGAAATTCAGTTGGAGCGAAATAGAAGAGGGAAAGATAAAATCACAAGATGGGATCGGATGGTGGATAAATTGAAGCGACAGTTCATTCCTGTTGATTATGAGCTTGACCTACTGAAGAAAATGCAGAGTTTGAAGCAAGCAGGAAGATCTGTTCAGGAGTATACAGAGGAGTTCTATCGACTTCTCATCAGAACAGGCCATGCAGAAGCTGATAAGGAGAAAGTTGCCCGATACCTTAATGGGTTAAGGCCAAGCATTCAGGAGGAGCTGAATCTGGTTCGAATGAACAGTATTGAAGAGGCATACCAGTTTGCCCTAAAAGTAGAGGAAAAGCTAAACAAGAAGTTTGAGAGCAGACAAAATGGAAGAGCTCGTGGTGGACGATCTGGTGGATGGTCATATGGTGGCCGAAATGAAGATCCGAAAAAGAAGGATGAGGCCAGTAGCAGTCAGAATCAGCAAGGAAATAATTCCAATCGCTTCCAGGATCAGAATAATAGAGATCAGAGAGGAAGAGGAAGAGGACAAGGATCTGGAAGAGGTGGCTTCCGTGGAACATGTTTTCACTGTGGAGAAGAAGGTCATAGGGCATTTGAATGTCCTCAGCGCCAAGGAAGAACAGACAGGAGAAATGAAGGCCAGGCCAGAGTTGCACATGTAGATGAAGATGCCAGATCATCAAATTCTGAAGATGCTAAAAGAGGAGAAACGTTGATTAACAGAAGAGTCCTGTTGAGTGGTGAGAATGAACCTGAGCAAAGAAGGAGCCTGTTTCGCACCAGGTGCAAGTGTGAAGGTAAATGTTGTGATGTGATTATTGATAGTGGAAGCACTGACAATTTGGTGTCAGAAGAGATGGTGACAAAGTTGAAGCTCAAGAGACAGAAACACCCACATCCATATCGGATTGCCTAGGTACAGGATGACCACAAGGTCATGGTCAATGAACAATGCCTGGTGAAGTTCAAGATTGGCGGATACCAAGATGAGGTGTTGTGTGATATCATATCTATGGATGCATGTCATATGTTGTTGGGTAGACCATGGCAGCTTGACAGATGTGCTGTACATGATGGTCGTGCGAATACCTATTCCCTGACAAAGGATGGAGTGCGACATAAGCTAAAACCATTGAAAGAGACCGAAGAAAAGGTATGTGGTAATGCAAGAATAAATTTTGTTGATGGCAGAAATTTCTTAGATGGTATGAGGCATGAGCATGTATGTTTTGCTTTAATTCCAAAAGATGGTAAAGAGAAAGTAGAAGATGTTCCTGTAGAAGTTGTAGATTTGTTGAATGAGTTTCAGGATATTGTATCCGATAACGTGCCTGATGGATTACCACCAGTCAGGAAGATCAGTCATCAGATGGACTTGATCCCAGGAGTGAGTTTGCCAAATAAGGCAGCACACAGAATGACACCTGCAGAAAGTGAGGAGTTGAACAGACAAGTACATGAACTATTACAGAAAGGATTGATCCATGAGAGTCTGAGTCCCTGTGCTGTACCAGTGGTATTAGCACCAAAGAAGAATGGAGAATGGAGGATGTGTACAGATTCCAGAGCAATAAACAAGATCACAATCAAGTATAGGTTTCCATTGCCATGAATGGATGATATTATGGACTGTTTGAGTGGAGCTGTGTATTTCTCAAAGATAGATCTGAAGAGTGGATATCACCAGATTTGGATCAGATAAGGAGATGAATGGAAGACTGCCTTCAAGACAAAGGAAGGACTATATGAGTGGTTAGTCATGCCTTTTGGGCTAACCAATGCACCGAGCACTTTCATGCGGCTCATGAATGAGGTTCTGAAAGAATTTCTGGGTAAGTTTGTCATTGTTTACCTAGATGATATTTTGATCTTTAGTAAGACATTGGATGAGCATATGATGCATATTCGTATGGTATTTGAGAAGTTGAGAGAAGAGAAATTGTTGATTAATTTGAAGAAGTGCAGTTTTGTGAAGAAAGAGTTAGTGTATTTGGGATTTGTAGTTTCAGCAGAAGGTCTAAAAATGGATCCAGAGAAGGTACAGGCTATCCTTGAATGGCCTACTCCAAGGAGTGCTACTGAGGTAAGATCTTTTCATGGTCTAGCTAGCTTTTATAGAAAGTTTATCAGAAATTTTAGCAGTATTCGTGGACCCTTGACTGAAACAATGAGAGGGGATAGAAAAGAGTTTAAGTGGACTAAAAGAGCAGAAAAGAGTTTTCAATTATTGAAACAAAAAGTTACAGAACAACCTGTTTTAGCACTTCCAGATTTTAATAAGGTGTTTCAAGTAGATTGTGATGCTAGTGGTACTGCAATAGGAGCTATTATGAGCCAAGAAGGTAAACCTGTTGCTTATTTCAGTGAGAAGTTAAATGATGCCAAGAGGAAATATTCTATTTATGATCAAGAATTTTATGCTATAGTTTAGGCATTAAAGAAGTGGAGACATTATCTGCTTCCTAAGGAGTTTGTTTTGTATACTGATCATCAAGCTTTGCAATATTTGAATAGTCAAGGAAAATTGAATCAAAGGCATTTGAAATGGGTTGAGTTTTTGCAGAGTTATACATTTGTTTTGAAACACAGAAGTGGAAAGTCTAATAGGGTTGCAGATGCTCTTAGCAGAAGGCAACTATTGCTGACAGAGATGCAGATTGAGGTGGTTGGGTTCAAGGAACTCAAGAATTTGTATCCAGAGGATCCTGATTTTGGTGAAGCTTGGAAAGCTTGTACAGATCCTGTTACTCTAGACAAGATGAAATGGCTGGATTTCATCATCCAGGATGATATGCTATTCAGAGGGAGTCAGTGGTGCATTCCACGAAGTTCTATGAGGGAGAATCTCATCAAGGAGAAGCATAGCGGAGGATTGGCTGGACATTTTGGTCATGATAAAACCCTTGGTTTGGTTAGTGAGAACTATTATTGGCCACAGTTGCAGCAAGATGTGAAGAAGTTTGTACAGAGTTGTAGAGTATGTCAGATGACGAAAGGAGTGAAGCAGAATACAGGGTTGTATCAGCCATTACCTGTACCAGAGAAGCCTTGGGAGGATATCAGTATGGACTTTGTTCTTGGTTTACCAAGGACACAGTGGGGACATGATTCAATTTTTGTAGTAGTTGACCGATTTTCAAAGATGGCACATTTTATTCCCTGCAAGAAGACTAATGATGCTGTTCATGTAGCAGAATTATTTTTCAGAGAAGTAGTGAGACTTCATGGTTTGCCAAAGACCATAGTTTCAGATCGGGACACTAAGTTTGTTGGATATTTCTGGCGTACATTGTGGAAGAAGTTGAAGACAGATTTGAAGTTTAGTTCATCACATCATCCACAGACTGATGGACAGACAGAGGTGGTGAATAGGAGTTTGGGAAATTTGCTGAGATGTTTGGTTGGAGATAAGCCAACAGGATGGGATTTGATTTTACCACAGGCAGAATTTGCATACAATAATTCTGTCAATAGGAGCACTGGTAAATCACCATTCCAGATTGTATATGGAAGTAGTCCAAGAAATGCATTTGAATTGAGAAAGATAGATAAAGGAGAAATAAGTAGTGCTGAAGCTGAGGATTTTGCAGAACACTTGAAGAACATCCATGAGGAGGTGAGGAAGCATATTACCAAGATGAATGCATAGTATAAGGCTAAGGCAGATGAGAAAAGGAGGTATAAGGAATTTTAGGTTGGTGATGAAGTCATGGTTCATTTGTGGAAGGAGCGGTTTCCAGTTGGTACATATAACAAGCTGAAAATGAAAAAGTTTGGGCCATGTAAGATACTGAAGAAGCATGATTCAGGAAATGCATATGAGGTAGAATTG
Organism: Chamaecyparis obtusa; assembly: GCA_027943335.1. Taxonomy (NCBI): domain Eukaryota; kingdom Viridiplantae; phylum Streptophyta; class Pinopsida; order Cupressales; family Cupressaceae; genus Chamaecyparis; species Chamaecyparis obtusa. The sequence goes on along the minus strand of BSBK01003238.1, from coordinate 353,388 downwards.
CCTAGTGAGCTGAATATTTCACCAGTGTTTAACATTTCAGATCTGACAGAGTATCATGAAGGAGGTGTTGAAGATGAGATCACAGCAGCACAGTGGAGTATTCCAGCAACTAGTTCAGACACTAAGGAGATCGAGGATATACTGGACAGTCGTGTTGGCAGAAGCACAAGGAACAGGACATATGAAGAATATCTGGTCAAGTGGAAAGGACGGCCTGTTGTAGATTCATCATGGCTGACAAAGGAGGAGGTTAGCCATCTTGGTTTTCCTCTGCACACCTGAGTCGTGACAGGGTCACTTCTCAAATTACCCTGGGTGTCTGATGCAGGAGCATCCTGGGTGTAAGAGTAATCTTGCATCACCCAAAAATATTTTTGTTTTTATTTTTCAATAAGGGCTATTTTGTGCAGAGCTACTATTTATGGAAAGTTACTATTTTTGGTAATTTTCGTATGTGCTCAGAATGATCTAATTTCTTTCTTGGAGGTTCATTTTGGTCATATAAGTCTGCCAGTAAAGTTTCATTTCCAGATCAAGTGTATGTTGGAAGATATTGAAGATTTTCGGTATTGGCAGTAGGGTACAAAAACTTTGGACTCAGTTTTGAAGGCTTTAGAGGCCCCGGATGAGGTCAAAAATTTGGGTGACGGGCGCTTGCGCGGGTCAAGCCTGTAGAGTGCTTCGTGGCATTTCCGAAATGGGGTTATAATAGCCGATCGGGTCAATTGGTGATGACTTATGGTCTTCGAAAGTTGGGCCACCCGAAATGGCAGAAAATAATTTTCTTCAAAATTTCTGTTCAAAGGTTATCTTGAGCCGACTATGATGTAATAAAATGTAAAATAAGATAATTCTAAGTTTGGTCGGCCTTATTGGCTAAAATTCTTGAACCTTCCCAGGCGGTGGAAAAATTGCCTATATAAGGAAGGCTGTATTATTGTCTTAGGTAGTTCAGAATAGTTCTGGGTAGTAGATCTGGGTATTGACTTGAGGCTTTGTCCTACAGAATATTGTAAGGGAATGCCCATGTGGCTTTGCATATTGTAATTCTGAAAGTTTGTAATTCCACATTTGTGGAGATAATAAGAAGCCAATTTTCTGTTCTTGCATATTATTGTTGTTGTTTCTCTATTTCTCTTATGTGGTTGTGGTATTAATGGGAGCACCCTTCATCACAAATTATTAGAGATAGATAAGCTAGCATGCAGACAAGAAGCAAAGCAAGATAAGGTACATGTCTAGTTTGTGAATTTGAACCAAAAAATGTGAAAGTTGCATTAGAGAATGAAGAATGGGTTAATGCAATGAAAGAGGAAATAAAAAATATAGAGAAGAAAAAAACTTGGTCCTTAGTACCCTGACCTAAAGATAAAAATGTTATCGGTACTAAGTGGATATTCAGGAACAAACTGAATGAAAATGGTGAGGTGATAAGAAATAAAGCTAGATTGGTATGCAAGGGATATGCACAGGAAGAAGGCATTGATTATGGTGAGACATTTGCACCTATTTCTAGATTGGAAGGAGTTAGAATGCTACTTGCATATGCTACACACAAGAAATTTAAAGTCTATCAAATAGATGTGAAGTCAACATTTCTAAATGGTATACTTGAAGAAGAGGTCTACAAAGAACAACCTGAGGGATTTGTTGATCCAGACAACAAAGACATGGTATGTAGATTACATAAAGCTTTATATGGTTTGAAGCAAGCACTAAGAGCTTGGTATGAAAGACTGCATACTTACTTGTTAAGTATTGGATTTGTTAGAACTAGTGAGAACAACAATTTGTACATGAAAGGTGATACTGATGACACTATTATTATTGCTGAGATATTTGTTGATGATATTATTTTTGGAGGAAAAGATCATGTATGTAAATATTTTACTGATGAGATGAGAAAAGAGTTTGAGATGTCTATGTTTAGAGAGATTAAATTCTTTCTAGGACTACAAGTGATTCAGCAGAGTGATGGGATATTCATCTCGCAATCTAAATACATAAAGGAAGTCTTGAAGACATTTGGCATGGAAGATGCTAAACCTGTGGGAAAACTAATGGCTATTGGATTTAAACTAACAAAGGAAGATGAAACTATAGAGGTAAACTAGACACTTTACCGATCCATGATTGGTAAGCTAATGTATGTAGTTCACAGTAGACCAGATATAGCACATGTTGTGGGAATTGTTGCTAGATTTTATGCTAACCCTAGAGAATCACACATGATTGCTACTAAAAGAATCTTAAGATACTTGAAACTGATAGAGGATTATGGATTATGGTATCCTAAGGAAGGTAAGTTTGAACTGAAAGTCTATACCGATGCTGATTGGGCTAGAAATATGGATGACAGAAAAAGCACCATTGGAGGAGCATTCTTCTTTAGTGAAAGACTTGTAACTTGGACAAGTAAAAAGTAGGCTTGTATTTCTCAGTCTATAGATGAAGCAGAGTATGTTGTTGTTGCTACTAATTGTTCAAACATTGCATATATCAACCAAGTGTTGGAAGGAATGAATTAGGTAATCATTGACCCGGTGATTATATACTGTGACAACATCAGTGCTATACTATAAATATTTCAAAGAATCCAGTGATGCACTCTAAGACAAAGCATATATAAATTAAGTATCACTACTTAAGAGAACAAGTGCAAGAGAATCAAGTGAAGTTAGAATTTGTTACATTTAAAGAACAACTTGCAGATATATTTACAAAAGCTCTACCGAAGGAAACATTTGAATACTTGAGGACTAGACTTGGGGTCCGTCCCTTATCTACCAGTCACTAATGTGATTTGGATGTTGCATCAGCCTAATCTTATCATATGATCACACATGTTGATGCAGCATAGCTCACACTTTGGATAATGTGCAAGGTTGTGATTAAGTTTGGAGAACTAATATAGATTGGCATATCAGTATACAAAGATACAGAGAATGGAATGGACAACATAGAGTTATTTGTTTGTTTGTTTCTTTGGCATTGTTGTTAAAGGGAGAGATAAACAATATGAAATAAAGGGAGAGATAATCTGAATATGAACCAATGAGAACTATCTGAGGGAGAGACAAATTAAGGAAAGGAAGAGCATTGAAGATCAGTTATTGAGAACAAAAGAAGGAATACAAGAGCTGAAAAGATCATATTTGCAGAATGTCAGAGCTGCATATGTAATGTTGTTGATTAATGTAGTGATTAAACATATTAAGCTAGGAAGAGCTTGTACAACATTTTGTTCACAAAGTTGTAGAATACATGTTTGGTATGTGTATGGTATATTTCATATTTCTTGAGTTGCCATCAATGCCAAAGGGAGAGATTGATGAACTACAACTCATTTAGAACCTGATTGAAGAAACTGTGATTTAAGATCACTAAGGAGCAAATTGATTAGATATGTAATATGATTAAATTAGTATTATGTTGTCATTGATCTCAACTACTTTGACAACACTTATCTTGTGAGTTACTATACCGATACATCTGAAGAAAGGTGAAAGAGATGAAGAACATAAATATCTACATGAGGAAGATGTATATGTCAAATGAGGATAAGGAATACATTGAGTAACTTGTTGGTGAGTCTATGACTTGATGATATTGACTTTATTATGTTTCATTCATCTATGATGAAGAATAGAGCTGAAAGACAAAAAGCAGTGTTGTCGGTTGATGAAGCATTTCAGTATACACCGACGGAGTGTAGTGTATACCAAGCACAGTGTTAACCGAGCTTGTGTTCACGGACACATTTCTTTGTTAACCGAGAAGAATAGAATGAACTAAATGATTAGTTTAGCCGATAAGATTGATGAGCTGGAAAGTGTATGAATTCGAGGTAATAGATAAAGTTTGTTACACAGATCGATGGCTAATATAATTCAAGGAAGATCTTATGGAGAAGATTGAAATGTGTTATTGACACAAGTGCCGAGGTATGTTTAAGAGGCAAAATCAATGAATGAGATTAAGCAGCAAAATCTGATGGACAAAAAGAAAATGATTTACTCGTCTATATAAGAGACATTGGTTTAATTGTTGAAGGGATACCAGAGGAAGAAGATACTATAGAATTATTGTGTGAATAAGTTTTCATGCATTCTGATCATACTAGTTAGTGAGAACCGAACTGCAGAACAATTACCGAGCTACAAAGAGTAATTACCGATGGATAGTAAGTTGATATAGTATTGAATTTGAAGTGATATATTGATCAGAAAGATTTGAATGAGCTAAATATTGATCTATAATCTACAATTGCAGTTGTATCAAGGTAGATCATATATTGTTACATATTTAACCATTGTATATAGTCAAATCTCTTAACTGAGTGGACTAAGAAAGTCTTTTGGTGTTTCATTCATAGAGTGAACATTGTTATCCTGTCAACCCCAGAGTGACTACTGGTTGGATGATAACTTCTAGTCTAAAATCCTCTAACAAGGTCACACCTAACAGTGTGTTTGTAACCTTTAACAGGGTTGGGTCTTCACCGACCTCACTTTAGAAGAGTAAACATTTTTGGGTTGCCGGTCCCAGGTGGTTTTTCCCTTAATAGGGTTTCCACGTTAAATCTCTTTTGTTATGTGTTGATTGTGGTATTTGTTTGTTATCATACTTTTCATATTACATGTTAGATTTGATCGGTAACTACTATAAGTTTTAGACTGATTATTGGTAAAAACACAGACAGTGAAAGTATTTTATGTTTACCTAGTAGCAGAAGTTGAAGAATTTGTTTTAGATTATATATTTTGTTTTGGGACATTGGATAACTGATTCACCCCCCCTCTCAGTTATTCTAACATATATTGGTATAGGAGTTGTGCCTATCATTTTGGTATGTGTACTTGGATTAGTGATTGGAGAAGAGTTAAGAATGTTTGGTTAAGAGTGCATGATGTAATTCAGCTTGAGGAGAAAGTATCGGTTAATTTGGTAGAGCCGACAATGTGTAGCGTGCATCTAATATTATTGATTTGGATAGGTCCCAGTTTGTGTTGTGTGCTTAGTAGAGCCGACCAAAATGTTATTGGAGAGTATTATTGTTTCTATAATATGATTTCAAGGTGGTTCTAATAGGCCGACTTGATTATATAATTTAGAAGAAAGATACTTATAGCTGGTCATTTGTGATCACTAGAAGTATGGCATGGAGATGAAATATTAGAGTAGAGTAGAGAGTGCGAAGTATTTTCCATCAAGAAGAGGTCTATGTGATAGAGAAGGTAGAGTGTGATATTCATTGGAATTGATCAAGACAATAGATCTACCTCATATTTCACCAAGATCCAGATATAGTGTGTATCTATTATTCAGAAGGTTGCAGCCTTCACCCCTTTGAGCAGTGAGCTCTCGGATAGTGCGTCCTCACCCCTAACAAGGTCAATCATAAAAGACTCCTAATAGGGTCCAACCTTTGACTAGGTCATTGTACTAAAAGCATTGTAAAGATCAACTCCTAACATGGTTGTAAGATCTTCTAACAAGGATCATTATACACTAGTTCAGTTTATTAGTGGGTGTTAATTCCCACCAGGGTTTTTACCTATTTGGGTGTTAATTCACACACACAACTATTGTCTCCTACAGTCTCAAATTTGCATTTCAAATACCCTTTTACATATTCCAAATGCAATACTCCGTCTAGTATAGATGATGAAGCTAAACTAGGATCATCTTCAGTAGGTTCTACTGGATCCCTTTTCATCTTAGGTCTAAGGTTATCCTTAATATTGTGAACTAGGGTTACATCCATGATTGCACTAAAAAATAGTTGCTGTAATAGTAAGCTCTTAGTGAAAATACCTTAATATTGTGATTTAGGGCTTATGCGTAGATCTAGTGAAAATCTATCTCCAAATCCTTCAGAATGCTTTCAATATCCATTGGCTTTCTCTCTAAAACTCTTATAAAATCATTAATGATTCAATGATATCCGATAAACTACTTTTATTCAACAAATCCTTCAAAACATTGTCACTGCATTAATTGCATAAGTGTGTTTATGCCAAAAAAGTTGTCTCTACTGTCAGAATTTTTTTTTCACTTTGTGTACTCTCATACATGCTCAAAATCTTATGCACTCTTAACCATAGGTTCCTTACATCACTTCCTAACACATATTAACTTCACAATGCTTGATTCAAATTCTGCTAAGTTCTATATTGTTTTGAAGCCTATTCTGATGCTTAGTTAATAAAATTTGATGCTTAATCAGTTTGACATGGGTTCAGAATTGATTCCAACTTAGTTTCAAATGCTTCACCTGATTGAATTATTGATATTGTGGATGCACTTGCTTGATATGTAGCTTTGACAAACACAATTTCTTCCAAAACACTGCTATTACCCTTTTGACTATTATTGTCATCCATATTCCTTCTGGTGTAGTTCATATTTCTTCTAGGATTAGGATTCCTCATTTTTTTCATTCTTCGATATCTTGATGTGTGACCCATGTTGTTACAAATCTGACAAACTATGACATTGTTTCCATATCTCGATCCTGATTGACTGATCTGTGATCTATAATTTCTGGCAATATGTCCAAAATTGTTGCATCTATAGCACATAACTCCATTTCTTATATTGTTTGTTGCTCTAGTAGGTCTTTTATTTGTAGGCTTAGTACCTCTAAACATTCTACTATTATCTTTATTATTAGATCTAGGTTTTTTAAAATCAATAGCTCTATGACCAAAACCATGATAATTATAACAATAACTAGAGATAGGTTTGAATTTCTTACCTGTACAATCCCTTTTCATGTGACCAAATGAATTGCATGCATAAAATCTACATTTAAATTCATTTCAAATTTCTTTAGGTGATTCATCTTTCTTAGGTTGCTTAGGTACATCTCAGATTGGTTAGACTCAACTTTGTCTTGTTTTTCTTTTTTTTTCTCGGGATGATGAATTACTAGATTTGGTTCTTTACATTCTTTAGTCTTCTTTGAGAATTCATCTTCAAAATATCCAAGACTAGTTTTATCATAAGTAGGTTTCTGATAAGGAATATGTTCATCAATCTTTTCACTGTTGGAATATATTTTCTCAAGATATTTCTTAGATTGAGTTAGCTCTCCTTTATCAATAGTATTATACTTCTCAACTTCAACCTACTTCAACTTTGTAGTCTCAAGTTCAGATGTTACTTTGGAAAGATTAGACCTTAGATCTATATTTTTAGACTTCAAATTTGACTCAGTTTTACTGTTATCATCTTTCAAGCTTAACTTTAGATCTACAATCTTCAGTTCATGATTTAGGATCTCATTCTCCTTTTTTATTTTTGAAACTTCATCACTATCCTTGATCTGATTTACAGGCTCTTTCTTTCATTTATGATCTTCTATCTTGTCTTTTAATTTTTCAATGTAGTCTTTTGCACTTTCATATTTATTCTTCAGAGTATCTCTTTCTTCAGTAAGAATATCAATCTGCTCAAGAGCTTCTTCTAGGTTTTTCTGTAGCTAATCTATATTCATAGAGATCTTACTCAAGTTGTTTGGCCTTCTCCGAGTAACTATTCTCTGATACCAATTATTATAAATAGGAAATAATGTGGGGGGGTGAATCAATATTTCACAAACTTTTTATTTTGCCCAATTATGGATATATTCAATTAACTTGTAACTTGCATAAGAAACTAAGTTGAATAGAAAACACAACCATAAAATAAGAGAACTCATAACACCATGTTTTGTTCTCAAGGAAACCATGACCAAGAGAAAACCCCAGTGGGGATGGTACCCAAAAATGATATCAATTCATAAAACTTTCTATTAATTTGCACTGCTCTAATCATACATTAGATTTTGCATAATACATCAATACAAATCAATCTTACATAAGTCTTACAACTTCACATTACAACTTACTTTCCTTTATACAAGCTATCACAAATATAGCTTTCCAGCCGACTTGCATGTTCCCAAAACATAATATTAATTCTTGTTGTCTTAGGGTTAACATCTAGGATGTCATCCTTAATTAGTTAAGTCATTATTTTGATAAACAAAATAATCCCTTAACCCAAAACATTTATTTACTAGTCATTTCTCTATTTTGGTCGTCTCAACACTGTTTCTATAAAACATTAATATCTTTGTTCGTAAATTGCATACAGTCTTGTGCTCTTAGATGTAGCTTCACTCAATTCTCTCCTTTGAGAAATTTATATGTGTTTTGATTTAATTAGATCAAGGGTATGGGTATCTCAGTTCATTGTTATGGTGTATGTAGTTTATATTCATGCTTAATTCAAGGAATTAATTAAAATGCTTGAATATATTAATTACAGATCCATAGGGTTTACTCAAGTTTTTTGATAAGTAGGTTAGGCCGTAAATGTAGTTAGGATACATTCTAAGGAAATGTTTTTCTTGATCTAAAATTTATTAAGCATAATTATTGTGATAAGATGTAGATGTATGTCCAATTTTCAATTAACCCAATAGATAGGGAACTGATCTAATTTTTGGTGTTTACCATTCTATTTTTGTTCTGATTCATTTAGTTTGTGTATGTTGAAATTATTAAAATTATGTTTAGTTTGTGTATGTTGAAATTATTGAAATACACTATCTCATGCTCTATTTTAAGTTGTAGATCAATGGATAATTAGCCATTATTTAGCATCTCCTTATTATGTTGAGTTTGATATGAGATTTATCTACTTAATTGATTTTGATTATCAGTTTAATGTAGAGATTATATGAGAATCACTGGATTACCCTCCTAGGCATTGTAGAGCCTGAAGTGTAGAAAGGGTTGAGTCTTCCTTGTTAGTTGGTTGAAGTCCATTTGTATATCAATCATAAGAGTTTGCATATCTTTAGGTAAATAAATGGGTCACATGGTGTCATTTTTAAGTAAACCCTTTTCCAAGAACCAACAAAATGACGACTCTACTAGGGATGAGATGAGTAATTCTTGTTAAAGTTGTTAAATGTGTATCCAGTTAAGTTATGTTCATTGAGTTTTTCATAGATTATATGAAGAATTATTTATATGGTTTGAAGGTTGAGCCCATAGATCTATATTTCCATTCAGTTTGTTTTCCATTCAATGGTGATTAAAATCTCTGAGATAGTGATATCCTTGTGGGAAAGTGAGAGTTATAGGATTTTTAAAGGGAACTTGTAATTTTGAATTCATTCATATCCCATTTAATTGGGTGGAGACTCTGAAAATATCTGCACCAATGCACGTAGTTGTGAAATTTTGCAATAATTTTGAAAGATATTTGCACTAGGAGTAAGAAAAGAAACACTAGAGCATTCATGAAGCAACATTCAAAAGAGAAATTAGAGGATGAGCTTCCAAAGGCTCTGAAGAAAGGCTGGACAAAGAAAGATGCAGAATCTAGTAGTGCTCCCACATCATGGAAGCCAAAGGGTAAAAATGTAAGTGAATCTTTGCATCATGTTCTTAAGAGCAGTGAAACTTCATCAATATCTTATGAGTCTAATAGCTTAGGGTTTTTTGAAGCCTTATTTCATACTCATGTTTAAGAAGAAATGTAAGAACTGTCAATTGCAAATAAGGGAGTAACACAAGTTCAATATTATGAAAATAAAAGGGGCCACAATATAAGTAGAAGTCACCAAAGCACCTTTGGTGTACCTCCTCCTTTGAGCCACACGAGAAATCCCTTATGGACCTGTTTAGGAACAGAGTGATGCAAAATTAATAGATCTTGATGACACATCTAGATATGAAATTAATCTTTAGGATTCTAATGAGGTATTCAGTGATATCAAAATTCTAAAAAGATAACTCAAAGAAAAGATGGAGTTAAGAAAGAAAATAGAAAAGGAAAAGGAATCTAAATTCATGAATGCAGTTATTCAGACAGATATCCTATTAAGAAAATTAGTTTCCCTCAATGCTATGAATTATGAGAAGCCTAAACCATTAGAAGAATTTCTAGTTGTATACCAACTTTATCTAAAATTTGAAGAGCCAAAATTCCAAACAAATCCTCAACCAAGTTTTTTAAATGGGACCCTTAAGCCTAATTTAGATATGGGAAAGAAAAAGGTAACTGGAATAAGGATTTATGAACCAAAGGATCAAGGTAAAAGTTCACAAACCTTATCTCAAGCTGATATTAGATTGGAGAAGGCAATAAAAGAGAGTGAGGATCTCAAGAAGGAGTTAGAGAAAATTAAGATTGAGGTTTCTTTGGAAGAAATGAAATGAAAAATAGATTTCCTTAACAAATAAACATTAACAAACCCTTCTATTAGTGTAGGTATAACCAATACTGAAGGATCTTCTAGCTCTATCCCTAAGGTACAATAAATTGTTGCTACCACTACCACATCTACTCAAAATCCCCAAAGTAATCAAGTTGTAGGGGTTACAAACCCTGGAATAGGAACAGTAACTACAAATCTAGGTATGAATCAGATATAAGGTTCAACTAGACAATAGTTTGGGACATAAAATGGAACAAGTAATAGTGGCCAAGCTGCTGAAGGACAATTTCAAAGGAGGCCTATTCAATTGGATAGATATAGGAAGCTACTTTTTTATGGAATCTCTGGTCAGTCTATTGCAATCCCAAAGTTGAGGGATAAAATAACAAAATTCAATTGGAACAATGTAGTAAATGGAAAATAATATCTTAGAGTATTCACTGATATGTTGAATTATTATGGGGTGGACCATGATGATGTAGTGATAAAATTATTTGTCCAATATTTGACTAAAGATGCCAAGGATTCGTATAGGGGTTTACGAAATTCTAGTATTGGTTCCTGGGATGAATTTGAAAAATGCTTTAAGGAACAATATGGTGACAAGACTACTACAATTTTTATGTTGAATGAATTCAATAATATTAAGAAATAGCCAAATGAGGCTATTAATGACTTTAACATCAGATTTTGAAAGGCAATGTATAAGTTGTTTCAGGTATTGAGATTAGAAGAAAATGTGTGCCTAACAACCTATTTCAATACCTTTGATGCTAAGATGGCCTATTTTCTTAGAGACAAAGACCCTCATACTTTGAGAGATGCATTTAGGATGGCCATTAATATTGAAAGTAATAGAAGAGCTTCATGGAAGCTTGGAAGAAGAGAAGATCTTAAGTTTTTTAACAAAGGAAATAAGAAAGAACTAGAGAAGTCTACGGGATTGAAATTGAAAGATGAGGATAAATTGGAAAAGGTGTTGAATTTATTTAAATATTTAATGGTTAGCAATGTGAATAATGAAAAAGGATTTGGACAATAAAAACCTCCATTTAAAATTTTTTATAAGGCAACCAAGATTATAGAATTGCCCTTATAACACTCAATGGAAGGATGGGAAGCCCATTCAATAGCCATAAAAGAAAGATCAGGATAAATTTACCCCTGCTCCATTAAAAAAACATATTGTGAATGTTAGTTAGGATTCACCTTGGTGCATGGCATGCAAATCACCTCTTGCACCACAATATTGTGCAGTTGCACAATTATTTGTTGCCAAGGAAGAAGCTCAGGAAGAGAAATAAGGTCAGGATAATGATAATGATGATGTTGTTGGCATATTGATGAGATAGACACTAGTACATTTGAGGTCAAATTCTGATGGCCATTTTTTAGATTTGCAATGCCCATTTGTCGATATTTTGACTTATGTGTCTGTCACCATTTTTGCGTTGCAAATTGTGATGGAAGAGGTCATTGTCAATTTTCTGACACCACATTCTGTCAAAAACTTGCACATGAATACCATCTTTGTTATGCAATTTCCTATGGTCCATCTATCGAAACTCTGACACTAAGACCTATCAAAAATGTAGCATGGATGTCGAAAATACTTGTTGAAAATAATTACTTTCTGACATTATAACTATTGGAATAGTGACAGATCAGCAGCCAACATCTGACAGATAAACCCGTTAGTGCTATAGCATTACTGTCACTAATTTCTGTCAAAAACTACATATCTCTGACATTGCCACGGTTGGAAGAGCGACGGTGTTGCAATATATGTCCGACAGGTAGGCCTATTAGAGATATAACATTCATGTCACAGTAATTGTCAAAAAGGAACTGTTCCGACATTTGATCTATCGAAGAGGTGATGGGTGGTATAGCACTACCATTGGAATACACACTAAATTGTTGAAAAAGCGACAGATATGCATGTTAAAAATAAGAAATCTCAAGAGACCATCATAGGTTGTCTCTTTCTTTGGTCTATATTATTGACATAATGTTTTACCTTTCATTAGCTCATCAAATCCAGAGATTTGAAAGAATTTAATAGAATATTTTTATGATAATGTATATTATTTAAGTTGACATTGCATGAATTTATCTACTTTGCACACTTGTAGACTATGAGGATAGCGATAAAGAAGCATCTCCTCCAATGGCCTACATTAATCAAGCCATGGGAGGGAATGCTTCTTTATGGCCATCCTTGTAGTATACAAGTGCGTGAAGTATATAAATTCATTCAGTGTCAAACTTAAATAATGTACGTTATACATGAAAATATTCTATTAAATTCTATCAAATCCCTGAATTTGATGAGCTAATGAAAGGTAAAACCATTTGTCCATAATATAGACCAAAGAAAGAGACCAACTATGATGGTCTCTTGAGCTGTGTTATCTTTAGTCCTAGCTACTGGGTAAGGCCTGGGTAAGGCCTGGAAGACTTGTACCTATCGATCGTCGAGAATAATCACCACCTTGCATTTATGTACACTACACAGTATCCAATATAATTGATCCCAGTCTCACAAAAACATTTTACACTTGTGTAGCTCATCAATACTAGAGGCCTAAATTAATTTTATATGATCACTAGCACATTTCGTGCATGGATGAGAAACAGTATCCAAAGTTTCTAGATAACCATTTTTGAGAAGAGGAATGAGTGGAGGCCAAAGAAGGGATAATTTTGAAGGTTTTATAGATGTAGATTACTGAATCATCATCTTTGCACTGGTACTCAATCTGGTCTCCACTCCATATAGATCTTCTTAGAATCTAAAAACTCTCCGTTATTGATTCTCATCATTTTTTCAGCATCTCTGTGGACTGAGACCTTAAATTATTAAGCTTCTCTTTGTTTTGAGAATAGTTTAACATTCTCTACTTAATAGGGCTAACCACGAGAAGGTGGAAGCTCATCTGGCCCTCCTAGGAGCCTCTTATGACCCTTTATGACATTTTAAGACCTTTAAGATGTATTCTTAGGGATCCTAAAGGGTCATAAGGGGTCCTGGGACACAACAAATGAGAAACATAAATGTAGGCATCATGGTCACAATTTTTTGGAGACACAACATAATTGAGTGGTATTCCCAGACGTTTGGGAATACCACTCAATTATGTTGTGTCTCCAAATAATTATGACCATGATGCCTACATTTATGTTTCTCAGCTATTGTGATATCTACATCGTAGTCTATAGTTGTTGTAGCAGAAGAGCCTATATTCCACAACAAAAAGGAGGACATCTTTTTAGCCTAGGTCTAGATCCTACCCCAATTGTCGAAGGATCTAGGGCTAGGCTAGAAAGATGTCTTCCCATTCTATTTACAACATTGTGTCCATCCATGATCTCAGGAATATCATCGTCTTTCCACTCTTCATTTTCTAAAATATACCGCTTCTTCAAGCTTGCAGAGTAATCTTATTAATAAAAGAACTCTTGCCAACTTTAGGGTACCCACAAATCAAAATAGTTGATGTTATTGGTGCTTGTGCTCAAGGATATCGATTCACTATTTTGAAAGGGCCAAATCATTTTTATTTCGATTGTAGAGAAAAGGAGTGGGAGAAAAGGAGTGGGTGAAAGCTGATCGAGCACGACAGAAGTCATTGCATTTTATTTGATCATGAATGCTCTTTGAAATAACCAATCATGTTTTCTATTCGATTCTTTTTGGTGTTTTTTTTTCCCATATTCAGTAGATAAAAATCATGGTGGCAGCCACTTTAGCCATCTTTTTGATGTTCCAGATATTTTACAAAGATACAGGTATGTGGATTTATCATTCAGTTGCTTGCAGTTATTGGTCAAATGAAAATATTTTGTCAAGTTGAAAGGGCAAGATATCAGTTTGGTGTTTTTAGTTTATGTTAAAAGTTGATTTGGTAAAATCCTCAAAAAACACACTACATGTTCTAAAATGTAAAGAATTTGAATGTTAAATGTAAGATATATATCTCATCCATAGTAATCAAAAGAAAGGACATGAAACTTATAAGGAGATTTACCAATCCAAAAATATAAGCGAATAGGAAACATGATTGGTACTTTATGAATTGGTTTTTGAGGTGTACAATCTTCATCAATCTCCTTAGGAGACCTGACATCCTCACGAAAAATGCATTTAACACAAAAAACAAATCTACAAAACTGAACCAATGACATGTTTAGAACAAATAAATAGAATGATAATAATATGCAGAAAATTCTATTATGTTTAATACACGCAAAAAGACCAGTCCCAACAATTCTTAAACATTCTTTATCTGATATGATAATAACATTCTAATTAAACTAATAAAGGTGTTATCTACATTTAATCTTCCAATTACTAATTACACAAAATTTTTTTTACAAAACTGAACCAATGGCATGTTCTTTGTGTGGTACACGAAAGATTTGGCTATGAAAAAAAAAGTGAAATGACCTCATCATTTTTATTTCAATTGGATAGAGGAGGGAAAGCTGAGTGCGAGAGAAGGTATGTGATTTATTCATCTTTCGAGTATCTAGCATCATATTCGACAAAAAATTTCAAATGCATTGCATTTTATTTGATCATGAATGTTCTCTTAAATGACCGCATTCTACTAGTGTCATGCCCTAGCCCATGCTTTATCTCCATTATTTGATGTTATTGGTGCTTGTACTCAAGGATATTGATTCACTATTTTCAAATGTTTGGATCATTTTGGTCGTGACTGTTCCTCTAGTACACAGTCAGGAAATGTAATTGTCTAATGATTATATGTAATGTTGAATGGATTAAATGCTTTATTCTTGGTAGAAGTGAATGGAAGGAATAGTGTTGGTGTTAGGTTTCATTTATTATTGAATTCAATGGTTTCCAAGATGTGTTGAGGAGTTTGCTCCTTGTTTAATGTTAACTGTTCCTACACAATCCACTCATACAACAATGAAATGCTATGTGATTGACAATTTCATACAACTAGTCCTTTGGTGTGTATTAAATACAATCCAGTCACTTATTGAATGCTTTGGAGACTACTAGTTTGACTGTCCATGTGTTACCAATGACTGAGATTCATTAAAGGATACAACACCCTTCATTTTGGGGTTATTGTGTGTGGATTCAAATGTAGGTTTGATTTGGTTAATGTTTAGAAGAGATCAATAAAGTATTTAAAGACAATCTTACATTTTTGGAGAGGTTTGAGAGGCACTTATCATGACTATACCCTCACAAACAGTAGCATTGACCAGTTTTACTAAGTTTCCTTTCTCTATTTTGAGGTTTCCTTTCTTTGCCGCAGGGGTACAGTCAAAGGGTTCATTGACAAAATGATCCTTCGAATGGTTACTATGAATATGAATGATTTGATATAGCATATTGCTCATTTTACTTGAAGTTTGGAATAGCTTGTGCAAGGGTGAAAGTAGTTTTGATCATTTTGGTAGTGACTGTTCCTCTACACAATCAAGAAATGTAACTGTCTAATGATTATATGTAATGTTGAATGGATTAAATGCTTTATTGTTGGTAGAAGTGAATGGAAGGAATAGTGTTGGTGTTAGGTTTCATTTATTATTGAATTCAATGGTTTCCAAGATGTGTTGAGAAGTTTTCTCCTTGTTTAATGTTAATTGTTCCTGCACAATCCACTCATACAAAATTGAAGTTACACAACTAAACTGATGGCATATTTACAACAAAGAAATAGTATGATAATAATATGCTAAAAATTCTATTCTATTTAATACACACCAAAGGACCAATCCCAACAATTCTTAAAATACTAGTTATCTGATATGATCAATTGTTAATAAAGGTCTAATTCTGTAGACTACTAGCACGAAGGAAGAGTTGACCTAGCCAAATCTTCCTTCTACCACACAAAAAAATGTGTGATAACTATGTCTACTCCAACCTTAATTATTTAAGAATTCATCATATTAGATAAAGTATGTTTAAGAATTGTTGGGAGTTCTATTAGACCTTTGTTGTAAACATGCCATTGGTTTTCAAATGTTTGGATATCCATTTTTTTGAAATGTTGACTATGCTTATCAATTGGACAGCCCGTGAGCTTCTAGCTAGGCATCATTTGTATTGATAGCTTTGGGCATCAAATGTATTGTATCATTGATAGTTGAGACTTTTTAAAAAGGAAATAGGATAAATAACAATTTTGATTTAGTTTCTCTATTTTGATCTCTAAGTGGCTTACAACCCTAGAGAAGTATATGCAGATTTATAGATGCAGTTGCAGGGTACATAATAGCTGATAATTCACAAAAAATCCATGCATCCAATTTGAATAGAAATTAATACAAAGAAATAGGGTCCTCCAATGGCCCAATCATCCAAACCTTGACTGTCCCCTCAACCAGTGATCCTTCAAAATTGGGCTATCATGCAATCAGTGAGTGATCCTTCATTCTCCTGGTCTGCCCTGCAACCAAACATATTGGAAATACACAATACAATGATAACAAGTCTTTCACAATCCCCCTTCCCTCAAGGAACACTATCAACCATCCCTTCCACATAGCATTTCACTACTGTATGAGTGGATTGTGTAGGAACAATTAACATTAAACAAGGAGAAAACTCCTCAACACATCTTTGTTGTAAACATGCCATTGGTTTAGTTTTGTAAATTTGTTTTTTGTGTTAAATGCATTTAAATGGAACATTAAGCATAGTAATAATATGCTTAATCTATTAGTAATTGCAGATTAAATGTCCATAACACCTTTATTAGTTTAGCATGTTATTATAAGATACTAAAGAAGACCTGCTATTTGTCAAAGAAATCTTCACTGTCCCCCACAATGAAGACAATGAAGATTGATATCCTGCCCCACAACAAAGAACATTGCAATAAGAATAAGATATAATATAGTGTTAGAATAAAATTTGAACAAAGACATGTAATGGTTAAGTTAATGATCTAAAAAGATGAAAATATAGGAATTGAAAAAGAAGATAGTGCCAAGAAACATTTTCACAAATATGAAATGTGAGGAAAAGTAATAACATTAACAATGCCAAGATTCACAACATTAAATTTCACTTGCGGATGAGTTTCTGCAGTGGGTTGCCCAACATCAAAAATATGTTGAGTTGCGTTTGAGCTGTAACTAAGAGCATCATGTAGAATAGACCCTAAACTTTGAAAGCATTCTCCAGCCTGGCAATTCAAAATTCAATCTAGGCAAGCATCAGTAAGTGAAATAAATTATAGACATCAACATCAACATCATCATAATCATTAGACATAAATTATAGACATCAACATCAACATCAACATAATCATAATCATTTGAAAGGTATTCATTTTGGATAGTACTATGTTTCTTGAAAGTTTTTGTGATGCTTCTAAACTTTAAAGACATATTTTATGGCTTAATGATGATATAGATTAGTGTTTTGTTTTCTGATGGAATGTTGTTGATCATTCATGGTCTTGAAGAAACTTTTGATTGTTTTGATTCTCGAGTCTTGAAATTGTTTCTCAATGTGCTATAGAATAACCACAAGATGGTTCAGTTGGTCCTCTCTTTCTGTTTAATCATTTGTCTTCTTCATGGTGTAAGTGTCAATATGTTATAATCCAACCAGCATGTCATACCCCCACTTCTAACAAACCTCACAACATGAAAATCATAGCCAAAGACTTGGGTGATCAACATACACAAACATCAATTACCCTTAGGAAACAATGATCATTAATATTCATTAATGGCGGGTGGTGATTCCTTGGTAATAAAGGCACTAACAACATTCATCATCTTAACCAAGTCATGGGTGGTGATCCTTGAAATAACACAATTAGTAAAAGGAAATAACAACATAACATAATTTGGAGTGAGGAAGAAGGAAAATTGGAAAAAAAAAAAATGGAATAATCAGGTTGGAATTGGAGAAGAATTCATTATTAAAGTTGAATTAGAAAAAAGCCAAGTTATCTGGTTCTTTTTTTGAGGCTAGGTTCCGGTTCTACTTTTGTTCTCCTTTGGGTTCGACTTGGGTTCCTTTGGTAGGAACTTGGGTTCCTGGGCCAATCTAGGGTGCACTTGCAATATTATAAATATGATACACGAGGTATTTTATTCATAATTTTATAGGCTAACTCATTATTATGGTAACATGGGTATGACCACACTTCATGCCTTATAATGGTACCCGACATGGAGTGTGGTTCAAATGAAGTTGAACCAAATGCTGACCATGATAGCTATGATCATGATAAAGATGAATATGAATATTAAATCTAAAATATGGCTTGTAATTTGAATTTTCATTTTGAATGAAGAAACTATAGATTCAAGTTGACTCATTCTATGTTGTAGTATATTTGTTCCCTAGATCTACCATATTATATATGTGTAGCCTGTAAGGGACATCTTCTTCTCATCCATGTATCAGAGCTCAGTGAGAGTTCTTAGGAGAAAGACAAGATGTCAGTGGGAGATGGAGAAACCAATCTCAGAACACCACTTAAAGCCTTGCAATGTTGAAAGTGGGATAAAAGCTACACTTGAGACCCTATATAAGGAACAAACTTATTGAGCTTTACTTTGTTTTGAGAATAGTTTTATATTCTGTACTAAATAGGGCCAACCACATGAAGGTGGAAGATCATTTGCCCCACCCCCCCCCCCCCCCCCCCCCCAACATCACTCTGAATTCTCTGTTAACATCTAACATTCATTCATTATTTCATCCATTAATAAAATGTAACATTCATTAATTATCACACGATAACATTCATTCACACATTAATAAAATGTGACATTCATTAATTATCACACGATAACATTCATTAACACATTATAAAATTTATGAACATTCAATACCACATAATTAAATTCATTGGCATATAAAATTAGTCATTATCAATTAAGGTGCATAGATGACAATCATTTCTTTTTTTTCTTTTGATTTCTAGTTTTTAAGAAGTAATCGTTAAGAGGAGTATCGATATCATCATGATGATCATCTACCTTGTCATTAGATCTCAATGCACGCCTAGTTCTTTGTTGATGCAAAGGGGGGTCTTCTGCAATAACATATAAAAGGGTTAAATTAAAAACATTGTATTATAATTAAAAACATTAAAAATATTTTAAAGTATTTCAACACTTTACAAGCCATAATCGTATAGCTCTTTACCTAATCTAGTCACATCATCAACATCGAGGTTAGTTTGTCTGGCCTCGGTCTCAACCTCAACATGCTCATTAACAATGACCTCTACACTCTCTATAGCTGCAATACAAATTGTTACATTAATCCAAACACCAATTGCAATTAAATTTGTATTACTATGCCAATCAATTTAAGATGTTTACTTGTATTACTATGATGCACATCCTCATTGTCATCAACACGCACAAGTTGTGTACGGAAAGAATTGGCAGGCTGCATTTCAATTTCATATGCATTCATGTAACATCATTTTTTTCTTACTTAAAACAAATTTACTTACTTTATGTTGGAACTTAACATCAAATAAACTAATTGGTAAATAATTAAATTTGAAATATCATCTATTTAGCTTACTTACCACGATAGATCTATCAGTAGAACCTTGTGCACTTCTTATTCTTTCTGCCATGACTTTATAGCCTTGTTAGAAGCCAATTCTCTTGTCCTCTTTTGTGAGACATACATTGAACTTCACACCCTACATTTTTTCTTGGTATCGTCAAATTTTATTTTATTGTTTCATCAAAACAAAAAAATATTTCAAATTATAAATAAATATTATAAAGATCAAAGAATTATTTTCAGTGTTAAAAGCCATCTACAGATTGTATTTTTCCTCATTCAATTCTGACAATATTAATACTTACAACTCATGCAACAAGTTTTGAATAACCGCCAGAGCCTAGCTTGTGTTGCTCATGCTTTTGTAGTCTTGCCTTTGTTGCCTTTGATGTGTCAGGCAATCTATGAAGAGATTGAAATATGTTAGTTCATATAAATATGAAGAGTATTTAGTACACAATTACATTCTTAATAGTATCACATACCATCTTCTATTCTTTGGTGGTGTATTTCTTTTTTTAATTCCAATTTTCTCATTCGCATCCAGAATAAGAGATTTCCACTCTTTATTAGGAATGCAAGGGGGGCGGTGGTAATTCAAGTTTTTGGTTAATGTACACCTGTAGTGGTCCCTAATATACCTCAAATATAACCTGACTCTTTGAAGGAGCTTACCCTTCTCAAATGCATGAGGTCCAAAAAAGTTTGTCATACTCTATGAGATCATCCTTTAACTTTTGATTTTGGGTTTTCCACCTTTTAAGAAAGAAAAGAGTGTTAGATTAAAAAATGGATGTAATGATAACTATCCTAGCAATGATATGAAATCAAAATAGTGGATTGGAGTTTTAGTTCGGATATGATGTTCCACCCTGTATAGATAGTGGGCCCAAATATCTGCAAACACTCATCATTAAGTTTATTATAAAAAATATCATTCCCTACAAAATAATCATGGGATCATTAGTTGAAGGATATAATAGTATAAAATAAGAATACAATAGATGTAAGCTTCTCATATTGAATGCAAGGTGTGATTAACATATGATTGTATAGTAAAAGAAAGGTCCAATCTTTAAAGTACCTGGAAGTTTTTCTATTTTCAAGGGAACTCCTTCTTCGCTCACAAGCAATATGCAATCCTTCACCATTCCCATACTAGGAATACTAGTACATCCAGGAAACTCACCATCAAGTGTTGCATCCTTTGTTGCATAAATTGAATCCATTATGAAATGACCCTAAGAAAGAACACTTCAAGGGAAATAAACATATATATAATGATAGAGAAAATAAAATTTGTGTACGAGTAGGTGGTGCCATGGCGTTTGTGGCCATGCTATGTGTTGTCGACATTGCAGGACGCAATACGTCTGAGCCTACCATCATATGAGGTAGTGATAGTAAATGATCATTAACACGTGTTGAAGAATAAGATTGTTAGAGCATAATAAAACCAGTGATTAGCATGGACAATATTGTTAGAGAGTAAAAAAAAATATAGTCCAACATGCGATCTACCTGAACCAGTTGCAGTACCCTCATCATGGTCATGAGGATCAAAATTAAGCAAAAAAAGCTGTAAAAGCAACACA
The DNA here is from genome assembly GCA_027943335.1 of Chamaecyparis obtusa. Taxonomy (NCBI): domain Eukaryota; kingdom Viridiplantae; phylum Streptophyta; class Pinopsida; order Cupressales; family Cupressaceae; genus Chamaecyparis; species Chamaecyparis obtusa. Next base: position 332,033 of record BSBK01003238.1, on the reverse strand, counting down.
TCCGCTTACTTTGTAATGACATAAAATACTACTATAACATAAAAAGTATTATTGAACTTTTTTTATAATTAAAAATTACATTAATACTTACTCTGTAATTTTGAGTTAGGTGCATCATTTTAGTTGCCCTCTTTTGTGACTCAAGAGTGGGAGGGAATATAGATGCCAATTCAGCTAATCTTTTTCCAATTTTGTGGAGGCATATTTTATATGCAGAGGCCGGCTCATCACAACTAGCCAAATAAACAACTAGGTCCTCGTCAAAGGACTCCTCTTTAGGGACTGTGGGTTCCTTTCCCTTTCTCTGCTGACCACCTATCCATGACAACAATATTACTAACACTATTAAAATTAATCTGAAATAGTGATGAAAAAAATATAATAAAAATTTTATTTAACATTTTGCTTCTATCTAATTTTTAGTACACTAACAAAGAGGTTTACCTGCTAGGAAGAAGTGCATGCACGATCTTCATTCTCCCCTCTACATGGTTGCTCCATATTGTGGTCCTGTGTTATTATTTAAAGTTAACCAATAATTAGAAAGGACTACATTAATAAATTTCATTAGAAGATGATGATGGAGATGAGGTGGATGGTGAGGAGACTCTCTAAATGTGGTTGGCAAAAAAAATCAATTATTTAATGGTACATAGTATGTACCTGCACCCTAATGATAGTGACATTGTTTGTATCTATGCGATTCAAATTGTAATCAATAAGCAGCTCTTCCCCTGCACTTATTGATTTTATGGCACATACAAATACATGATTTCCCTCGCACGCCTCAAATATGCAATTGGGTTGCTTAATAGTTGACAGAGGTCGCGTGCTATTTATAAAACCTACAATATTCCCTAATTCTTTTGGCCTTCCGTCAATGTATATAGCCACTCTTTTACTTTTCTCATTGTCTTTTTGTTAAATATATTTTTCTGAGAGTGCATACCTACACATACTTTTTTTATATTGAATAATTCACTTCCAACTTTTGTAATCATAACAAGGTCCAACATACTCCATCAATTCAACAAATTTATTGTAAGAGACCTTTATGCCATCCATGGAAAATAGGTCCAAACCATGTATTGACGATGGTGCAATATGATATATCTTGCCTTTAACACTAAAATCAATGTTTATTGGAGAAAGTTCCTTGGGGACCCATTATTTTTGTAGATTTTGGTACCTAGAGGGCACCTCGATGTCACTTTTTCTCTCATCATCATAAGAACATGACCCCCCTTGAGCAAGAAAAAATTTCATGCATTTATTGAATTTCCTTCTAATCTTTTGACCTCTAGTTGATCTTCCTAATTCAGACATACTGAATGACTCACTTTCTTCACTTGAGGAAGACACATTTGACAAATACCTATTTGTTTCTACCTACACTCCATCAAATGAGAGAGATAGCAAGTAATGTGAGATATTTTACAAATTGTGAAATACATTAATCTCTATACGGTGTATTGACTTATACCTGTCAATCCATGAGACTGTGTGGGATGCTCGTGAAGGAGTCTGGGTACCTACATATGTAATCCAATTATCTAATGTTAGCTAAAAAATTCATGATACATATACTCAAAACCACATAGTAAGTACATTAAAAACCATAAGCATCCCATAGTAAGTACATCATGAATTAATTAGATGTAGCATTGATTGCATAACTGCACATTTCTATCAAGAAATCAATATTAAATAGATTAAGCAGTGATCACATAACTATACATTTCATTCATGTCATTCATCTTCTTCTTCATCCAACTAATCTCCATGATCATCGTTGACGTTGAAATCATCACCACCACTATCATTGTCATCGTCATCGGCATCATCATCATCATCAACAACAACAACAACATCATCATCATCATTAGTAGCATCATCATCATCATCTTCTTCTTCTTCTTCAAGAAAATTTGTGTCAGGAACATCATCGACTAACTATTATTCGTGATCATCATCTACATCATCTTCTAGTTGTTCACAATCTTCTTCTTCCATCACATTATACCTCATCGGCCTTCCTCTTGGATCATATCTAATAAAAAATGACCAACCTAATTTATGTGGAACCTCTGAGTAAAATACATGCTCACATTGGCTTGGAAGAACATAGGGTTCATCCCCAACTGGCTCAAACCACCTTGTATTAATCATTGAAAATCCATTGTCATGTTCAATAATAGTTCTATCAAGATCATTTTGATTAAGTCGTAGTCTATACCATCTGATGACGAAGAGAACTAATCTGAAGGAATTAAAGTCACACTCAAGTATATCATCCAAAATGCCATAGTATCAATTTTTACACTCTCGAGGATGTAAGTCATTTCTAGATGAAATATTAGTCACCTGAAAGACTGCACTTATCCCAGAATCACAAGTTTTCTTTGTGTCATCCAACTTTTTGATGCAAAATTTATGACCATTGCAAAACATAGTCTTGTGGTGTTTGACTTGCAAAAATATGTAAAACATGTATAAATTAATGCATCAAGAGTTCATAAACGTATGAGTGATTAACACATTTATACGTACTTGGAAATCTCTTAAACCATGTGCTAAATCTATTTCCCTTTGTGTAACATTTGGATCTTCGTTATGATGAGCTTCATTAACCAATGAAGACACAAATTTCCATGTTAATGTGCAACCTAAATGATGACATCATTCAATTCATTTCATCATCCAATCTTGATTGTTTGCAATATACAAATGTATTGCATCCCACTGTCGAACAGCTGTACAAAAAATAAATAGATGACTTACAACCGATTAATTTTGAGGATTAAGAATTAATTAACAGCTACAATAACATCTTATAGTTTATTACCTCTCACTTTCCTCATTCTACATTTCCCCACCAAGTACTCCCCTTCAAATTTTCTAATGGTGTTGAGATCTCAAATGCGATCTATATGGATCTTTGTTGCAAGCTTAAGAAGATATTTAGTAACGTACACCATAGTTTGGTATACCATATATCCCTCCATCATAGAACCCTCAGGATGTGCTCTTTGTCGAACCAAAGCCTTCAAAATTTTTAGGTGCCTCTCAACCATCCACATTGACTGAGTGTATATGGGTCCACACATTTCAATCTCCTCAACTTGGTGTATGAGGTAGTGTTCTTGTGCATTGAAAAAGATTGAAGGTAGACACTTTTGAATTTCACACATTAGATGAGGAATTCTTCTCTTCCAATATTTTATATATGCTCTATGGATTTTTTTAAATGACAACCACCTACAAGACATTCAAGACACAAAAATATATAAACACGAGACTTTACAATATATATATACAACAAATTGAACAGATATCATTTCTTACCTCATGTATTTTCCAAGATCATATATCAGTTGTTTGATGGTATTGTTGAAGTTCTTTGGGAGAGATAGGGGTAGCACGTACTGCAACAATTATAAAAATAATCATGTCATTATTTTCTCATATAATACAATGAGAAGTACATGCAGTTTACAAATATATTATAAATACAAAAGAACATGACTTACCTTGATGAAGGTATGCCAATCATGCATTTTCAACCTTGGCCCAAATTCACTTTTCTTTGATATGGTACTGCTTATGTTTGCAGCAAATCTTGTGGGAAATCAAATTTTCCGTATGACTTCTTTTATGGCATCACTTTGTTGTTCTGTTAATAACCAAGGAAGGGCACTTGTATTTATCCGTTCTCCATTTCTATTTGATTCAATGAAATTTTTCATTGCATGATTGGATTCATGAATGTCGCTACAAATTTTGATAATTTTTTGTTTGTCACGCCTTCCATCCAATATCTTCCACAATGTCTCCATTACATTCTTTCCAATATGCATAGTATCAAACAAATGCACAATTTGCAGCTTCTCGTAGTAGGGAAACCTACTAAATTGTCTAGGATAACTCTTTAGTCCCTTTGGAAGGTGCTCAGTAGTGTTGCCTTGACGACATTCATGATCATCAATCACATAATCAGCAAACAAAACACAATAAAAATATACAAATTCTAAACATAAACCATTAGGTAGAATGGTAGTACCTTGACGATTAATTCTATTATATTCCAACTTCCATAGGCGAGGTGTCATTCTCCGTGGCTTAGATGTAGTCTCTTCTTTCGCATTGAAAAGATATTTTTCGATAATTCAAAAGTTATGATTTTTGTGGAGAAAGTGTCTATGCTCATCAAACACCTGCTTTCCTAAACTTTTTGAATGATGAGATTTCATCTTTGGACCACAAACTGAACATGCAAATTTTCCCTTTGTTTGAAGACCTACAAGGTAATGATACAATTGGATTAAATATGTTAATTTTTATTTTTAGAATTATCATGTGCAACTTGAATTCACCATAACATACCAGAAAAATGTGTTAGCCCTAGGGCATCATGTATTGTCCATACAAGCATTGCATGGAATTGAAATTTTCTATCTCCTATTGGTCTAGAGATGTCATACATAGTGACACCTTTCCATAACTCCACCAACTCATTGATAAGAAGCTCAATATATGCATTCATATCTTTAACTTGGTATTTACCTAGTTGAATGAACAATAACATTACATAATTATTGTGACCATTTTACTACAAGATTTATAATTATATGCAGATAACTATTAAATGATCAAATACCTGGAACTAGCATTTTCAACATAATGTGCTCCCTCTTTATTGACATCCATAGAGGAATGTTATTGTTGATGACAAAAATAGGCCAAATAGAGTAAACAGATCTTAGCTCTCCAAATGGATTGACACCGTCTGTTGACACTGAAACCTTGAGATTTCAAGGTTATTTGATAAAGTGCGGCCACTTTTCCTCTATGTCCTTAAATATAGAACCATCTATAGGCATTCAAATAATGTCATCTCGACTCCTATTACATGCATGGTAATCCATAAATTGTGCCAAGCTACTACACCTGAATAATCTTTGCAAACGTGGTATAATGGGGATGTAACGAAGAACCTTGTGAGGAACCTTTTTTGTTATTTGATCTATTTGATATATACTCCTATGACATTCAGGGCATTTTGTTGCAAATTCATGTTCTTTATGATAAATAATATGATCATTGGGACAAACATCTATTGCTTGATACTCTATTCCAATATATTTCATAGTGGCACATAATTCTCGATATGAGTGAGGGAGAATATTTGATGGTGGTAACAAGAACTCACCTATCAATCTATAGAATTAATATAAGTTGTTAATATTAACAATATTTATGGTACATGTTTCACCATTTAATTACTATAATGACATATATGACATACCTTAGCATACTTGACATTGTTGTGTTAGATAAACCATTCATAACCTTCAAGTTCAACAACAACAATACAACAGAGAGAAGAGTTGTTTGGGAGCCTTTGTAAAGGGGCATGGCTACCTTCTCAAGTAGAGGTATATCATGGATGACATCAACATCATCTTGATCATCATCATCAGTTGCGCCAATACCAAATGTGTCATGGATCAATGTATTAGTACCATCATTTGGCGCATCATCGTCATCTTCCATGGGATCATAATTTTCAGCTTCAATATTTTCAGCTTCATGATCCTCCACTTCCAAAGCCATATTCTCAATATTCGCACCTCCATGGTCCATATCATGTACTCCCCTAGGGAGGTCGACCTATATAAAAATGATGAACATAAATAAACCATGATAATGATCTCATCATCAAGTGTATTTCATATATATATTAATTGTTAAATAAATATAATGAAAAACTTACCAATTCATGATAATCAAACCCTCCTTCAATGTGACCATTATCCCTAAAATGTCTCTTAGCTATTTTAATTAACAATCTTCTAGTGTTTAAGCCCTTACAAATATTGTAGGGACAATAACATTTTCCATCGCCTTTTCTTTTAAAGTTCGACCACAATCTATTGATTGCATCCCCATTACCTTCTTCACTTGGATTTTCTGACATGATCCTTCTTCACTTAGATTATCTATAACCTAATTATATATAGAAATTGAAAAATTAGTTATGAAATGATGTTGTAGTATAGTATACCAAATTGAAACACTTCTATTATTGTAGTCTTCCACCTCAAACTCTTTCCTATTGTGGCAAGAAAGAAAGATATTCAAATAATATAGTAGTTTGTAAATCAAAATAAAATGGAGGCAAGTTGTTGATTGAGGGTGCAGGGAACAACACCCATCAGTACTTTTATCAAATTGTAAATTTCAATTTTGAACCATTATGTGAATATAGAACATGTATGTAATCTCAGAAAATAACAAAATGTAGACATGATAGATTACTTATTTTTTTATTCTACATTACTTACTATTTGAGTGCACATTCCACCTGCAACTTGATCAAGTCTTGTTTGATTCTTCAATTTTGTTTGATGCCAAATTTATATGAGATTCTAAAGAAGGCCTCACTCTTAATCAGCCAAATCTTCCCTGTACCACACAAAAAAACTGTGTGATAACTATGTCTACTCCAACCTTAATTGTTTAAGAATTCATCATATAAGATAAAGTATGTTTAAGAATTGTTGGGACTAGTCCTTTGGCATGTATTAAACAGAATACAATTTTCAACATATTATTATCACTCTATTTCTTTGTTGTAAACATGCCATTGGTTCAGTTTTGTAAAAAAAATTTTGGTTGGATGCATTTAAAATTATCTTCATTATCTTCTGATTGTCTAAATGCTTCTTTATTTGTCAGCCAATTAATACATGCTACTATATAAAGAAGAAAATCAGAAGACAATGAAGATTTGTCTGACAAAAATGAATACACTAAGCTAAACCAATGACATGTTTACAAAAATTATCATAACTCGCAAGCAAAACTAAAACAATGGCATGTTTATAACTCATTAAGAGTGATGCTTTCTTTAGAATCTCATGAGTTTTGTACTACGTATGCAACGCATTGTGAGTTTGAAGAGAGTTCGTGCCATGTGTGATAGAACCTACTTTATCTAATTAAGGGTAGAGTAGTTATTACTTAGTTTTTTGTGGGGGACAATGAAGATTTGTCTGATGTAAATAGCAGGTCTTTAGTATTTCATGAATTTTTACCACATATATTGTTTCAAGTCTTTGAGTCCTGGAGAAGAAGAATGGTGTAAGTTGAATAGATCAGAGTGAATGGGGTGTTGAAACATGATGAATAGACCATGATGAGATGATACTTGATGTCGCGACTAAGTTTCCCTCACAAAAAATGGCATAGACTGGTTTTACTAAGTTTCCTTTCTTTGCCACAGGGGTATAGTTAGAGGGTTCATTGACAAAATGATCCTTCGAATGGTTACTATGAATATGAATGATTTGATATAGTATATTTCTCATTTTACTTGAAGTTTGGAATAGCTTGTGCAAGGGTGAAAGTAGTTTTGATCGTGACTGCTCCTCTACACAGTCAGGAAATGTAACTGTCTAATGATTATATGTAATGTTGAATGGATTAAATGCTTTATTTTGGTAGAAGTGAATGGAAGGAATAGTGTTGGTGTTAGGTTTAATTTATTATTGAATTCAATGGTTTCCAAGATGTGTTGAGGAGTTTTCTCCTTGTTTAATGTTAACTGTTCTTGCATTAGCCACTCATACAACAATGAAATGATATGTAGAAGGGATGGTTGATAGTGTTCCTTGAGGGAAGGGGGATTTTGAAAGACTTGTTATCATTGTATTGTGTATTTCCAATATGTTTGGATATAGGGTAGACCAGGAGAATGAAGGATCACTCACTGATTGCATGATAACCCGATTTTGAAGGGTCACTGGAAGAGGGGAATGAAGGATCAATCACTGATTGCATGATAACCCCACCAAGCATTCTTTCCTTTAAGTTTCCACAATATCTCAAAGTATGATCATTATTCTTTACTTTCTTCTATATGCTATTCTTTCTATGGTTTTGTTATCATAGAAATCTATCAAAAACATTGTATATGTGCATATAAAAGTAAAATATTGTCATTCAATTGTTCCACATTGAAGCATTTCCTCTTCGAAGTATTCTCTTCATTTTTACAATATCTATCAAAAATGGTTCCCATATTTCTTCAAGATCTATTTTAATCTTTATATTGCAATTTTGATTAGATTTGACCAATAGTTGATTTCATTAGTATTTTATAGCATATACTCCTAATGTGAAATGTGCAGAGAAAGAAAGAGATAGACTAGGTATGAAGTACACGATATACCCATCATCACTTAACACTTAAATAATAAATTATGGACAGGGAGCAACCCCCTAACCTCTGGATGTTTGTTTCATGTTGGCCTCTTATTATATGTAAAGGTAGGCTTGTCTTAGGCTAACAACCACAGTGTAGGGGCCATAAATTATGGATCCCAAAATAGTGCACACTTGTATTAAATTAGGTTCACTATACTACAAGGGAATGGAAACCATGCAATAGTGCCTCATGGGGATGGAAGCAAACCTTCACCAAGAAGATGATTATGTCTACAATATCTACTAGAGGCAAAGAACATAATTTGGTTCCAAAAATTACTCCTAGAAGATAATGGCACCCACAAAACACTTGGAAAAGATGGCACTCACTATATCTTTTATCACTCTTTTAAAGCTGGGACAATAAATCTCAAAGATTGATCAACGAATTGTTGAACACAAAGAACCATTAATAGATATGATTCATGTGTAAAATAGCCAACAACCAGTTGTTCCAATCATGGTGTCCAATAATTATGTTAGAAAAAGCACCTACAAATCCCTTACACAACCATAATAGATTCAAACCATGAACTATAAGAACCTAACAATGGGACTAACAAAGATATAGCCTAAATAAATCTTGATCATATTCCACCCTATTGTAAGGCTCAAGAAGTAACTCTATCTGAAAGCTACACATTCCTCTAGATGAAGCTCAAAGGTCAGGTAGTTGAAGCATAGCAATACTTGAATGAATATAGGAATAATTTGATGTACAATCATTTGCTAGCTTGGTCTGTGGGTTTTCAACATAATATTTTACCTTTAACCACATTTATAGTTTGAGAAAATAAAAAAAAATTGTTTTAGATTTATATTATCCTTTTGAACTAGCACACTGCCATCAAAATGCATAATCATTGGTCATCTCAAGAAAAATCTTATTTATTAGTAGCGTATCCATATAAAAATTTGATGCATGGATTTCTTGTGAATTATCAACTACTATGTATCTTGCAACTGTGGAAGGAATAGTGTTGGTGTTAGGTTTCATTTATTATTGAATTCAATGGTTTCCAAGATGTGTTGAGGAGTTTGCTCCTTGTTTAATGTTAATTGTTCCTGCACAAACCACTCATAAAATAGTGAAATGCTATGTTGAAGGGATGGTTGATAGTGTTCCTTGAGGGAAGGGGGATTGTGAAAGACTTATTATCATTGTATTGTATATTTCCAATATGTTTGGATGCAGGGCAGACCGGGAGAATGAAGGATCACTCATTGATTGCATGATAACCCAGTTTTGAAGGTTCACTGGTTGAGGGGACGGTCAAGGTCCAGATGATTGTGCCATTGGAGGACCCTATTTCTTTGTATTAATTTATATTCAAATTAGATGCATGGATTTCTTATGAATTATCGGCTGCTATGTATCCTACAACTGCATCCATAAATCTACATATACTTCTCTAGGGTTGTAAGCCACTTAGGGATCAAAATAGAGAGACTAAATCAAAATCGTTCTTTGTCCTATTTCCTTTTAACAAAGTCTCAACTATCAATGATACAATACATTTGATGCCCTAAGCTATCAAATATACAAATGGAACCTAGCTAGAAGCTCACGGGTTGTCCATTTGATAACCACAATCAAAATTTCAAAAAAATGGATATTCTTGAGCACAAGCACCAATAACATCAAATAATGGAGTTAAAGCATAGGCTAGGGCACAACACCAGTAGAATGTGGTCATTTCAGAGAGCATTCATGATCAAATAAAATGTAATGCATTCGAATATGATGCCAGAGGCTCGAAAGATGAAGAAATCACATACCTTCTCCCGCACACAACTTTTGCTCCTTCTCCTGCTCCTTCTCTATCTAATCGAAATAAAAATGATGAGGCCATTTCACTTTTTTTTTTCATCTATACCCTGAATCTGTCAGAATTTCGATGGTCAATTAAACACCCATCGGAATACTGACACCATCGGGGCCTATTACAAAAAAAACACCAAATTCATAATAAAAAATTACCCGTCGGAAGCTTCTGTCAAAATTTGGCCCCAAATGTAGTAGTGAGATGACATATATGATTAGTATGAAGCGAATAGTTTTCATTACTGGAAAACCATTCAATTGATGAGATCATTTTTGCTAAGTATGAGAAGTTACACTAACTGGTACACATGTATAATCAACTCATATGAAGTATGCTAATCAATAAAGTAGCATGTTAATCAGTACATAGGAAGGTAACCAGTGAATAGGAAAACTAGTGAAGGTTAGAAAAGAAAAGGGAGAAGATCAGTAAAGGACATCTGGTTAGACCGTGAACCGGTATAGGTAAAAGTCAAGACACTAGCAACCAGTTAGAAAGGTAAACAGGTATGGACAGAGCTTATTGAACAATTTTACCTATTTATCCAAATTGGTCATGACGGCAGAAGATTCACTGAATTTGGACAACAAATAAAATGTAGTACATTGTTTGAGGAGATGATTGAGCCAATCTATAGGAATATTTCTACAAATATTTTCATGAATCTAAGGCATGTTTGACAAATAAACTTGAAGGAATATTGCATATTGGAAATGACAACATATGTTATGATTTGGTTGATGCGGTAAGGAGTTTATGTTTTTGTAAGTTAACTGAGATTGGAGAAACACATTTGGAGAAAAATGAAAACCCTAATTAGGTTTTACACTTGGTGCTGAAGACAATATATTAGGACAAAGTTGCAAGAAGAAACAAAGTGTGGAAGTTGTTGTTGTTATGAAAAGTTGATGAAGATTTGAAGTTGTGATCATAGAGCTATTTGCAGAGATTTTATAGAGTTGAAGTCAGAACAAGAATAGAGCATAAGGAATTTGATCCACATTGTAAAGTGCAAATCACAAGTCAATTTATCTTTTTGTATTCCTAATAGTTTCAATAGCTTGTAAATCCCTTAATAGGGTAGTCTTTAGTAGGACTCAATTGTAAATCCTTTAACAGGGTGAACACTGTAATAGTGGGATCAAATCCTTTGATAGGGTAGTCTATAATTAGACTTTGGATACTTCTAACAAGGTATTAGTCACTCCTAATAGGGTGAGTCATCTAGAAAGTAACAGATTGTAATCTCCTAACATGGCACTCTTTTCTACTACAATGAAAGGATTGTGGGTGTCATCCCCACCATGATTTTTCCCTCTGACCAAGGGTTTCCATGATTAAAATAAGTGTGTTATGTACATGTATGTATTTTTATTTGGTTTATTACACTTTTACTTCATAACTTCAATTATATTCTTTATGATATGGAAATTTCTTTTATTACTTCTTAAGGCTATTAGTAAGAATTTGAAAAGCTTTATAAGTACTAATTTGCCCCCCTCCCTCTCAGTACCTATTATTTCCTACAATTGGTATCAAAGCTTGGGCTCTCTAGAGGAAAATTTTGACAACTTGGGGAGAAGATACAAGGAAATGGAAAGCTATAGGTATGAAAGATAGTTAGAAGAAGAAAATGAGATGATTAAAGAGTTGAAGAACAAGCTAAGGGCCTATTTAGAAAAAAGAAAAGAATTGTGTAAACAGCTAAGAGAAAGTTTGGATAGCATTGATGAACTATCTAAAGGAAGTGTTATCTTTGAGGAAGCTAAGGTAGCTATAGTAGATCTGATGGAAAAGAACAAGATCCTAACTAAAGAAGAAACTAGAATGAAAAGAGAACAAGAAAGTCAAGCCATAAGGATGTGTGAAGTGCTTGAAGGCATGAGAGATGCTAAAGATATAAAAAGAACTGATGAAATTGCAAAGAAGGGTATTGAAGATCTGATCAGAGATAAGGATGTTATACTTCAAAGGTTGACACATGAGAACTATGCACTGAATTAACAACTAAGTGACACTAGTGATGAAAACATTCAAATGTGTGCTAAAAATAAAGGATTGAGGCAATAAAATGAACAAGTGAAGAAAAACTTGAAGATTGAAAGAGATACAAATGAGAAACTCAAGAAATATGAACAAAGAATGTAGAAGATTGATGATAAACTAAAGAATCAAAGGTGACATAAGGATACTTCTGGCCTAGGATATACCGATAACAACAAATTTGAAAAAGGAGGATCATCCAGGTCTAGTGCTAAGAAAAAATCACAGATTCCAAAGGGTAATACTAGTCCATAAGGTAAGAATCCTACTAAACCCACTTGCTACAATTTTGGAAATCCTGGACACACTCGTAATGTATGTATAAGAAAACCGGTGAATGTTCCAAGAAGTACTTGATTTTATGGTTATTTTTACAATTGCAACAATTATTGTCATCAAGCTTATGAGTGCAAATCAAGAACCAGTAGTAGGTCATCTGAAGGGAGTTTCAATGGCTGCTGTTACACATGTAACAAGTTTGAAAACAAGGAAGAACATTAAAGATCAAGGGTACCATCACCAAGATTTCCTAACAAACTAGTGATTTTTCTTAGAAGAGAAGGAAACATAAATGTTACATGAACTATTTGTAGAAACTATGGACACATGGTAGTGAACTTTCAATTAAGGAATCCTAGAGGTAATGTTGGACCTTAGAGGACAACATGAATGGCATATTTTCATTGTCACAAGGTTGGACATCTAGCAAGAGATTGTAGATACTGGAACTAGTCGCCAAGAAATGAAGATAGGTGTTAGTAAACAGATTTGTCCCTTTTGTAAATATTTGCAAAATGACTCACAAATGCCCAAATAACAAGACAAAATCTGGAACTAACAGTTGAGTCACTTGCAATGGATATGTGCAAGTTCTCTTTGATTTTTGATGTGAAGGCTCAGCTCCCTTCTTTGTATTTGCAATGAATAAAACAATTGGGTATGTCTTTAACTAGAGGACACAAAGGCATACTTACATTCACCCATCAATATGGAATGAATGCGATTATCAGATTTATAACTTAGGAAAGAAACAAATTAATAGCCAACAGAACACTCATTCAATCTTCCCAATAGCAGAGAAATAAAGAGAAGACTTACTACTTTGTATTGCATATATGAATGCATAAAACCAACATATTTCATAACATGCACACACTTGACATAATGAGATGGGACTGTATCTAAAATCATAAATGAAGAAACCAATAGATTAACTTCGTTCAGAAAATTACATTTCCAAACCAACAAATCTGAAGATGCACTTCTCTTTATTTTCAAATGCATAGAAAAACAACCAACAAATCACTTTATACCCATATCTCCTCTCTCCCTGTTACAATACTACTCAGAAAATGCTCTCCCTTCCTATAGCCAACTGACTGAGCTGGAAAAGGAGCAAAACCCCGATTATGCTGAGTCTTTTAAAATATATAATGTCTTGCACAGTTATTGTAACCGATTCTTGGAAACTGACTTTTTCACCTTTTAATTCTCGTAACCTTTTCAGTTTTTAGAATTGATTCTTGGAACCTAACTCTTTTTCCCTTTTTCCATGTCTTGTTTCAAAATTCATATAGTCTCTCCTTGTCATTTTTTTTATGTCATGATGTAGATAAAATCATTCCACTGGGAAGCAACTGCTAGGTGTCCTCGGTATCTTTTATATTTTGCATTTCATTAAAACACATATTCGACACTTATCATTAATATTTTATATGTGACATGGCCTTAATAACTCTTTCATTGTGTTCTTTCAAGAAATTCTTTTGCAAATTGGATACGTGTTGGATTTCCATGTAGACCCATACACAGTCCTTCATAACTTTCGGGCCAAGAAATATTTTCTCGATCTCTTTGGTGGAAGGATTCACAACTTGGATATTAACAACATATCCAAAAATTTTCCAAATCCAACAGCGGAGTAAAAATTTATGGCCCCCACACTAAGATTGATTTTTTTGTCATTAGAAATAAATCTGGAAATATGTTTCATTTTACAATCTTGTATTTTGTTATTCATATCTTTCAAACCATATATAATTTTTGAAATAGCTCTAGTGAGAATTTAGAAAAATAAGCTTTTTAAAACATATCCAAAATTCAACCTAATCCAATGATGGAGTTGAAAGTTATTCCCCTAGCAACATGACTATTTTTATGTCATCAACAAATTCATGATTACAAGTTGCTGAAGAAATCCTTTGAAATGGCTATCATCAGTTAACTTGCATGAGTGCCTTTGTAATGTAACTGGGATTGCAAAGGATTTGATATATTATGATTTTCTTTTGTCCCTAAGATTACTGCATAAACAAACCTTTCCAAATAGATGACTAGCTGCCATGCTCGGGTCAACATTTTGTCAAACAGTTTACATGCATTACCTGTACTCTCCTCATAACCATGTCAACTTCCCCAAGGTGTTATCCATTGCTGCCAACGTTTGAATGCATTTTTATTTTACAAGAAAACATTATCCACTGGAATGCTCTGGGATGGGAATTATTTTACGAGGCCATACCTTAAATTTTCTTTGCACTGGTGCCTTTGTCAATTTATTTGTTTTACTGATGAATTAACCTACAAACATGATCAACACATAAAAAAAAATGGATGTTCCTATTCGGTCTACATATGCCAATGTATGTGATTGTCTTAGAAGCCTTTGAAACACAGTCAATTCTTTTAAAGAAATTTGGAAACCATGACAAAATAATTTTTCCCCAATAGCACACAACTAAAAGTATTTGGATAAAATTCAATGCTCTTATTTTTCACTAGATAATTGTATTCTTATGCAAAAGCATATTTCTGAAAAATCCTCCCAATATTTTCCTTATATTAACAATTTCTCCATCAATGCATTATATCCACTAGACACTTCCTTGCTGATGATGACACTTCAGTAATACTCTTCAAAAAGAATATCCACCATTGTCACTATTCAACCTTGATGCAATTTCTGAATTGTAACTTCAAACTTTGAACAGTGCCTTTTGAATATTAAACGTTGAACTTTGAAATTTAGGTTCAAGATTCAAAATTCAATCTGTAGAGTGCACATTACACTGAAAAAACACAAAGAATAGCAGCTTACTATTTGAGACCAAATGCATTTTGAATCTTGAACCTTGAACTTTGAACTTTGTGGTTCAAGGTTCAAGAATGGCAATGCATATTGCACTTGCAAATTTGAACTTGCACTTTTAACCTTGAACTTTGAACTTGTGGTTCAAGGTTCAAGTTTGACAATGCATATTGCACCTCTTGATATTGCATTTGAATCTGTCCCTCTAGACCCTTGCATTTTGAATCTTGAACCTTGAACTTTGAACCTGTGAACTACAATGCAAACTTTGAACTTTGATCTTGGAACTTGCGGTTCAAGGTTCAAGTTCAACAACTCCTCTTGCAATGCTGCCCTTTTAAAAAAATTCAACTTTACAAAGGCATTGTTAGAAAAAAAAAAAGATATAAGATATGGGACAACTAAGAATATTTTTCCTTTAGGATTGGTTTTAAATTTTAAAAAGTTGGGTTCCAAAGGCAAGCCAACAATAGGAAAGATGAATGGATTGTTAATCCTTGAGAAATCAGGAAGCAGATGAAGACAACATGGATTAGGAAAGGTGAACTCAATTCTTTTGAACTGGTAGAGAGCTCCACAACACTATGGAATGTGGATAATTCATCAGAAAACTAATCCTTTTTCAGCTTAGGGGGACCAATTAAGGAAAGATCAATTTGAGACCCTTGAGAATAGTGAGCAGTAATATCTATTTGCATAATGAGATGCATTAGAGTTAATTTTTATGTATTACATTGAGTAGATTTGTTAAATACATTAGGTCATCACCAACTTTATCATTTACAAAAGTTATGTACTAATGTTACTTTTTGTATTAACCGATGGAAGTTGTAATCAGTAAAAGTGTAATATTGGTGAACTAGATTAAATGTTTGTACCTAACTATCTATTGGAGAACTCTTTGGGAAAATAAATTCTATGATTACCTATTCATTATTTACCTTACATTTTGAAGATTTCTTATAGGAGAAGAGAGTGATTATTCATTCTGATTAATTGTGTGAATTATCTGAGCTAAATATTGACAAAAGATAAAACCACCAATTTGAAAAGCCTAGTTGAGTTGTTCAGCAGAGCGATGGTCAGTTGTGAAGATATTTGGTGTGATTGAGATTTAGGGAAGAAGCTTTACATAAATTTCTAGGGAAAATTCATGGAATTTTAGTGGGCCTCTAGCATAAAAAGAAATACTATTTTATGGACCATGATATAATATCATATCAATGATGTGTTCTCTTGTCTCTTTCTATAAGCCTATTTATTATATTACACTAGCATTTTTAGGATGATATTTAGTTTCAATGTTTCAGATCATACTACATGATCCATCATCAAGATCAAGCAAAAGATAGAGTGCATAAAAGATCATGTAGTATGATCTGAAATGTTGATGATGAAAGATTACACACAATTTAATCTAGAAATGATTGAATCTATCATGATGGACTATGGAAACTACATGACTATAAATGATATTTAGTGGTTGATATAATCTTTATTTCTTTTGAGGATGATGGAATAATATTTTCTTATGTGTTCCTTGTTTCAACACAAGTAATAGAAATTCAACCCTCCTAGTATGTCAATTTCACAAAAAAAATATTCTAGATTAATATCAATGGAATTAGGAATTTCAACTCTAGGTGTAAGAGAGATTAAAACCCTAGCATCTAATTTTGGTAGAGTAATCCTAGCCTTGTCCATCTTGAGCACTTTTCCAAAAGAGAAGAGTAGTCGGAGGACAAGAGCCCTCAAAATAATATGAATTTTCATGATTGTCATCTAGTGAAAACATGATAGCACTATTACTTCATTGTTGGTGGCTTCAAGAGACCATTTTATTGCTTTAAATATTTATCTATCAATATTCCAATATTGTTTTTAAGTAACAATTTATAGCTATTTGCAATCTTTGAAAAAAAATTTAAAAAAAATTTGAACCATTCTACAAAACGAAAATTAGATTTCAAAATTTTTACACCAAAAATCTGTCAACCAAGAATTTCCTAGCAAGGATTTTGTCATTGTCCATCATGACAAGAAAATTAGTAATTTTTTAAGACTAATATTTTCACCATTTAAATTATTTACCATATCAAGGTTTGTCCAAACAAAAAGCTTCTTAGGATTTCATGGAGGGGGCTTACCTTTTCCTCCTCCCGCACTTCCATCTCCCTCAATTTTACAAATAGTTTTTTCCACAAAAAAAGTAGAGTCCAAACCAATCACTATTTTCCACAAAATCTCCAAATGGTTTGATTTCATATTTTTTTATTAGTTACCTCTTCAATGCTAGTGGATAGATTTCCATCCATTAGTGGAAAAGTACACCACGAAGAAAATTTCATAAATATTATTGTAAGCCATCAATAGTGGTGTTGGGCGGAATGAAATAATAGAGTGATAATAAAACCAACTTATAAATAGCCCACACAACATGAAAGAAGAATTAAGAAAATAAGGTAGGGATGGATGCCAACTTACATGTGGGAAGAACAAACCTTTCTAGATTAGGGAAAAATGCATCCTCCATTATTGTTTGAAATGAAACCCTCATACATGTTAAAAATATCTATTCATTTTTATCATCGATGTTAACCTGCTATTTGCACTAATGTGAGCTTGATGAGTATTTGTATGAGTTTAGTATTCCTAATGACGAGAAGTGTATGGAAATATAAAATATATAGGAAAGAGTATTTTAAGTCTTGCATAGACTGTTAAAATGTTGATATGATACCTAGTGGTGATCATAAGTCAGTATATTGAATATTCAAAAGTGACAAACATAGGAAGCTAGTATATACAGAAAAGAATATTCAAATTCATTATGGGAGGACACTAGACATAAGAAGTTGGTGACTTGTAGTTTTTGTGATGTCATGTATAGTGTTTTAATATTCCACAATCCTACTTTCATGTCCATAGAAGTTCAAAGGTTTGGAGTAATGTTTTGTTGTTTTCTAATATTAAGGGTGGTTATTAGGAACTATTGAGACTTATCCAAACAATGATTTGTATTGATGTTTTTAGGTGTGTAGTTTGGTATACATGTTCCTAATACTTGTATAGTTTTCCAATTGAGATATCTTGTGTTGGTTGGCTTTGCAAGTGAAGTTATGTTTCTATGTGTTTGAAATTTATATTTGTGTTGGTCTATAGCTAATTTTGGCGATTTGATTTATGACTAATTGGTCTAGATATTCTTTGGAGGAAGAGTTTTGAGGTTTATGTAGATCTTTCTATGGTGTTTTCTTCTTTGTATGTGCTACCCAAAATTTGAAACTGGCCAATTTTAAAATCTTTGAAGCTACCTCATTAATAATGACCCCTATGAAATACATCAACCTCCACTAGCTATCTTGACCTCTCTTGATGGTTTGTATTTTAAAAAAAATTGTGACCCTACCATCAAAATGCTTAGACCTAGAGTTTCATATGTAGAGCCAGATAAATTCATTATTTTTGGTAATCAAGTGAACATGCAGTAAAAATATCAACTAAACTAAATGCCAAGATATTTATTAAGTCAAAATAATTTATGAAGGGAAATCCTTAGACCCGATCGGTGAATTAAAAGGAATTTGACAAATTTGAAGTTCCTTTTTTTGAGTCAGGTTATTGGGCATTCTTTGAAGTTTGGAACCACGAAAATCCCTAATTGAGTTCAAAACTTCCAATTTTATGTGACTCCTTGACTTAAAAACCAAATGTATCATTGGGTACTTTTACAATCTTGGAACCAGTTCAGGAGTTCTCAATTTCACCAACTTGCTAAAATCATGTGTTGTTAGGAGATATGCATGGTTTTGAACTCCTCCAAAGCCCCGACTAAATAACAAGGATCACCTTTCCATGCAAAATCTTTCTAATTCTTACAAAGTAGATCTCCTTAAATGTTGAAATGTAATGAAGTATTTTGCTAAGGTGGAAACATGATTTTCTAAATAGGAATTATTATCATCTATCATCAAAATTAAATGAGCTTAAAATTTTGTTTACAAAGAAAGGTAGTGGTATTTTTTAGCTCATTTTTCTTCCTAGTAGCAATCAAAGAGTTCTTCTTAGAATGGGACTTCTCGCAACTAGTTAAGAATAGAATGAGGAACCTGTTCCTACGGTGCAGCTAGATTTAAATAGGCCTAAGTTATACTAGCATGAAATTATTTATAAATTATGTTATGTGGCATGGAAAGAAAAGACCAATTATGTTGAATATCATAGAGTAGTCTTTGTCGTAGGTGTAGTTCACTGCTTGGCATGTGGCCTAAAAAATTGTTATCATTTATTCAGATTGTGAGTGTTATTCTCACTATGATTTTTTACACATTGGGTTTCCATGTAAATTTTGGTGTTCATATGTTTGTGTTTTCATTGCAATATCTTGTATTGATTATTAGTTTGATAAAGATAATTAATAATTTTGTGTAACAAAAAAAAATTTAAGGTCTATTCAAGACCAACTCACCCCCCTTCTCATTCTTGAGGTGTGGTTATAACATGTTCCTTTCTCCTTAATCAACAGACCCTACATTATAAAAGAAGACCGAAAATTACATTTCTGGAAAAAATAAGCACCAAACCAAAAACATAGAATGACACATAAAGAAAAATTGATAGAGTTAACTAAAAGTGATAGAGAATAGACTTAATATGCATTTAGAGACAAAAAATTATGTCAAAATAAGCTAATCAACCAATTCCTTTTTATCCCTCAAGTATCTCCATGCCTTTTCACCTAAGGGTTGCTAGACTCTGAGGATGGGAGAAGGGAAGGATGTATTGGACTAACTACCAACATCCCCCTTTGAGATTTGTGACATGGTTTAATAGCCTCATGTGTCTTCTATAATTCTAGTGGTTGTATCGAGCATTAGCAGATCGATCTTTTGGTGCAAAGGCAACCGCTAGTTGTAACAAGTGGTATTAGAGCTTGGTCACATGCTTGAATCTCCTTGGGTGATGTTGAGGGGGGAATTGTTGGTCTAACTACCAATTTCCCCCTTTAGGATTTGTGACATGGTTTAACAGCCTCATGTGTTTTCTACAAGTCTAGTGGTTGTATCAGGCATTAACAAATTGATCTTTTGGTGCAACGACAACTGCTAGTTGTAACAAGATGGTGGATATGTTGTAATACAAATTAGATATCCTAGAAAATATTCAAGAAATTCTCAACCACTTGGTTACCAAGGAGTCACCATGATGTTTCATAGAGATTCTATTCCATTAGGTATGTATTTTTTCCTTCATAAAATTTTTCATTAGTTTTTCCTAACCTATTAATCAAGCTTCACATTTTATAACTATTTAAGTAATTTTTATAAGTCATTCCCATAAGGAATTATAAGGTCTTTAGAGAAAAATAGGAAAAGAATCCCCAAGAAATATAACTTGATGAAATAGGATCCAAACTAAAAAAATAGAGCAACCACACAAAAACCAAGCACTAGAGTTAACTAAACCTCTCTAAGACAATACCAAATATGTATTTAGATACGAAAACCTTATTAGCACCAAAATAATTTTAGTAAAGTCTTTTTGAGCTCTCAAATAATCTTCATCCTTTGTCAACTAAGTGTTGTTGGACTCTAAGGATGGTAGTAGGGGAGGATGGTGGATATATTTTATTAGAAATTAGATAGCCTAAAATACCTTCAAGAAATGATCATCCACTTGGTTACCCAAGGAGTCACTATGATTTTCCATATAGATTTTATTTCATGAGTTATTTAATTTTTATTACTTCATAGATATTTCCATTACTTCTTGTAACCAATTGATCAAATTTCACTTTTTAGGATATGTTTAATTATTTCAAAAGCCATTTCCATGAGGAACTATATAGTCTTTCACATAGAAATAGAACAAACCCTAGATTGCAAAAGAAATCCTATGAAATATATCTTTATGAAATATAGACCAGACACAAAATAAAGAACAAGCACTAGATTTTATTGAAGCAATTTGAGAGTAGACCAAATACCTATTTAGATTTTCAAAAAGCCTCAGTAGTGCCAAAAGAAGTTAAGAGGTATTTTTTAGCTCTCAAACAATCTCCACCATCGACAAAGGGTTGTTGACCTTTGAGGATGGCAGTAGGGGAGGATGGTGGATATGTAGTAGAAATTGGATAGCCCAAAGCACCTTAAGGAAATATTCAACCACTTGGTTACCCAATAAGTCACCATGATGTTCCATCGAAATGTTATTTCATTCAATATGTACTTTTTCATCCTTCGTAGATCTTTGAATTACTTTTCTCCTACTCTTTTTACTATTTGTAATTATTTTTATAAGCCCAATGATGATCATACACTTTTAATGACATGACCCTTACTACTTTC
This sequence comes from Chamaecyparis obtusa, assembly GCA_027943335.1. NCBI lineage: Eukaryota > Viridiplantae > Streptophyta > Pinopsida > Cupressales > Cupressaceae > Chamaecyparis > Chamaecyparis obtusa. The sequence continues at coordinate 310,461 of BSBK01003238.1, read as the reverse complement.
CCTCGTCTCATGATATACCTAAGATGAGATATAGGATTCTTTCTTATGTAATAAATACATTATGTGTTTTCCTCCTCACATGATAATTCTTTTTCCTTGTGATGAGATCATATTTTTCAAGAAACTCATGAGGAATACATTCTAGTATTCTTGATACTTCATTAATTGATGATATTATAGTTCACAACTAAAATTTGAATGTATTATTTGTGAACCAATTCTAACATATTTAATGCATTATCCCTCACTTTTAATGATACATCATATGTTTATGTAATGAGGATACTACAATTCACAAGGATGATGCTTCTTTGTTGACCTTAGTAATTTATCTTATGAGAACATTGAACATACATGTTTACTTGATTATTATGTTGTGCATCATTTAGTTATCAATTGACACGATAATAATTCTTTCAAAGTAAAAAATGTGCTAGTGATGAGAATGTTTTAATATCCTATGATTTTCTATATCATGCTCTATATTATGCAAATATCAAATATCATTAGAGGTCACATGATTAATGATTCTATGGGAGATAAAAGTGGAATCTAAATGTTAGGTTTTCATATTTTTACATGACATGGAGATGATTTCTTTTAATGTCATACTCAAAGAATGTTTGAATGGTGAGGTTTTCTAGAGTTTGATATGTTACATTTTCATTCGATTAAACATATTAACAATCACCCTAGAGTGTGTTCTCCACATGCTTCCACTTCCTCAACCTCTAACAACAATTAATTAAGAAACCTTATGGGTACACCTATCCTTTCACATGATAGGCTATCTTTAAAATCTTAGTATGAATCTCACAATAAACATCATACGCCAAGTTTAGAGATTCAACAATAAACATGATTATATATTATATTGCTATATTCATTCCAAAATCCACATAAGAACACACTAGATTCAAGAAAATATCATAAGCATTTAAAAATTTAATTCCTCATGCTTATTCCTCATTCAACATAAGAATACAAATTATATTAATTTATCATTATAAAAAAAATTAAAAAATAGAAAAAACAATAAAAACATTTAAATTCTGACTAACTTGAATACCACAAATCTGAAGAAAAACACAAACCCATGTCATATATCCATAAAACACCCAAAAAGCATATCAAAAATATCATTCTATTTTTTTAAAAAAAAACTCAACATGCATAAAAAGCTTTTCTTAGCAGTACCATAATCAATATTTATATTTTTTTTCTCGAGGAAAGATTTTTCATCTACAAAATAATACTAGTAAGATTGAAATCTTGCCTAAAATGTCCTCAAACGTTACATTTTAAAAACCTTGGACCTCCAATAAACTTGTTGAGAACCATTCTACCATAAATTTGTTCTATAACAAAAATTACCAGCCAAAACCGAAAATAACAGTTTTCTTTCTCATCGCCATGAACAAAACCAACGAAGCCCTAGCAGCCTTTTCCAAAAAACTGTAGTCAAAAATGGAAAAATCATAGAAAAACTAGCAATCATTACCGTGGCTTCGTTGTACCGTCCATGGCAGAGTCTTGCCATCTTTTTCTTCTTGCCCTCCTATCTTTGGAAATTTCACATACGAAGATGGTACTCCAAAAGCAAATCCACTCATCTGTTGAGATTGCACAACATGTTTTCCTTCTTGCTGCTGAGTTGAATCGCTTTTAACACTCTGTTTTCCCCCCGTCTCCTCAAACATTTTCACACACTGTTGGACGATTGGGAGTGAAGAAAGATCCTCAGGCAAGCCTGGATTTCGCAATAGCTGCCAGTAATGATATAAATCGGGGAACTGTGTGAAGATATCGGATAAGAGGCATACAGAGTCAGTAAGAGAAAGATTTGGGTGGTGGTGGTTGTTGTTATTGTTGTTGGGCCATTCTTGAGGAAAATTTAGGTCAGCTTGAGGTCCTCTTAACCGCCAAGCAGCTTTGTCAAAAGCTCTCGCTGCTTCTTCTGCAGAATCGAATGTCCCCAAAAACACCCACCCCGACTTCCCAGGCTCGCGAATCTCCGCAGCATATTTTCCCATCTTCCTCTTTCTCACTCCCTTGTACCGTCTCCTCTTCCTCTCAGTCACTCCAGTGCATTCTGTATGAAACATGAAAAAGATTGAAGATTTTCAGAACAAGATAATAATTGTTAGATTTACAAAATAGAAAGTGGGTTTCTAGAGAGAATTTTTCCATAATAATTAGTGCTTGTCCAATACAGCATTCAAAACATTTGGGAGAATTATAATATAGGATTCAATTGTATAGTTTTTGAGTCGATTTCATTGATCCATGTTTCATGAGTAGTGGTTTACAACAACTCTCCTCTCATAAGAATGAATGGTTAGCACTCATTTAATCTAGGGTTTGAACACTTGATACTCATTGCATATTACATTTAAGTGATGCTCCAGAGATGAAGCATTGGACATTCACTCATCTCAGGCAAGACAAAAATGACATCTAATCACTATATCCAACACCCAACCTGTAAATTAAAACAATATTCAACAATGAAAAAGCTAAAGAAAATCACAGGAAAAAACTTAAAGATTTTTAGAACAAGCTAAGAATTGTTTGTGAAAGTGGGTTTCTAAAGAAAATTTTCTAATAACAAATAGTTCTTGTCCAATCTAGCAGCAACAGCTAAAACATTTCAGAGATTGATTCAATCTTATAGTTTTCAAGTCAATCTCATTTACCCATGTTTCATGAGTAGTGATTCACAGAACCTATTTGTCATGATATGATCTGGGTGTGATGTTGTGATGTTCAAAGAGGTGAATTTTCTCATAACCTCATTCTAGAGATTCTGGTATTGCTATCAGGATTCAATTTGTAGTTTTTGGTTCAAACCCATTGACCAATGTTTCACAAATCTATTTCTAGTGAGAATTAATGGTACACTTCACTCATTACATTTAGGTCAATTTTCTAATAATAGTGAGTTATTGTCCAATCCAACAGTTAAAACATGTCAAACTAATTGATCTAAATTTCATGAATTATAATTTGATAGAACCAGTCTTAAAAATTGAAATACTTTAACACTTATTACATCTAAATCATAGAAATAGAAATGAAACAAAGATGAATCTAATCACTATACTCAACACCCAACCGGTAAATGGACGAAAAAAGCTAAAGAAAATCACCTTGTGGTGAAGAAGTAGCAGAGGACAATTTATTGTGAATGGGAGGTGCAGACAATTCTTTTCTGGGTCTGCCGCGCCCTCTCTTTCGCGTTTGCTGCTGCGCCTGCTCTTCCGCCATGGCTGACATACAACTCGCTTCCATCGCCTTTTCTTCACAATCCAGACAAAGATATTTCCCTCTTTTTCACTTGCAGATCCAAACTATCTTAAAAAAGACTGCTACTTTAGTTTTTTTCTGCAAGAAAAGCATGGATAGAGGTGAGTTAACAGAATGACACTTATGACTTATCACCGTTTTCTCCTAGATAGATCTACGCGGTTTTAGAAATGGCCAAACTTGGGTGGTGGGTTTGACGGCCCTTTGAAATACAAATAGGGATTGTAGGGAATGTACATGGTATGGGAGGAGCATAACAGAGATCATTTTCGAGGTGTCTATTTTTTCAAAAATATGAAGTGTAATAGGTTGGAAAATCGGTAGTGGCATTGGTATTTGTATCATTTAAGACATGAGATCAGTGGTTCAATCATCAAAGACTTTAAATGTAACAAGTGTCATATAGAGAAAGTCTTTTTTGGAAATATTCATTTAGTTTCCAACATAAAAGTGTCATGTAGTGGCAAGTGCTTCTTTGTCGTATTGCATTAATTCTTGTTGACTAATTGATATGTACATTAATAGTTTCCATTGACTTCTTGTTATATGATTTATAACATGTGAAATTAGTTTAGATATTTGAACCCAATTCCAACCTTCATCCTAGCTCATTCTAATTCTAACTTCTCTTAGCCATGATTATCATAATTTTTTAATTATAATAAATAAGATAAGAGTTATAATATAACTAATAATTAGAAAATTAGGATTACAGTTAATAATTTTTATTTTAACATTAACATTTTTAACTATATTTCTAATCTTAATCAATTTTTATTTAATTGAATATCAAATATTATTATTCATTAAATATTGTTGTTATAATATGATATGTTTAAAATAATTATAATTATTTTAAATTTTATGTTTATTCTAATTTTAGATAATCATAAATTAAAAATAATCTATATAATTTTTAGTCTAATTTAAGTTTAAATTATATAAATTTTAATTTAATTACAAACTAAATTCTAAAGATTTAAACATAAATTAAATTAATTAGACATTTTTAATTACTTATATAATTCTAATCTTGAATCTAACCATAATCTTAATTAAAAATCTATATAAAATATGGTTATGGATGTTTTATTGAAGACAAATATTCCACTTATAAAAAGAGAAATTGAAATTTAAAAAAAAAATTATATATAGATTAGATAATATTAAAATTTGATTAAAAAAAAAACTAAAAAATCATATTATTTAATCATAATTTTAAAACATGATTACATTACTTTTTTCCTCTTCCATACATTTAATCTTTATATTTAATAATTTAAAAAAAATCTTAATTCATTAATTATTAAAAATTAATAATATTCAATTAATTTCAAAATAAATTTAAACAAAAACATTTTTTTCTATTTTTTTATTATTATACGCAATGTGTGTGTGTGAGAGAGAGAGATCCAATGATTCCATTAGTTTTTAGATACAAGTTGTTATAGAGAGAGAGGCCTCTAGGAGATTTGTTTTAATAGTGTTGGATATTGCTAATGCATTTAATATGTTTAATCGCTATATTATCAATGTTGTTGTCATTCATGTTTTTTCACTGATGTCAACATATGTTTCTATGAGGAAAACAAACAGGTTATTACAATGTACGAATACAGTACGGATGATTTAGAGAGTGCAAACAGAGGTTTATATACGGGAAGGTGTTGTGATCTTATATCTAAGATCGCATGATGTAATATTGTGTATTGGCTGAGTTATAGAAGATTTGGTGAAGACTTGTTACTGTGACTGTGATAGTGAAAGCTAACAGAATAAGTCTCTATTTTTTTAGTATATCTTACAAGCGATGAGGATTCAGTGTATGCAAGCTTAAGAGATGAGAGATAATTTTAGAATGAGATTAAAAATAAGAAAAATTATATATAGATTAGATAATATTAAAATTTGATAAAAACTAAAAAATCATATTATTTAATCATAATTTTAAAACATGATTGCATTATTTTTTTCCTCCTCCATGCATTTAATCTTTATATTTAATAATTTTAGAAAAATCTTAATTCATTAATAATTAAAAATTAATAATATTCAATTAATGATTTCAAAAAATATATTTTAAATTTATAAAAATTATATAATGTTATCTCACTTAATAGAAGAATTCAAAATAAACTTAGACAAAAATATTTTTCTATTTTTTATTATTATATGCAATGTGTGTGTGTGTGTGTGTGTGTGTGTGTGTGAGAGAGAGAGAGAGAGAGAGAGAGAGAGAGAGAGAGAGAGAGAGAGAGAGAGAGAGAGAGAGAGAGAGAGAGATCCAATGATTCCATTAGTTTTTAGATACAAGTTGTTAAAGAGAGAGGGAGGCCTCTAGGAGATTTGTTTCAATAGTTTCAATTAGTCCATTAGTTCTTAGATACAAGTTGTTAAAAAATGTGTCAGTAATGTCAGTGGGTATTTTTATTCTAGTGTCACTATCTTTGTAAGTGATTGTTAGACCTACACAACATTAAGTGATTCAGACATGGTAATAGTCAAAGACTCTTTTGATTTGATGATTTTATAAATTAAACAAGATGAATTATAATAACTCTTTTAGTACTATCGATCATGATAGTAATATCTTCTCTACGCATTAATAGATGCAAAAGAGATAGATTATCATTTGGATTCTCTAAGTTGAAAATAATGAATGTATTTCTTGTGCATTTCACTAGAGTTAAAGTTTCATGGATGAATAGAATGATGATTACAAGATATAAGAAATAATATAAGTGTTACCAGAAATATTATTTTGTGTGTAGAAGACGAGTAGATTACATATAGATACTGACACATCTCTAAAGAAAAAAAATAAGAAGATTAAATTTGGAGGCTGAAATAGTTGCCAATTAATAACTCTATTTGGTTGTAACTATAGATAGTTACAAACTATTTCCTAATTATTTTTTAACTCGATACAGATATAATGGAACACCTTGTTGATCACCTAAATAAATCACTCAAACCCAAATAGGAGGTTACAAGTAATTGACAAGGAAAATAATGAAAGAAAGTTCAAGAATTAATCAATGAACCAATGCAACAATAGTCTATACAAAACATGAAAGAAAGTAGACTTTCTTTATAAATCACCAACCTCAGGAAATGTCAGAATGTATCTAAACTTTATTCATGTTTGTCTCTACATGCATTACATATCATTTGATTATATAAAACATTAAAATTCTAAAATTGTACTGGCTTCTATGACCAATGCCCTTACTAGCCAAATTGATCATTAAAGCTAGTGCCTCTTGGTCGGTCTATGCCTAGGTATAATTTTTCCCTTCAATAGTTTATTTGTTTTCCCCCTTCGAACAATGACCTTCCCTTCTCTTTCTGGATCAGCCAAGCCCCTACTCACTAGAAATGTCATGACAAATAGGTGAAGATTTGGTTGGTGAGAAACCACATTTTTTGCCTTGGTGTATCCTTTGTAATGCAAAGGGATTGTGTTATCCCTTAAAGTCACTCACCATGATGTGAGGTGTGAGGCCTTGGATTTCATCACCAAGATTGGGTAAGCCCCAAAAGGGATTCTCTATTCACCCACTCCTTGAAGATCCGTTGAAGTGTTATAAGCTCCCTTTTCTCTGCAATGGATTACCTCCTTCTCTAATAGGGACAATATGCATGAGGGTTAGAAAAATTAGGTTTGGAAAGCAATTTCCATGCATGTGAGCCTAAAAGTGATACATTGAAACTTTGACCTTAGGTAGAATGTGCTTGATCGATGTTAAGACTAGTGAAAACAATTTTTGAAGAACATTTTAAAGTTAAACATTGGATCTATTTTTGAATTTTTTTTTCTTGTTTTGAGTGTTCTTTCCATTGAATAGACCTATTTAGACAAATCAAACACCATTTAAGCCTTCAAACTTGTAAATTTTTTATCTTATCCATATCTTTGTTTCTACCTATGAATTAATGCATATGCTAATAGGTGCATGTGCCTAGTGAATCAACATTTCTGCCTCTCTAGACTGAGACAAAATTAATTCATTGGTAAACATAATTTTTTAACCCACGTATATGCCTACAAATCAATGCTTCTATGAATCAACACCTCTAATTGACAATGGTGTTTCTACTATTTTATATAGAGTAAACTTTGCATACCAACATTCTTAATTTTTTCCCCTCTTGTTGACCATCAAATTAGAATTTCAAAATTGTGATCTATTGACCTTCAATCTGTATATTTAACCTACCATTTCACCTTCACATCAACCTTTCATCAAACCTTTTCATCCATATTTCATCATCATCCTTTCAAATTTTATCTTTGGACTTAGGAGTACATGATCATTTATTCCGCATCTCAATTGGACATCCAATCTAGTCATCTTGATTAACCAAATCCATATCCAAATCTAAATCAAGCTCAAATCAAACCTATCCAAATCAATCAAATTTAGTTCAACCTAGAATAAAAAATAAATCAATGAAACCTTGATCAAGAGTTAATCCACGTCTTTAGATTGAAAGATTATCCAAAGTGAAGAAAAGATCTATTAGGATTTGGTAATACTGAGAGGGGTTGAATTAGTATTACAACACTTATATGATTTATTTGACCATTTTAAAAATAAAGAACTTAAAGAAAATATCCATGCAAAGTAAACATACACAAGATAAACGATGACAAAATTATTTTGTTCTCGAGGAAACCCTATTAAGGGAAAAACCTCGATGGGGATGGTACCCACAAATATCTGCACTAAAGTATAGTGACCCTATTAGGAGTCTTAGCTCTTTTAGGAGCTTATTATTACATAGAGAAGGTCTTGGTTAAAGGATTGATGAACCCTATTAGGGTTATACAAAATGTGTGCTTAAGGAACTTACAAAAAGTGGACTTCATATCCTGATATACAAAGAGATTACATATATATTTGAGAACTCTTAGTACAAATCCATGCAACCTATCACCATGCAGACTACTCATCTCTACTCAAACTTGCATCCTTGGGTTTTCCATATTCCTTCCACCCTCACAATCACATATTACATCATATACTTATACCTGATTAAGAGTATAGTAATTACATTGGCCTCTAATAGGTATTTACAAAACATAATTCAAGGTTGGCCACATAATAACATGTGACCTTACATATGTTACAATGGAACCATGTCGTCCATATATACATAATCAATACATAACATAACATAGGTCGGCCAATACCTATGCAACTTTGCAAGCCCTGATGCTTTGTTCTCTTCATGTGACTATACTCAGAGAGCTATATCTCTGAAACAATGCATCAAAAATATGTGGTCTCACACATAGAGTTCTTCCATACATCAATAAATCATCACATAGCTTCTCATGCCATAATTCATCCTATCACATCTTCACAATCCAAAATACTCTACTTGTCTACCTATGACTGAGTGTGGACTTAGGCATTTATCACTTCATTGCCTATCAAAACTGTGTCCTTGTATATCATGGTGATCAAGGGGATATGTGTTTCCATAAATGAAAATATACATGCATTCCAATGTTGACCACTTTCCAACAATCTCCCCCTTTGGTATTAATGGCAATAATTAGTGAAAAATGACTAAGTGTAGAACATCAAACAAAACAAAAATGCAAAACTGTATAAGTACATAATTTCCCCTTTCAACTATACTTATGACTCCCTATATATGCATATTTTTCACTGCCTACACTCCCCCTTTGACATCAATGAAAAAGGTACCAAAAAAAAATTGTGTATACAGTCAAAATTTTGGATATCAAAACTATGTACAATCTGTCTTAAGTAAATCACTGAACTTCACCCTTATTACTTGGAATTAAACTTCCCAATTCTTCTTTATTGTCTCTAAAATACTTATCATACCATCAATTGTGTGTATAGTGGTATTTGTGCTCCACAAGTAAGTAGGAGTAAATCCTATGTAAGACTTAAGACCAAGGTCTAAGTCTATTGATGTGGTCTCAAAAATAGAAATCTTAGGAACAAGAAGGTTCCTAAGCTCACTAAACCTGCTAAGCATTCTACACTTCTCCAGCTCAATTACATTGATTTTGTCAAAACTATTACTAACCTCCTTGTTTACATCGGTAATCATCTTACACTAATAGATTTGACCCCAAATTTTGACCAAAATTTTTGACCAACTAGCAAAATGGTTTTAGTTGGTCGCATTATAAAGGATAAATTTTCCTTTTTTTTACTTTTATGCTCGTGTTGGTCGAAATTTCGACCAACACGGGCATAAAAGCAAAAAAAAAAAAAAATGCATCTTCATTTGATCATGACTTCAAGTATTCTTTTTAGCGCGGGCGGGAGTGGGTATGTTATTCATTCTTTTTCATGTTTTATTTTGATCAAATGAAATCAACTACCATCCTTAAAATGATGAAATCGATTGCCATCCCTCGTGATAATTTCCCATTTGATAATATTTGAAATAAACCTAGTAGCAGTGTGACAATCATTGCATACTCAGAGGTTTTTGAAAATCCTTAGAGTTGTTATATGAATATACATACACACATATATTTGAAAAATATCTATATATATACCTGTAGTATTGAAACCTACCCAAAAAAATTTTTTACCGAATCTTAGAACCTAAATCTGAACCCTATATAGGTTTCAAATTATCTCAAATGGACAAGGATGACCAAAAATGGATGAGCCATGCTTTTACATCGCAGATTAGGGGGGCAATTTGACCGAAGGAGGTCCAAAGAACCTGCTATATCTAGGGGCACTGCACAAGGCCAACATGAATGGCCTTTTCCTTTACTATAGGCGAGCTGACGTGATTGAAATAGCACCCATTCAAACCCCTTTCTATGCGCGCGCAAAGCCAAAATGTGAATGCCACTAATTTTCAAACCGCACACATGAAACCTCAGCCCTTTTCATTTGCACAGATGCCATGGAAAGACTGCGGTTGGAGTGCTACTGTCCTGAGGAAAACTTCTTTGCACACGATGCATCTGTATTAGAACCGGGATTGGAAACTTAGATGTATGTATATAAAATCTTCAATGTGCTCCACACAAATTTATTATTTGTTTACACATCTCAATAAATTTTTCCACACAAATTTTGGAATATATCTCTTCTTCAATAGAAACCTTCAACTTCAAAGAATCTTGCACAATTTTTTAATCATATATGAATCCACTTCTCTTTTGGCTAGGGAAGATCTTTCACTCTTGAAATCAATATTAACTTTTTATCCTAGGGCTATTGTTGAACAAACCTACTTAACTTCCTTAGTTAGGGTTTCAAGAAAGTATCAAATATCTAAAATATCAAGAATGAGTTAATGAATTCTCTCAATCTCCTTTTATAACTCCTTTTTGGGATCTTTGTAGAAGTTATATTTTAGAACCATTTGATAACTTTCTAGAAAAATCATATTCACCCTCTTTATTTTTGAACAATATGGGTCACTTTATAATCAAAACAGTTACATTTCAGCACAACCACCAAGTTGTGGAAAATACTAAAATGTTGAAATATGAATTCACAGCATGCCGAAATAACTTTAAATTTTTAGGACATCAAACTTTATGAGAATTGGTGCTTTTTAAAAATGGTAGGCTTCTCCAAGAAGTGTGGAGTGCTCCTAGAGTGTCAAAACTGCCACCTAAAGTCTAAAAGTATCGTTGGACTCATCTTGATCACTAGAGTTCATTGTCATTGTTAGAATCATAGTTGAAAAACTTAGGCTTTGCAATGACTCGGCTGGCCCAAAAATTTCAAAACCTCAGGACATGACAAAAAACTCGGGAAAATAACGACAATAATTCAACAAATTTAGCAAACATTTTAAGATACCTAAATTTTAAAATATTTTTCAAAAACACTCATATTACTAAATTTGTTGAGCGTATCACTAATTTCCATCATACACATATCACTAAGTTTCTGGTATGGGTACAGGAATGAGTATGGGTATGAGAACTGGGTACCTTGGTATGTTCAAAATATTTTTGCTCTTGCATATGGTATGTGTATATATAAACAAAAATATAAAAGAAATATACATAATTACAAATCTGAAGACATTTGATAGTATGATACTTATCTTTGATCAATGCCAAATGCCAAAGTGGTAGCAATAAAGATATATATTAAATGCCAATTAATAGTTAAATATTTAATATTTATCTTTATCACACTAGGCGTACTAATAAGGCGATAAGCGATTGCTAGCTTTTCACTGTGTTAACCAGCTAATATTTACCTAATTGAAAGCTAAATGTTTCCATCTAACAAATAAAATAAATAGATTCTTTATGTAAACCATCATTTTATACTTTTCTTAACAAAGGCATAGGTTATTTCAAACCTTCAACTCTGACTTGGAAGCCTTCTCACAACATCTCAAAAGTGATTCCATTGAACATTCAATACTGAGACACACAAACATTCTAATTTGTTTTGAGACTGTCTATGCTACAATGGTTGCCAAAAACAATCCTCTTAGAATAGTCATAATGTGCTTTGTATAAAACCCTCAAAGATGATCAAAACCACTTGCATCAAGCCTGTAGAGCCTTTCTCCACATTCTCCTTTTCCCAAACAACTAATTCTAAACCTTGGATTGTCCACTTTTTGTCTCAAACCAACTGTCAGATATTTGCACATGCAAACCTCAAAATGGAGCCCTACAACTTTGGGATATTGCAAAACACATCAATATAGTCCTCTCCACAAAATTTTAAGATTCTTAACCTTAACAATGAATAGAACTGAATTTTTTAGTCAAACTGGAAACCCTAGTTTCTGAACAGGTCTGTTAGAAAGATTGGCTTATTAGACCAATCAAATGACATTTTCTTTTGGACTGGTAAGAACGAAAACAATCTGTAATACAATTACCTTTCCAACTATATAAATTTCACACCCGTACCAGGCCATACCAATTGAAAAATCAGACTTACACAAAAAAATAAGGTAAAAATGTGCGAAAAAAAAAGTACTCTTTTTCATTCCATCCTTCTCCAACTTTGGTCTGCATGTATATCGAAAACAATTCCATTTTCTATTTGAATGAAGTTTAAAGGGATATTGATTATTTGACTGTTTCACCAGTTTGTAAGAACAACGAACTCATTGAATTGTTTTAATTGTTGTAGCAGAGCCCTCGGAATAATGAAGATCATCCCATGAACATAGAAGGCCTAATATTCAAGGGATGACATTAACTAACATGTATTTTATATCATTAACAGAGCATATGCAAATTTGTTAGTGAAGTCAAAATTTTTTATGTGTTCATATTGCTGTATATGGAAGAATAGAATAGTTTCACATCTGTCGGGTTTATATGGTGGAAGTTTTGTTATTATGAAAGAACAATTTATATATGCATCGGGTGCATTGGAATAAAATATATAAGGTTGGAAGCGAGTCTAAATGTTAATTGTCCCTGAATTTATATTGTCTATGTTGCTAAGCATCGGGTTTGCAGTCTAAACGTATGGTATTAGTTTTTGAAGGATGAATTATTATTGAGTCGGTGATTCACAAACAATTTTAAAGATCTGAATTTGTAACAGTCCTATGGGTGATGAATATTGTGTTCTTGTTAAAGACTGTCTGTCGCGCATTGAAATTAGAGACAGAGCATCTCCATATCTTAAAGGGGTTTAAGATTATTTTAATCCATTTTGAATATATTCATGTTCAACCTAATTCCAAAGTGTATGATTGTTGAGTAATGTTCGAGTTCTGATGCTTATATTCAACATGTCATCACAGATGGTCATTTCCTTTTGAAATTAATCAATTTGTTGCATTGAGCAGGGGTAGTGTTGAACAGGGGGATTGGATTGAAAACAATCAGCAAATAGTGAGTTGCACTTTGACAGACTCGAAAAAAAGGTACCAGTCAAAGATTTTAAATTATCAAATATTTTGTGAAGAGATAAAGTTATTTGTTTCAATCAATCTCAGTTTGCTACAGAATTACCTCATAACCATTTCTAGGGTTTGGAAGTCTATCAAAATGAAATTATTTGATCATTTTATTTACTAACCTTCTTAACATATTTGGTGAAGTCAGGTAAATTGAACACTGTAGAAATTTACTATGGAAATTCCGATGGGTTAAAAAACAAACGTTTAATATTGGCTTCCCAGCTTCTTGACTACTTTTTATCATCATTGTTTGTGGTGAGGTCATCTTCAGAGATATAGTGGCCAGTCACGTTCTTTGTTTTCATGACAATAATTCTCCAGAGCATGGAAGTTGTCTTCCATGATCTCTAGCATGCTCATTACAACAACATTTTATGCAGAGAAAAATGGACTAACCTTCTAAGTCTAACCATCAAAATCATAAATCCAGAGTTGTTACCATCTGCACAAACAAAATTTTGTATTTCAAGTTTTCACTAGCATAACATTTGGCCTGTGCAGAGAAAGAAACCATTAAACATCCTTACATTGATACAAATAACAAATATGATCTCTTCCATCCATACGCCAATCATGAAATGATCGAATGCCATCAATTGACAAGGGTGGCATTCAGTTTTCCACTTGCTTCTTTAAGGAAAACTGATTCAAGAAAAAGTTCTCATATGGTTGTTCAGTATCCACCTTATTTAACTTTCTTTGATATGTAGAATTGAATCTCTGTTCAGTTTCCCAAAGTCAGAGACTTTCAATTGAACTTTGAGTTGAGCCTAACTTCTTGAGTTGATTCCAAGGCATTGTAGAATCCTCAAGTTGAGTTGGGTTGAAATCCTAAGTGATTATAGATGGATCAAAGTAGATTCAAGTTGAGTCGGATACACTTAGCTCTGTAAGTTTGTTAATCCACCTGTAATCACTTAGGACTTGCTTTGAAATCAGCTCAACTCAACTTGAGGATTCTACAATGCCTTGGAATCACTGATGCAGAGAGAACCCAGGGATGATTCAACACTGCATATCTTCTTATAATCTTTCACTAGTACATTTGACATCATTTTTTGACCATTATTTTTTACCATTAATGAAAATGGTTTAGGTTGGTCGGGGTATAGAAGGAAAAAAATTGTTTTTTTTTAAATCTATCCCCATGTTCGTCAAACTTTCGATGAATATATGCCTGTCAAAAGTTTGACGAACACAGGCATATTAGTTAAAAAGAACATTTCAATCATTTTCATTTTTACGGTAGTGAGTGAGCGCGTGAATTGGGATTTTCACTGAGCTAAGGAGCTGAGCGGACTAGCGGAGCTTATTCTGCAACAACGCTTAATTCTCCCAAGGTTAATAGCACATTTCTTATCTTCCAGAGTTTGAGGTATGTTAATCTGTGATCGTGTCTGCTATATTTCACATTACCACGTACTACATTGTCATTTTCAATTCTTGTACTCATCTCTGGTATTGAATCAATGTGATATATGAATCAATGTGTATGTTTACTGGTGTTTGAGTATGGTTTGTAAATTCTATGACTGAGAATTATGAAAGCTGCAACTAGGGTTTAGGATGCAATGCCATATAACCAATGCATAATCAATGGTTTTGGAATGTAGTTTTGAAAAAAAACAATCACTGAGATTTTAATGGCACAGTTTTACCTTTGTATTTGTCTTGCATAGAAATGCCACTGTAAACATGGTACTCATGGTTTATTTGAAATACTCGGCAAGGTCTTAACGTCTTTTATAATTGCAAGGCCAAGTTCAACCTACAATAACCTTTGCTTCAAATCCTCCCGCTTACTCTTTGCTGTAGACACAGGGCTCACGGTCTTATGATTGTTAGAAACTGGCATATGAGAATGGGCAAATTTGATTCGCTTGAATTTTGAAATCTTCATGTAGTTTGATCTGAAAATAGATTTAATTTACTAAACTATTCAAAACTTTCATCAAATTCAAAATTTTCTATGTTGTGAAATGTGCTAACTTTTTAGTTTGAGTTTTTTCCCTTCATTTTAATTAATCAATTTAACTTAATTATTCTTTAAGCAATGATAGAGGTAAAAATGGTGTGATTTCTAATAAAAGTTAGTCATAATTTAGATAATGTGTGGTTTTATTTATACACATTTATACATTGGGTTTGTAAGCTTTTTAATAAACTGTAAACCCTTGTTTGCATAGTCATGGTCAATATAGAAAATTTAGTTTTGACCAAAACCCAAAAACTGATAGGATCTTCCTTCTCAAATGAGGAAAGCCTCAATTCATTGATTCCCTCAACTAATATAACTGTCTCTTTATCCGCTCCCTATAGTCCTAAAGAAATGAAAGCTATGAATTAAGCTTCTCAATTTAAGCTCTAGTTTCTGCATCCTTATCCTGTGAAATATTATATATATTATTGCCAATTGTGTGATCTATGACTCAATGGAGTCAATCTCATCCTTTATGCTTTTTTGAAAAACTAGGTCATTTCAAGAAAAATTGATAGAACACATACTTAACTTCATTAGCACATTCCTTAAATAATTTCAAGTGATGCTAAAATATATCAATTGTGTGCATTTTCATACTGATTAAAGGCTTCTACCTTTCTCTTATCTTTTATCTTACTTAAGGCATCCCACTCTTCTTTATTCTAAATGAGAGAGGAATGATCCTTGAAGGAACCTATTGAAAGCTTCAATTTTTGTTTTAGAAGCAATGAGGAATCAATGTTTACCACTTAAATTCATCACTTGTCTTAGTATTGTCTTGAACCTTCTTAGTATTTTCCTCTTCCTCTTTCTCATTAAGCACTATAGTTTTCTCTAAAGGAACAATGTCCTATTCTTTGTTTCTAGTTGTGTTCCTTGAAGGAGGGACACCTATTTCACTTTGATCTTCTGTACCACTACTCTTTGGATGAGCAGTTTTCTTATCCTTCTTATCACTCTTCTTTGTTGTATCCCTCTCAATCATAGGAGCATCAAAGGAAAATATATATATGTCTTGTGTGGATGCATAAGCTATATCCTAAAAATTAATATCATCTATAAGTGCTTATTACATCAGAACAACTTCAACCTTCTTCATCTCCTCTACTATTTTAGTAGTCATCTTTTTAGTTTGTTTCTTTTTCCTCTCTCTCTCTTCTTTGTCCATTCCCATGATGGTATTCACCCATTTTTTGGGGCTGGAACTCTTATGCCTACATTTGAGACAATTGGACTCTTTCCTCATTTGAGTAAGGCGTCCCAAAACACATAATCTGCATGGTGGAAACACAACCTCGAAATGGGAGTACAGGGAAACTCTGCTCTCAGACGCCCTATCCCACAGCAACTCTCATTTGCATATTTGAATCCTGCACCCATCAAAGTTTCCTAAATTAGAAATATTAGATTACATTAAAATAGGGCTCTTTGAGAATATAATAACAGCAACTTACCAAATGCAACTAGATTGTCGATGACTTGAGAAAGAATGGCATAATTGTCGCTCAGCACAAAGTGCGCATCAGATAATTCCATCTGCAGTTCATTTTGAAGCATGTTTTCCAGACCCAAGTTGAATTTTGTGATAATACTATTGATGTAATGTACACAGCTTCCATTATTTGGGTTTCTTGAACTTATAAGCAATGGCGTACAACCTAGGGGTACTAGATTGGACACAAGAAATTTTCTAGCTCCCATCTCATATAAACTCTGCACCACAAAATAGATAATAGAATCTGTGATGTGACTTCCCAAACATCAAACCTTGAATAATATGTGATTGTCATATTAGTGGGTAATTAAGTTGTGTTAAGATTATGTGATGGTTTTTTGTGTTCAATTGCATTAAACTATTCCCTCACATCATTTCAAGCCTGAGTCCTGCCTAGTGAGCTCATAAGTGAATCTTAATTAGTATGTCTTCAAATCTATTAATAAGAGTAGGATGGGGTCACCTTGAGCTATTCTGAAAACTTGCTAAGAAGCAATTCCTGGTATTGGCTCACATTGTAGAGTTGAGAAACTTTTGACTGCGAGATAAAGTAATTGGAAATATAATCATAGCTTCCAATGTTAATGTAGAAAAGAGCTGTGGAGATGAGATGAGTAGCATTTTTAGCTTGTTCCAACATAGAAACCAAGTCTGCCTTTGTGTTGGACAAGAACTCA
Source organism: Chamaecyparis obtusa (assembly GCA_027943335.1). Lineage (NCBI taxonomy): Eukaryota > Viridiplantae > Streptophyta > Pinopsida > Cupressales > Cupressaceae > Chamaecyparis > Chamaecyparis obtusa. The sequence goes on along the minus strand of BSBK01003238.1, from coordinate 293,087 downwards.
ATCTGCCTCTCAAAGGGTATTCTGCCAATCTGCAAACAGGTATGTAAGATAAAATGCTTTTAAGTTGGTTGGTATTTTATGAAATGTGTTGTTTAAAAGCCAATGAGGATTGATTACTCTTACTATACCAAACACCGCATCATATTTAGTTGTGTTGGAATAGGAAAAACTATATCTTTTAAGGCTATTTGGAACTTACATATTTGTAGCCAGTGGAAGGGAGAATTCCAGAGCCTCCAGAGGCAAAGTTGACTCCTAGTAGTATGTTTCTCCCATTTGCTTCTGGATCTAAATATGGGACCGGAAAAGGCACCCCCATGATTTGGCCTACCATAAAAAAAGAAACACTAATTAACTTTGCAAACTTACAACACAAGCTCTGGACTTGGGAGAAGTGGAAAAAATGTAGTTAGGAACTTTTCCCATATAGATGTAATCTGGAATGGTTCTTCCATTGCAAAACCTTCCAGTTGGTAAGCCATTTCCAAAGTCAATGCCATTGAACCAAATATCTCCCTTGGAAAGAGTAGTAATGTAATTATTTTTTCCTATGTCCACCAATGAATCTCCAAAGATAAAAATGGCAGGAGTAGTAGAGGCAGTGGCAAATGTGAATAATCCCATCACTGTAAAAATTGCAGGCCAAACCTTCGCCATTTATAACCTATCAGTGAACTAAGCACACCAAGGTCTCAGAAGATAAAACTCAGATGCTTTACCCTGTTGTCAAGCTACAAGGGTGCCTTTATATTATTCCAGATGTTCTACATTTGATTGAATGTGTAATCTAAAAATTGACAGATCCATGTTAGAAAAGTTTGTGATCTCTATTTTTTTTTTTGAAATACAATTAAATGATTTGACAAGAAAGAGTCACATGTGACATATTCTGCAACTTAAATTTTTTGCTTAGCAAGTTATTTTTTCTAGTCCATCTGAGTCTTGGGGCCCTCTAGTAACCCAAACAGATGCAGATTCTTTCTGTGATATAAAGTGGTTGCCAGCGCCTGCAACTAAAGACTGCAAATAATATAACTTAATATAAATGAACCAAAAAGATCATAACGTGAACTAAAATGAAAGCCAAATTCCCAACACAACAAAAATAAATTCCATCATGTTATCACGTGTTCTTTCTCATCCACAAGAACAACAGAAAACCATTCCCCTAAAAAAGACCCTTTCCAAGCATCCCAAAACACATCTCCAAACCACTAAAATAGGAACCCAACTAGATGCATATTCTCCTAACAGGAACTGATATATTCTTTAGTAGGGGCCATTTAATAATGTACTCTAAAAGGGCAATAGCCAGGCAGTAACGTTGTAAGGAAAATAACAAGCATAAATTGAACCATCTTGAGAAGAACTCAAGAACTTGACTGCCAATTGTCTACTCTTCCATTTGTCCTAATTTTTTCCTCTACCTACTTAAGCATTTATCCCAGCTAATTGATTTAATAGGGAGTGAAGCTTACTAATATGTTGAACAATGATATCACTAATTGATATCCCAATTAAATGATTTAATAGGGAGTGATACTGTCAACACTTGGGTTAACAACTCAACATATTCATACCAAACAAATGAAGCTTACTCCCAAATTTAAATGATTTAAATGAAGCTTACTCCCAAATTTATCAAGTTGTGTTAACTTACCGATGACTTGATGCTTGACTCTCAGTAAAATGGTGATATAGGGGTCCTTATATTACACAGAATTTTGATTAAAAGTTAAAATATAGCATTAAAATCTAAATGATAAAGATATTTCATATGATGTTTTCGATATTAAAATGGTTGAGAAAATGGTTGTTCAGTAACGATTTTTATCAGCAGGTTGCAAACAAATCATCCTTCTTCCACCAATGAGTCATTCCATTTAAGAAAGACCATGTCTGATGATATCAACGCACAAAAAAATAGCGAGACAATTGCTAGACTATGGTCTAACTTAAAAAGAAAGGGTGATGGAAAATGTTATTGTCCTTGCAAACTTTGTAAGGGCTTAAAGACTTGAAGATATCTAATCAAAACAGCTGAGGAACATTGTAGGCAACATGGTCACATTGAAGGGGGAAACAAATTTCATCCATTGGTATGTATTTTAATATTTTATAAAATACATAAGACATGATTTGATGATGACAACATGGTCATGGTGAATATAAGGTCATCATTTTCATATAGGTCAACGTCCCTCAGTTTCATGTTATGGACCATGACAATCTGGAGAATGTGGATTTCCAAATGAGGGAACATGGAGGTGTGAATATAGAAGTAGAAGGTAATGATAACATGGAAGAAGACCATGATGATGAAGAAGATCAAGATGATCACGATGATCAAGATGATGATGATGTTGATGCAGAGCTTGATGTACCTATACTTGAGAAGGCACACGAGCCCCTATATGAAGGCTCTGAAACAACTCTTCTTGTCGTTGTATTGTTGTTGGTGAACTTGAAGGTTATGAATGGTTTATCCAACGTAGCAATGACACGTATGTTAAGGTATGTCATCTTTTTTCATTATTTTAGTCGTAATTCCCTTACAATTAATATTGGGTGAATCGTGTAGCAATTAATATTCTTTAAATTAACAAATTATATTTTTGGTCATAGGTTGGTAGGTGAGTGTTTGTTACCACCATCAAACATTCTACCTCGCTCGTACCGAGAATTATCTGCCATTATGAAAGATAATGGAATGGAATATCAAACAATACATGCATGTCCGAATGATCATATTATATATTATAAACAACATGAATTTGCAACAGAATGGCCTATTTGTCATATTAGTAGATATCAATCAGATCGAATAACAAAAAAGGTGCCTCGCAAGGTTCTTCGACATATTCCCATTATTCCACGTCTGCAACGATTATTCAAGTGCAATAGCTTGGCACAATTTATGGATTACCATGCACGCAATAAAAGTCAAGATGGCATTATGTGAATGTCTGCAGATGGCTCGGCATTTAAGGAAATAGAAGAAAAATGGCCACACTTTAAAGAAGAACCTCGCAATCTCAAGCTTTCATTGGCAGCGGATGGTGTCAATCCATTTGGAGAGATGAGATATACTTACTCGGTGTGGCCTGTTTTTGTTATCAACAATAACATTCCTCCTTGGTTGTCCATAAAGAGGGAGCACATAATGTTGTCACTGATTGTTCCAAGTATTTTTTGATTTAATGGTCATCTAAATTAATTTATTATTAATAATCCATCAAAATGGTCATAATAATTATGTAATGTTTTTGTTCATTCAACTAGGTAAGTACCAAGTTAAAGATATCAATGTATATATTGAGCCCCTTATCAACGAGTTGATGGTGTTATGGAATGGGGTCACTATGTATGACATCTCTAGACCAATAGGACAAAGACAATTTCAATTCCATGCAATGCTTGTATGGACAATACATGATGCCCCTGGGCTAACACATTTTTGTGGTATGTTCTCTTCTTAACGCCTCTTTTTTGGTATGTTATAGTGCTAACACAAAGTTAACACATTTAATCCAATTATACATGATCTTGTAGGTCTTCAGACAAAGGGAAAATTTGCATGTCCAGTTTGTGGTCCAAAGACAAAATCTCGTCATTCAAAAAGTTTGAGAAAGCAGGTGTTTGATGAGAATAGACACTTTCTCCATAGAAATCATAAGTACCGAATTACTGAAAAAATATCTTTTCAATGGGAAAGAAGAGACTACATCAAAGCCATGGAGAATGACACCTCACCTATGGAAGTTGGCATACAATAAAATAAATCATCGAGGTACTGTCATTTCTCTGATGGGTTTTGTTTCAAATTTATATTTTGATATTGTGTTTTGTTTACTGATGATGTAATTGATGCTTGTGAAGGTTGTCAAGGCATCAATGACCAACTTCCAAAAGGACTAAAAAGTTATCCTACACAATTTACTAGGTTGCCGTACTACGAGCAACTCCCAATCATGCATTTTTTTGATCCTATGCATATTGGAAAGAATGTAACAGAGACATTATGGAAAATATTGGATGGAAGGCGTGACAAAGACCAAATTATCAAAATTTGTAGTGACATTGAAGAATCCAACCATGCAATGAAAATTTTTATTCGATCAAATAACAATGGAGACCAAATTGATACAAGTGCCCTTCCATGGTTATTGTCGGAGCAGCAGAGCAATGCTATAAAAGAAATTATAAAGAAAATATGATTTACCACAGGATTTGCTGCGAACATAAATGATCTCATATCAAAGAAAAGTGAATTTGGGCCACGGATGAAAACACACAATTGGCATATATTTATTAAGGTAATTCATATTATTTTGTATTCACTATATATTTGTATACTGCATGTGGTTTTCATTGCATTCTTTTATAAAATATTGACAAGATCATTTTACAAATATTGTAGTATGTTCTACCTCTATCTCTCCCACACCACTTTGCCAACGGTGTCAAACAAGTTATATATGATCTTGGAAAATACATGAGGTGGTTGACATCTAAAAAAATCAATAAAGAAGATATAAAATACTGGAAGAGAAAAATTCCTCTTCTTATGTGTGAAATGCAAAAGTGTCTACCTTCAACTTTTTTCAATGCACAAGAACATTACCTCATACATCAAGTTGAGGAGATTGAATTGTGTGGACCTGTACCAACTAGGTCAATGTGGATGGTTGAGAGGCACTTGAAATTTTTGAAAGGCTTGGTTCGACAGAGAGCACATCCTGAGGGTTCTATGGTGGAGGGATATATGGTATACCAGACCATGGTGTACATTAGTGAATATCTTCCTAAGTTTGCAGCAAAGATCCATGTAGATCGTATTTGGGATCCCAACTCCATTAACAAATTTGAAGGGGAGTACTTGATGGGAAAAGGTAGATTGAGGAAAGTGAGAGGTAAATCTAAGATGTTATTGTAGTTAATTAATTCTTATAAATTTGGTAGAGAGTGGGATGCAATAAATCTAAGATGTTTTTGATACAGCTGGTCGAGAGTGGGATGCAATACATTTGTATATTGCAAACAATCTTGATTGGATGATGGTATGGATTGAACGATGTCAACAAAATGGTTTCTCATTAACATGGGAAGGTGTTGCTTCATTGGTTAGAGAAGCTCATCGTAATGGAGATTCCAATGTTACTCCAATGGTAATTGATCTAGCACATGGTTTAAGAGGTGGATAGGTACGTAAAAATTTATTAATGATCATGACTCGTATGTTTCATATCAACTCATGATGCAAATAATTTACACACTTGAAAAATTGCAGGTCAAGCACCACAAAGCTATGTACTATCATGGCCACAAATTTTGCATAAAAAAGTTGGATGACACAAAGAAAACTTGTGATTCTGGGATAAGTACAGTTTTCGAGGTCACCAATATATCATCTAGAAATGACATACATCCTCAACAATCTCAAAATCAATACTATGGCATCTTAGATGATATAATTGAGTGCGACTTTAACTCCTTCAAAGTAGTTCTATTTGTCGTCAAATGGTACAGGCTACGACTAAATCAAAATGATCCAGATAGAACTGTTATTCAACATGATAATGGATTTACAATGATTAATACAAGGTCATTTGAGCTAGTTGGAGATGAGCCCTATGTTCTTCCAAGCTAGTGTGAGCAAGTGTTTTACTCAGAGGTTCCACATAAACAGGGTTGGTCATTTGTTGTTAGACATGATCCAAGAGGAAGGTCGATAAAGTATAATGTTATGGAAGAAGAAGATACTGAAGATGATGAAGAAGCAGATGATGATGATGATGATGATGATGATCAATGACATAATTGAAATGGTTACATATTTATTATGTTCAATTCTAATGATTACATATTTATGTTTTGCTTTAAATTGTAATGGTTACATATTTATTGTGTTCAATTCTAATGATTATGACATATGTGATTTATAATTACCAATTTTTTTTTTACGATGCTCAATTAATTGTTGTTGATACATGTATATTTGTGTTTGATTATCACCCTTTTTGCAAACAGGCAATTGACTACAGACATTGTCACCCCGGCCTTCTATTGACGATCTTGCATTCCATATATAAGGTAAATTTGTTCATGTTTATGATGTTACATATTGTTCATGTTATCTTCTAAGTTATTTGTAGCATACGTATCATGTAATATTTAGCTAACTTAAGATAAATGATTAACATATGTAGGAAATTTGACCCCTTTGGCGTGGATCATGCACAGTGACATCGATCAGTAGGTATAAGTCAATAAATAGACATAATTTTCTTATATTCTTCTTGTTTATCGCTGAGCACGTATGTTATAAATAGACATATTATATAATCATATAATTTATATATAGACAAAGAAGAACCGTATAGAAATATAATATATAATCACTTTCAACCTAGTACATTTTATATGTCTCATGTATAGACAAAGAAGAACCGTACGTATGGGTCACAACTTGATTACTCTATATATATTGACGTGGCAATATCTCATTTGATGGATTGCAGCACCCACCAAATAGGTACTTCTTAGATCTATCTACATCGAATGAGGGAAATGAGGGAATGCTAGATGAAAGTTCTACATGTAGTATGGCTAAAATAGGGAGATCAACTAGAGGTCAAAAGATTAGAAAAAAATTTGATAAATGCATGCAATATTTCCTTGCTAATGGGGGGTCATGTTCTTATGATGATGAGACCAAAGGCGACATCAAGGTGCCCTTTCGGTATAGACACATTGAGAAACAATGGGTACCCAATGAGCTACCTCCAATTAATACTGATTTTTGTGTTAATGAGAGGATATATCGCATTGCTCCATCCTCATTACATGGTTTGGGCCTATTTTCCATGGATGGGATAAAGGTATATTACAACAGAGTTGTTGAATTGTTCAAGTATGTTGGTCCGTGTTACAATTACAATGATTGGATGCGGATTGTTCAATATAAAAAAAGTATGCGTAGGTATGCACTATCAGCTAATTATATACAAAGGAAAGAAAATGATCAAAGTAAAAGATTTGCAATGTACATTGATGGGAGACCAAAAGCGACAGGTAATATTGCAGGTTTCATAAATAGTACGCGACCTTCGTCAACTAATAAGCAACCCAATTGCATATTTGAGGTGCGTGAGGGGAATCAAGTTTTTGTATGTGCAATAAAATCAATAAGTGCAGGGGAAGAACTGCTAATAGATTATCATTTAAATCGCATAGATACAAACAAAGTTACTATTATGAGGGTGGTAAGTACTATATACCATTTTATTAATAAGTTTTTTTTTGCTAAGTCTATTGCTTTTAGTTCACTAAAGTTTTTATATTTAATCTTTGTCACAGGATGATATGGATCCCGTAGATGATAGAGGCCACGAGGATGCTCCTCCCACCCGTTCTTCAGGGGTAAACCTTATTAAAATTGTACAAATTAGATAGTTGAAAAATGTTATTACGTTATTTTATTTATGGTTTTGGAGTTTTTATGATATTTTTACTGATATTCCTATCACAATTTGATGTTTAGGATAAGGGAAAAGCACCCTCGACAGTAGAGGCAATAGCTACCCCCGAGGATGATGATCTTTTTGCAGATTCGCCTAATGTTATAATCATGTTGAAGAAAAAAATGAAACAAATCAATAAAGAAATAATTAATATTTTGTATGTAACAAATCCAACTGAGGAGATGCTAATGAGGCTAACTGAATTGAAAGCGCTCGCACGTCGGTATCAAGTAAGTAGTAATAAATCTTTAGTTATAACAAAATTTCAATAAAGGTTAATATTTTATACTCTTTTATGTTGTGAAATAAAATATATGTAATATGTGTTCTTGTTGCGGGATTTTATGGAATCTCTAGCACCTGGTCAAGGACAATGTGCAGATGAGGCCGGTACTAGTAGGCCTCCGGCCGCCTCATGTAAAATAATCCTTTAGTTGACAAGTTACAAGGAATTTTTTCTTTGGAACATTCAAAAATTTCTCAAATTAACTCTTACTTTTATTATTTCAAAATGTCTTTGCTAACAATGTATTGTTTAGGTCATCAATTACAGGAGACTCCTCCTAGCCAAGTTGTCCATAGAAGATTGCCGAGTGCAATGTCGGCCACAAGGGCCATGCAAACATCAACACCTTCAAGGGCTATGGCAGCTAGTAAATCATTATTTTACTATATTTGGTTTTGTTCTAATTATGATTTCATAATTTGTACTTTAATCTTGGGTGCATCACATAGTGGTTTTTTTTTTTGGAGCAGGAGATACCCCGGTGGCACCGCTTGGTACACCAGATACTGATCAATCTGCATGTATTGGTGATAATTCACCACCATTTCCTGGATCTACCCGTGTTACTAGCACGGGAGCTACGCAGACGTCATTATTGATTGACAATAATGAATCAATGCCTATAAGATGTCCTCAGATTCTAGGTACTTTAAATAATTATTTTTATATTGTAATATGCATTTACCTATTCATAACAAGTTTTGTATTGATTATCCCATGACATTTTTTGCAAGAAATGATATGTTTTATAAGAAGCTTTATGACCTCACATTGCATATATTCGGGCCCACCATACGTACAAGGTGGAACATCATAAGTGAACTAAGTTTATCCCACTATTTTTTTTTCATATCATTAATTGGTACAGTATTTTTCCTTTCATTCTGGTCTTTTCTTTTAGTGGCTATATCTAACAATTTTGTGTTTTTCCTTAAAAGGTGGAATTTGCAAGAAAAAAGTTTAAAAGATCAGCTCATCAAAGATTTACATCATGAGTTTGGTAATAATATTTTTGATGAGAAGAAAATTTTAGAAAGAGCTTGCAAACATCTTAAGACTGTGAGGGACGCATATAGAAAGAGTCTTGTCCAGAACCCAAAGTACGAGCGTCCTCCCTTTATTTCAGTGAGAGATTGGAATGAATTTATTTTAGATGCAAAGGAGAAAGCGGATGCTCAAAAAGGAGTTTCACCAACAAATACGAGAAGGTATGCAATAGTATTAACTACTAGTGATAAGGTGTTTGGCATGGACTTTTGAGATGATAATTAAATTTTGAATGCAATCATCATTTTTCAATATAATATCTTGGTATGATGTTTTAGACATTTTCACCATTGAATGCAATGTGTTCAGTATTTCAAAGTTTCATTTGTTATTCCATATACATGTTTTTATAACCTTTTTTTCAAACTTTTCATAGGTTGCAGGACACTTCAAAGGCAACAAAGGCCAGGCTGCAAAAGATTGGGCAACACAGACTTGGCGCTGGAGGATATTCAAAAATTAAAGCTCGTATTGTAAGTAGCAGTAAATGAATTGCAGAGAAAAATTATTTATAAAATGCAAATAATTTTGTTTAATCAAAAAATGCAGGGCTCTGATTTTAATTTAGAGGCCACAGAAGAACACAGAAAAATTGCCTTCAAGGAAGGCTATCAAGCTATGGCTGAACGCCTACGGCAAGCTTCCACTGGCCCAACCGAAGAGTCTCCTGCATCATGTGCACAGGTAAATATGCCAAAAAAATATATTAGAAATTGAATACTTGAGCAACAATCAATTTGATAATAATGTCTATTACATTGCAATGCAGCCTCTTAATCGTGACACAGATCATATGGCACCACATCATGAAGCCCCCGATGTGCATCATATTGTCCAAGGAGGTGCTCATTTGCTATTTAAAACTAATTATGTAATTATTAATACAATTTAACATCTTAAATTGAACTTGGTGTAACATTTTTGTGTATATTTTAGAGGATATAGAATCAGGTCATGCTGAACGAGTGCCGGAGGATGTTCAGACTGATCGCCATATAGATCATGTGGCACATTCAAGTAAAGAAAATCTATGTTTTGTTCTTTTAAATTAATTTTTTGATTTATAGTTCTTTTACTTACATAAATACTTGTAATTCAATAATATAAAATAGTGTGAATTTAACTCATGAAGTACTTATTGCAGCAGACCCCCCTTCAAAGCAGCGGCCTCCTGCTCCTGAACAGGTGAGGAGGAGACACACGTTGGGATTAGAATCAATAGAGGAGGGGAATGATGAGGACATTGATCTTCCTCTTAGAAATTATATGATTAAAAAAAATAGCAAGAAACCCAAAAAGAAATGATTGTAATTAACATTTATTGCTAATGAAAGAACATTGTCTTAATGGATGTAATTTTGTACTAGTAATGTTGATGAATGATGTCTGTTAATATGTGTTAATGAATTATTCATGAATGTTGTGTGTTAATGAATTATGTGTTAATGAATTATTTATGAATGTTGTGTGTTAATGAATTTTATGTGTTAATGAATGTTATCATGTGATTATAATGATTGAATGTTATATTTCAAAAATGGATGAATGAATGAATGAATGTTATTAAATGTTAATGGGGAATTTAGAGTGATGTTAGGGGGGGGGGGGGGAGGGGCCAAATGAGCTTCCACCTTCACGTGGTTGGCCTTGTTTAGTAGAGAATATTAAACTATTCTCAAAACCCAGTGAAGCTCAAACTTTAAAGACAAGCTTAGAGTTTTTGATGCAGAGCCTTCTAATATCCCCTTAAGGAACCCTATTCAACTCGAGGATTCAACAACGTCTTGGAATCCACTCAAGGAACTAGAGTTCAACTAGAGGATCAATAAGAAGTCCCTGACTTAAGGATATCAACCAAACACTCCTCTGCAATAGTTTCACTACCTTGATTCATTTTAGACAACTTATCAATTCACTTTGTCCATGTTCCAATTTCCCTCTCCTTGGGAACACTCCTAATTCACCTTTCATGCAATCACCTCTTGATTTCTGTCTTCAAGGATTCCCTTGATCCTTCTAAGGCTTCAACAATCCTCAAATAGCCTAACTAAGGAGTTCCAACCCCTACCAAGCATTAACTCTATCCCAATCTTCAAAACTGCCTTTTTCTAGGACTATCCAATTAGCCCTGTCCTACCAATAAATTGCACTTTTCTCTAAAATTCCTCAAACACCATGGTGACTTCTTCACCTTTCCAGATACCCTTTATTGAGTTCTTCAAACCCTGCTAATACCAATCCTTCAACTTGTGACTGTTGCACACTTCTATGACTGTCCCTATCAGTAATTAGGCCTAATTAGCCCTCCTCTTCCAAAGAAACTCCTATTTACACTTACTCTCAACCTTCCAACCTTTATACAGTCTCAAGGCATCTAATAAACATTAGAATTCCTCAATTAGTTTGACCCTCCAAGCTTTCCTAGATACTTTTTCATCAAACCCTCCCTTTAAGGGTTTCTAGCCTAGGGCTTCCTAGAAAAGACCCTAAATCAACTCACAAAACCTTTCTAATGGCTCAAACACCTTAAAAAAAACTCTCTCAATCATTTCCAACACTCATTTACCAATTCAACCCTCAACTTGTTCATATTCACCACGTGGTGCTTCCCAAATGCACCCTTCACTGCCTGTTCAACAGTCACCTACTGTTCCTTTCTCCTTTCACTGACACCTGCATCTAGATCATGATAAAAACATAATATTTACAAGCCTTAGTACCTCTCCCACAGGCGATTATTAGAACACAAACAATTACGGGTACTTTCCCCTTTTTAATCACAACAAAAGTTGACAGTTCCGATTTACATGGAGATCCAATTAGAATCAACTCTAACATACTTCACAGATTAAAAGCCCATTGTTTAAGCTTTACACAGCTTGTTGCCTATATATTGTAATTTGTAGTATGTACTTCATTCTATATATGAATAAGCCAGCTAGTTTGTTAATTAATGGTCCAATTTCTTTGAGAATTTGCCAGCCTTTTCAGAAGTATTTTTGTTTAGGATGTCAAAGAGATATGAAGAAGAAGAAGAGAACTTATGTGAATTGAAGTGTCAAGAGGGTGGTATTTATCTTTTGACAGTTGGAGGGCATGACAAGCATGTGTAAGCTGCCTCACTTGCATTTTGAATTTTATAATTCTATCAAATTTATCTTGCTCATTTGGTTTCGCTTGTGCAGGTTTGGGCCTGGGGAAATCCAAAATATCAATGAAGCTTTGAATAAGGTATGAAAAGATACTCATAAATTCACAAGGTATGTGATATTTGTTGGGTCATTGTATTTCATTATATCAATGGTTCTAAGGATAATTTGGCAGGTCAAGGGGGACAGAGATGCAATAGCTCTTGTCATAACGAATGAGGTGATTTCCACCATTTTTACAGGTTGGGTTGGATCATGAGAATAGTTATATAATTTGATAAGTAGGAATAGTTATATAATTTGAGACAGTCAAGATTATTGGCACACTTTCCAAAAAAGTTGATATTGGATTTTGGATATGTTATAGTTCTCCCAAAAGGGTATCTGGAATGCTAATTTTTTTGTAGGTTCATTTGGAAAAAAATTGAGTTATTTGGGTTTGAACGCTGCTGGAGGGCTACTAGCCTATTAACTAGGCCTAATTAGCAGTTTTGGTGAATTTGTGTGTTTGGAGTTGTTTGAATGATAGAATCTGATTGAAACCTATTGAATCACCTTGTTTGACACATTTAACATCAACTTTGAAGATTTGGAGTCAGGTAATTGTGTTTGTGGGTTGAAGTGCTTTGAAGCCAATTGGAATCCTTGTGGGTTATTTATGAATTTGCCTAAGTCATTGTGAATCCATCACCTTTTGCATGCCACTCTGCATCATCTAAGGTGCATGTAGTATACCCTAAGATAGATAAATGTAAACCTTCTAAGGAAATACCTAAATGATGTTGGGAACTATCTTGAATTCAATTTTGAGGAAAACAAAATTATAATTATGACAAGGTGTTTATGAATAAGACAAATTTAGACAAGAATGACAAGCATCCAAGAAAAGGTGGACATGAAAAGAAGATAACTATATTTAAAGGAAGTCAAGATAATGTGCAAAGCCACAATAGGAATGTCCTCAAAAGATGTACCCTCTAATTTGGAAAATGACTCTAGAAAGTGTAATTCTTGACCCTAGGATGTGCAAGCTATGTTTTTAGATTTTTAGATTTTTAGAATCTAAGATGAGGACTATTCACTATGAAAATGACTAAGAAAGGTTATAAACTCTCAATATAAGAATGCCACTAAAATGCAAGGTATGAATTTATAATTTGCAAGGGTTTCCAATCAAAATATTCTAGATAAAGGAAAAATGATATATTTATGACCCATGCTATTTTGTTTCTCTATGTGGGACATTTTTTAGGACAAGTTTTGATGATTCATAAACACAAAAATCACACAATCACTTATGGCTGTAGGTATGACTGAAATGAAATGTTTTGTGTATATTCAGTAACTTTTTCAAGTTACAAGTTTTCACACTATCTTTCACAACAAAACACATAAACAAGTAGTCTAATATAAGGTCAAAATGGCTTCAATGAAGTATTTTACAACCATTACTTGGTAGTTAATTATCTCACATAGATGTATCAAACTACTAGAACTTAAAAGTCCTCTTGTAGGCACCTATGTTTTTTCCATTTTCTAGGTAATGTTGTCGTGTTAATGTAGATATATTTCAATAACACAACACCCTAGGACACATATTGGTGCAGGGGCACTTAACAAAACAACTAAGGACAATATGGTACTAGGTGAAGACAAGAGGGAAAAGGCATCTAGTCATGCCAATTGGGATATTCTAAGGCCAATAATGGCATACTGTAATGAACAAAGTACTTTGGAAGTCAAGAATTGTAAGGGTCCTGATAAAGCCCTATGGGCAACATAATGTAAAAATGGCCTAATGAGCCATAAGGGTAGCCTAGAGAGTAGTTTTATGTTTTTTCATATTTAATAAGGTCATTGAACCAATTTCAAGTCATTATTATGGGTCTAGGTGTTAAGAAAGTCATACAAAGCAAAGTTCATAATTTGAATTTTAAATTCCAACGTTCATGATGATTTTAGAGGGAAAACCAAAACTAAGCAATTGTTTGATTAATTAGTCATCTCAACCAACTTTGGTCGGTTGGAAAGTTGTATAAGGGTCTATATATGATGTCATGTCGAGATGAAACATGTTAAGCATTGTATGAATGACAAAGTACAGAGATTGTATGGATAGTGACAGTTTCAATAAGATTTATGTGTTTCTTGCATATTTTTGAAGTCTCTTTGATGCAATAACTGTTCATTCATGTCGATATGAGTCCTTTGTATAGTCTTTGATTAGTTTTAAGGTGCTTATTAATTCATTTGAAAAGATATATCTGTTGTCTCGCAGAAAGTTCTATTTGTTTACATTGATAATATGAATAAATGAAGGTTCCATTCCACTTTGTACATTTACCTGCTTCAAGGAATGGAACCTATGACTCTAACATGCCCTACTAACACCAAATAAGAAAGAATGATGTAGATCTATAGGTTGAAGAGAAAAAAATGCAAAGTTGATTAGTGTTTGGACAAGTTTGGGTACCCAAATACATGCCATGTGTAACACAGCCGTACATCTGGCTGAACAAGGTATATATATTATTTGATATTCTTTAATAACATGTTGAACTTATGGTGAATCATGAATTTTATGACTTGGAAGTAAGTGGAAGTGCTAGATTGGTGATACCCTAGGGTGTAGAGGGTTTGAAGGGTGAATTTGGGGTTTTATAGCAAATGAGAACATAAGGTGAAATTGGTTGTTGATTCATCTAATTAGACATAAAATATGAGTGTCCTATGAATTTGGTGACTTTTGGACACATATTTGGCATAGTTGCTTTGTAAACTCACATGAAATACACTCAAAAAAATTGAGACAGTCATTTTAAGGGCACAGTTTCCAAAGCAATGCATATTGATTGTTAAGTATGTTTTAGATCACCAAAAAGGGTACTTGGAACAATTATTTTTTTGCAGGGTTGTTTTGAAAAGTTGTGAGAAAATTTGCAAAAATAGCTATTGGAGGGCTAATTGGGGGCTTAAGGCCTGATTGGCAGTTTCATGAAAGTTGATTACTTGGAGGCATTCAGAAGTTGAAAAGGGTTTGTAACCTATCAAATCAACCTTATTAATATATTTCCAATCAATCTTGAAGATATAGAGTGAGGGTTTGATGTTTTGTGGGTTAAGTACTTTATAGCCTATTGGAATCCTTGTAGGTTTATTGTGCATTTAAACTAGTTTAAGTGGATCCATCACCTTTAGTTGTTTCACTCTGCATCACATATGATGGGGATTTTGGGGGCATATTTTTCCGTCCACCTTTACTAAAATAAGTTAATGATTTAGAGGTGAACTATGTCAAGATCCTTCTATTATTCTATATCTTATTTTTTTATTTTTCATAGGTGACAAAAGAAACACCATAATTAACACCTAGATCACCACACTTACTACCCTAAAATGATGCAGTCACATATCTAATTCATCGTACTTAACCTCACAAATCAACGCAAGTACCTTATTGAAGTGATACACTTATTTTCTTAAAATGATGCAACTGTAATTGTAAAAAACATGTTTGTCTTTAAAAAATTATATTTAGTATTGTAAAATAATGCATTTGAAAACTAACCAACATTTCTATTTGATATATAAGAATTATCTCATCATTTGAATATGGATTATGATTATAGGCATATATATCATTTATCGTAATTATTTTGTAGAAGTAATTAGCTGTTGTTTATAGATTATTTAGGACTTCAATCTAAGATCTTTTATTTGTTGTTGAAGGCTTTTAATAACATAGTTACTAACTTCTTAATTTGTGGGCCGTTCATCATTGGTTTGGTCATATTGCAGGTGCTTGGGTAACTAGCTTGGTCTTAGGTTTGATACCATGTTCAGTTGCTACATATAGACTAGCTAAGATTTGAACGCAAAACCTTTCATTTGTTGTTGGAGTGTTCTATTATTGAACTATAAAAACTGAAGAATGATATATTATTTAACATAGATCAACACCCTTGTAAATGTTTGAAAAATATTTACTTTTACATATTGACTGTTTTACTTGTATGCATATATAGATATATTTTACTTCACGTGCACATCAAAGTGTAGGTAAAATGTAGTGGTAAAAATTATATGCTCCTGCATTGTTCATGATGTTTTTGGTTCACTTTGTTTAGATACCTGCTAAATGCAATAATTAGCATAAAATGACATTTTCTTGTGTAAATTCAGCTTATATTTCAATCTATTTTTATGACTTATACCTAGAGATTCATTCCTAATCCCCAAACAAATCAGATACCGTTTGGGATCAGATATGTAGATGAGAACCTGACCTAAGTAAATTTTATGGTTATAGATTCCAACCATGACATATAAAATTTAAAACTTATATTTAATAGTTAGTTGATCATTATTCTAGTCATTGCAAGTTGATCAAACACATGTTGTGGTTGATTTACAGAGAACTAATGGTAAGGAAGGCTTGCTGCTCTGATTTGGGTCTGAATAGAGGTCCTTGGACTCCTTAGGAGGATCTTCTCTTGAAAAAGTATGTTCAAACTCATGGAGAGGGACAATGGAGCCTTCTTCCTCATAGAGCAGGTATGTATGTTCAAGTAGGATAACTATTTATGTTTTGCTTAAAGTTGGTATCAATTGGTTGATCATTACATAGCTAAACATTTATGTAAAGCAAGAAATACGTAGAGAAATTTCTTACACTATTACCCACTACTCTATTGGAAAATTTTGTCATTTATGGGAAACGATGTCATCTATGAAAAAAGTTGTCATCAATGGAAAAAGTTGTCATCTCTGGGAAAAGTTGTCATCTATCAACAAACTGTCATATATATGTGTGAAAAGTCCTCATCTATGAAAAAAGTTGTCATCAATGGAAAAAGTTGTGATTTGTGGAAAAAATTATCTATAGAAAAAGTGTCATCTGTGTGAAAAGTTGTCGTCAATGGAAAAGTTATCATCTATGGAAAAATTTGTCATCTATGTTTATGTTTCCCATTGAGTAGGTTTGGTGAGAAAAGTTGTTATTTGTGAAAAAAAGTTGTCATCTGTGGGAAAAGTTGTCATCTATGTTTATGTTGCCGATTGAGCAGGTCTGGTGAGATGTGGAAGGAGTTGCAGGTTACATTGGATGAATTATCTTCACCCTGATGTCAAACATGGCAACATTTCACCAGAGGAAGAAGAGCTCATCATTGAACTTCATAAGGTGCTTGGTCATGTGCTCAACTAATCAAGAGTTAGAGCAAGAAGTCACTTGTGGAAAGGCTACAAGGGAAAAGTGTGGCAGGTCTAGTACTCTATAGTACGGACTTGAGGAGACCAAACTAGTTGTTGAATCAGTGTTCTTGAACCATATTAGGACCATCCCCATCATTAAATTGAACTAATAAGTCCACTAGTGAAGAGTTTTGGTAAAGGGCTAGGATTAGGCCTATAAGAGAATTCTTGCAGAGGTTGTTTGGGATAGAAATTTGTTTGTTTCAAATAAAGTTTGGTTTTCTTCTTTGTTTCTTGATACACACATGGATCCATTGAATACAAAGGTGAAAGATCTCTATAAATACGTAGTCTTCATTAAGGTTTGGGGAGAGAATCATTTTCTTTCTAGACTTCACAAATGGATCCATTGTAAGAGGTTTGGAACTATGTACTGTCAGGTAATGTCTTCCTCTATTCTTGTGGTTATTTTTTTAATTCATTTGAATATAGATAATATTGATGTAGAGTGGTTAGCAGAAGTGGTGGAAATTTCAAACTTCTTCTTCTATGACTCGGGAACCCCACTAGCCCTTCAGGCTCACCAAAGGCTACATACCCACAATTGACTCAACTATGCCTCCAAACACCTAAGATGGACCAAAATGGTGTAAAAAAGGTGGTTTCAACAAGAATCAATCATTTTTAATAGCCTTTACAACACCTATTGACCACAACCTTCAAATCTGCCTTCTAGCCCTATGAGCCCCAATTAGCCTTGCTGGACCAGTTTTCTCCCTTTTTCTCTGACTTTTTCCAAACAACTTGAGAAAAAAATTACAATTTCAGACACCCTTTTCAGGGTTATTTAACATATGTAAACTTCAATGGTGACTCCTTTAGACCAGTCTTAACTTCCTTCACAAGGTACCCTCCTAATGGCATCAAAATCAAGCAAATAACAAAGAAACTATATCATTCTCTTATCCTCATCACTCCAAACTTTCATCACAGTTATAATATGGCAAAATATGACTAAATCCAAGATATTTTACACCTATTCCACAAGGAACGCCCAAAACACTCATTCAATGCCTTCAAACCCTTGTTGCATAGGGTTTCACCAAACACCTACCTCCACTAACCTTGGAGACCAAATAATGGTTCATACACCTTCTCTTTGATGCCCTAGGACATCTCAAATCATTAGATAACCTTCTTGTACAGCCCAATATGCTGCTGTCATACTATTCCCACCAATCCACTATGGGGCATTTCCATTGTTTTCTTGAAACTTGTTGTCTTCGCACTAGTACTGCATCAAAACTTGTTAGATTTCTATTGTACATGTTAGTAACATGCCTCCCATGAATTTTGGGCCCTTGGATTCATGGGAGGTTCATCTATTTAAAGAAAACTTTTGTTTGTCACAGGAAAAACTCAAGAAAATAGCCTGAAATGAACCAACAGTCGTATATGCTGCTTCAAAACAAAGTGTTATTCATTCAATAATGAGTGAAATGTGTTTAAATACCCTTCTAATTCATGTATTTGATAGTCCCAAACAAAAAGAAGTTCAATACACTGAATGGAACAACACCAAAATGAAATTTTATTGCTTGCTTTCACAACAGTCCGTACAACAGGCTTTTTTTCTCCCTGTCCCCCTCCGTACAATGGATCCTTTAGACATTTAATGACCCCTATCTACCTGCCTCAACCAACTTTAGACAGTTGGGAGGTTTAATTAATCCTAAAACCTGTTAAAACTAATTTCCCTCCTAAAAGGTAATATGACCGTTTACATTCAAATTTAAATTAATAAACTTTATTTTATGCATTTAATTATGACTATTCTGACTTCCCAACTTACTCCATTGACCTACACATGGTCCAATGTATTTATTGAATGCTTCTAAACATGAAAACTACTCAAATCTAATCCTATTGGACTCTTTCACCTATTACATTGCTTTGATCACTTATTACATTATGTTGAGTCTATTACATTGTATTGGTCCTTAGACCTCTATCATGACTTTTACATAGTTTATTGAATCCAACACTGTCATAAGCCATTCTAGGCTTCAAAACTTGCCAGTCAACTTGTCTTGATACCATCTTCTCCTTCTTAGTTACTGGAGTCCTCCTTTGCTCAGATGCTCTTCTAGATGCCCCTACATCAAATATGCTTTAAAAAAGTCTTTCTTGTTGGTTGGGATGAGTCTATTATTGGCCTATCCATGGAAGCCTCATTTTTAACTTGTTCAGGGCATTTTGTCCCTGCAACATATCTAGTTTATACTTCCTGAGTCACCACTAGAGTCTTCAAATCTAGATATTTTGCACAAGGTTAGGGCACCATTGCCAGTCATTTAAAACATGGTTTTTTCTTTAACAGATGATTTTTTCTTTAACAGATGATTTTTATCATTAATATTTGTGTGCTTACAGACCCTAATGTTGTTGCTCCAAGAACCCTAAATTGGAAATTTGTAGATGGGTTTTGGTGTCAAGAAATAATACAAGATTCATGTGATAAGTAAGAGATATTTTCCATAGCAAGCCAAATTGTGATATTGCTATCAGGATTCAACTGTGTAGTTTTTTGAGTCAAACTTTGCTTGCATCCTCATTTGCAAAACCTTCACCAAGTGTTGTGCCTTATGAACCATTCATTAGAAAGCCCCTTAAGCTCATCAATTAATAAGTAGGAGATATTTTCCACAGCAAGTCAAATTGTGATATTGCTATCAAGATTCAACTGTGTAGTTTTTCGAGTCAAACTCATTGACCCATGATTCATGAGTAGTGGTTCACACGAACCCATCTCTCATGAGAATGAATGGAACACTTATCACTCATTGGCTCTAGGTGATGCTCACAGAGGTGAAGCACTGCGACTTCCAGAGAGGTCACCCATCCCAGTACTACTCCAACTCGAGTGCACTTAACTACGGAGTTTCCTCCATGGTTAAACCCACTCTGCTTGCATCCTCATAGGCACAACACTTGGTGAAGGTTTTGCAAATGAGGATGCAAGCAGAGTGGGTTTAACCATGGAGGAAACTCTGTAGTTAAGTGTGCTCGAGCTGGAGTGGTACTGGGATGGATGACCTCCTGGGAAGTCCTGGTGCTTCACCTCCATAAGCATCATCTAGAGCCAATGTGTGCTAAGTGTTCCATTCATTCTCATGAGAGACAGGTTCATGTAAACCACTACTCATGAATCACAAGTCAATGAAAAGAAGTCTAAATGCACCTTCGGTATGTAACATTTTTTTTAAAAAAAATTTGCATTGGTCTAAATTTCGACCAACTCTAAACCAAGCCATCCACCAATGCTTGGTCTAAATTTTGACCAATGCACTAGAAAATTGATGACGGTGCCATACATTCGACCAATAGTATGGTCAAAATTTTGACCACACTATTGGTCAAATGTATGGCACCGTCGTCAATTTTCTAGTGCATTGGTTGAAATTTAGACCAAGCATTGGTGGATGGCTTGGTCAAAATTTAGGCTACCTCATTTTCCTTTATTGGTCAAAATTTCAACCGTTGCAAAAAAATGACGGTGATTTTTGAACCTGGACTGCAGTCAAAATTTTGACCTGTGTTTTGGTCAAAATTTTGATGAATACTAAATACGTCAAAAATTTGACAAAAAAAGAACGACGAGAGTTTTGGTCTTAAATTTGACCAATTACTGTCTAAATTTTGACCAACGTTCATCAAAATTTGAGGTCAAATTTACTAGTGTTATATGCATTCTCCTCTGACATCTTTCTCAATGAATCTTCTTCTTTCCTTATCAGATCATGTCAACAATATTTTGTACATCTTTGAAGGAATTTAGACAAATGTTATACATATCCTACCCTTCCTCAATACACTCCTTTATTTCCTTATCTTCTTGTTGAAGAGTCTTCAAATCATTACTTATTCCTTATAGAAGCTCAGCTAGTCTCTTTTCTTCAAATTCTTTGACCACTTTTATTTGGGTTACCTCTTCAAGAGTCTTGAAACTCTTGTCAACACTGTCCAAAATCTGATCCAATTGTTATGTTGGATCTCCATTGCTACTACTTGGCTGCGATGACAAAAGATGACTCAAAACTGGTATGTCCTTTTTCAAAACTTTTTTTTCTATCCTCTTTTTTTTATGACCTCTGCTTGGCTTTCTCATAATCAATTAATGATAACTTTAATAGATCATAAACTTCCATGCTCTCTATTTCTAGTAGGGACTTGGTCCTAGCTACCAATAGATTAGGGGTAACCAATATTTTTTCCTCCTTGTGAGGTTCCTTTGTGTTCTCCTTGACCTCATCCACTTTCTCCTCTCGTGTTTCAATGTTTTCCGATACTATCTCCATGTCTTGAACCTCCTCTTTAGGCTAATTTGTATCTAGGTTCCCAATTATGTCTATGACTTTTAGCAAGTGTTTCAAAAGGGTCTTTCTCATCAAGTGCACGATTAAGAGATATTTCTAAATTCTCCACAAAAAAATCTAGTTCATATTGGTCTTGAATTGTGTCCTCTTCTATATCTTTGTCTGCAGCAGTATCCTCAACTTTTGTTTCTAATTTGTCTTCTTCCTTCTCCTTTCCCTTAGAGTATTCTCATGTGTTTATGTCCTTAAGCTATGTTGCAGGTGCTTGCATCATTGCAACATCATGTCTAGTTTTCAATAAGACCTTCTCAATGGCTCTATGAGTTTCTTCAATTACTTCCTCATATAATACATCCATGATCCTTAGTGTCCTCAACTTTGTTGTCAAGTGAGGCTTAAGCTCCTCCATTAGCCTATTATTTTCTTTGATTGACATGAAAATATTTTCTTTTGTTAAGGTTTCTTGCCTTATCTTTTTGTCCTCATCCTACACCATTCTCTTTCTTGCTTCCAATTTCTCAAATAGTTATTTTGGGACACTCCCTTCTATTTCAAGAAAATTCTTCTTGAAATCCATCATATACCTAATCACCATTTCTTCAATGCTAGCTTGATATTCATCATTATACCTTTCATAATATCTTTGAACTTAAATAATCTTACCTTCTATTATAAATTGCTTCTCCAATAGCTTGAGGTCTTGTTTCCACTTCTTTTTGGGATCATCTTCTTCCTTTTTATGTTCAGTTTCTTCTTTCTTCTTTCCTGGTTCATCCTCTTTCTTCTTATGTGGTGATTCATTATGTAATGTTTCAATCTCCTTCCTCTTCTGAGGATGCCTCACTACTTTGTCTTTGGGTCTATGAATTACTGGAGTGGATGACTTCTTTTTAGCTTGCCTTTGTGAGGTTATCCTAGGCGGTGTAGGGGAATATTATTCAATAGTGACTACAGGAACATGTGTTGTGGTAGGTTCTATCTTCTCAGCCTCATCATTAGGCTCATGTGTGTTGGTATCTACCTTTATTTTCTATGATTTCTTCCTTATATATTTTATTTCTTCTTTGGATATACCTTTCTCCTGAGCAAGTTTGTCAACCATTTTCTCAACTTTCTTATCTCTCTTCTTTTTTGTTTAATTCTTCATCCACTACAACTAATTTCTCTATGTAAGTTTGTCATCTTTCTTCCTTGGGTTCCTTGGGGGTTGCAAGTACATGGTTTACATGTAGTTTCAAGAGGTCTTCATCTACCTCATATCCCATGGGAGTACTCCATATTGTTCTGGGATCCACTACCTCAAAGCATGTATAATCTATCTCCACCATGAAATAGATGGTGTCTTTGTGTTTTTCAACTAATGCTCTAGGAATCATTTCCCTCTCATGCATGTCTCACTGAAAAATCTTGAAGATACCTAATAGGTTGGTGTTAATATACTTTTCATCATGTCTTATGTATGTTTCTCTGACTAACTAAATTGTTGACACTCCATCCCTCCAAATGTACAGGCCTGGAAACTTGTGTGTAATGTGGAATTAAATGTACAATATCAAATATCCAAACCTAAATGGTGATGAAATCTTTTTTTTCTTGACCGTGTTGATGTTATCCATTAGTTTTTGTCTTAGTATCTCACAAAGGTTATATCTTTCATTCTCCTTGACTATTTGATAGGCCATATCAATGAATCCCACAGACATAGAGTTTGGCCTATAGTTATACTAAAAAATTTAACCTAGAATTATAGAAATAACTCTCACATCCTTTTGATTTATTTCCTTGACATTCATGTCCCTTTTGTTAGCTTTACATCCTATTAGGGCTTTAGCCTTCTTTTTGGTGTTCTTCACGATTACTAGCAATTTTCCCTCATTTGGAAATCATTTGACATCATGGATTAGTTCCTTAATGATCATAAAAGGATCACCTCCATTCCAAAAGAATTGGTCATAGAATCTACTTAGTACAATTTTCATCCATTCAACTTCTTCAAACTCATGGTGCTCTGTAAACTTAATCATGCCTATGTCATCTAAAATTGGGTACTCTAATTTCAATTGTTCATCCTCATCAAACATGTCTTTAAACTCATTTAGAATCTCTAATGAACCAATCTCCTCATATTTATAGTGAATGTACTCCCTTATGTCTTCTACATGCAACACACCAGGTGTCGTATGATAAAATGTGCCTTTCGGGTCATCCTCCATAGACTTATATGGGTGTTTCTTAAACTCCTATCATTCCCTATCTTTGATATCAAATACTTTGGGTGCATCCATCCTTCCAATTACACTAATGATACAATCATGTAAGATTCAATTTAGGGTTTCACAAATACCTTTTTCACAACTCGTCAAAATGTAGGGTTTAGGCTTTAGAATCCACCAAGATCTATCTTTTCACTCTTCAAATGCTTCAAAAACTTTGAAATTTCAACTCCAAATCTCTTCCCTTCAAATGTTCTCTAATTGCAATGGTAAAAAATACACTCAAGCATAACATATTATACTTTGTAGTTTACAGAGACCTAGAAAACACATAAAGTTGTTTCAATATAGGGAATCTTCCAATCTTCTGCAATCATAGATCCAACATCCTGGATCCACATAATGACCATTGTGATCATAAAATTTCTAAGCACAACTATACCCGATTTCGCATAGCTCTATTCACTGAACTAGGGGGAAAATGAGATTCTGGTGTTATTTTCACAATGCTCCTCCTAAGGCCTGCAAGGCCCTTCATGTTGATGGAGGTGTCTTAAACCTATGTGAATATATAGTAGGTTCTATTGGGCCCTCTTGATTGCTCAATGATCCTTTTATTACCTCATTATTATTATCCTTGACTTTGCTTATGTTTATCCATTTTTCTTTGTATTCCTCTTTCATCTCTACAAGTGTTTTTTCATCTTCACTAAGTTCCCTTTTCCTTTCCAGGAGTTTAGGTGTCTTTTTCAATGGTCCATTAAACCTAAAATTCTTTTCAATGTGTCCATCATTATTACGCTTGAAGCATGTAACCTTTCTGGACTATGTCAAAGTTGATTGTAATCAATCTAAAACATTCAATACTTTGTGATGTGCCCAAAGTTACTACATTTATAAAACATAATCCTTTTATGTCTATCATTAGGTTTCTTAATTCGCATCTTTCTTACATTCCTTAGGTTGGTTTGCATCAATTTTAGGGTTTTTAGGTTTATTGGCTTTTTCTTATTTTTCAACATTATTTTTTGAATTAGAATAACTTGGCCTTCTAGATCTCATATCCGGCTTCCTACAATCCTTCACCTTATTACCATAATTGAAAAAATTAAAGCAATAATTATTAAAGGATTTATTGATGCATGTACCTATAAAATTTTACTCCATGTGTCCTTCCTAATTGCATTCATGACACTTGTCCTCAAAGGGTTTGGTTTGTTCTTTCTTAGATCCTTCAGCTTTAGTTCCATCTTTCTTGGGTGAGTCAACATTGATGATCGCATATTTCAAATTATGAAAAATATCTTCTACAAGTCCAATTCTAGTCTTAACTCCAACTAGTTTATGCATGTCAAGTTGTTCATCAATCTTTAAACTATTTTGATGAAGTTTCTCAATGCGTTCCTTTTCTTATTTAAGTTTTCCAGTCACCAATATATTATATTTCTCAATCTTTTAATATTTGTTTTCATTTCTTCCAACTATAATTCAAATCTTGTTGCCTTTGTCTTCATTGATTGTAACTCATATTTCATTTTCATGTTTTCATATTTTTCTTCATCAAGCTCCTTAATCAGATGTATCTTTGAGATCTCATGTTCACCCTTGAGTGCTTCATTTTCTTTCTTAAGATTTTCAACTTGTTTAGATTTCTCTAGTTTAGTTTAACTTTTGACAAGTTCTACCCTCAAACTTATTGTATGATCCAATTATTCTTTGAGTCTTTTGATGAAATCTTCTACATTCCTTAATTTGAATTTGAGATCTATATTATCTATATTAGCCTGATCAAGATCTTCTAGTGCTTCTTCATGATTTTTCATTAAATTTCTTAAATCCATATGGATCTCCCTTAACTTGTTAGGCTTTTCTTCTAAGGGCCTAAAGCTCTGATACCAATTTTTAAGATTCGATAATACTGAGGGGGGGGTGAATGAGTCTTATAACACTTTAACAAATATAAAACTTAAAGAAAATATCCATGCAAAGTAAAGATACACAACATAACTCATGAAAATATTATTTTTTTCTCGAGGAAAACCTATTAAGGGAAAAACCTCATTTGGGATGGTACCCACAAATATCTACATAAAGTATAGTGACCCTATTAGGATCTGATTATTACATAGAGCAAGTCTTGGTTAAATGAATGATGAACCCTATTAGGGGTATGCAAAATGTGTTCTTAAGGTACTTACAAAATAGTGGACTTCATGTCTTTATATACAAAGAGATTACATATATATCCGAGAACTCTTATTGTGAATCCATGCAACTTTTTCTCAATCACCTTGCAGACTACTTAGCTCTACTCAAACTCACATCCATGGGTTTTTCATATTCCTTCCACCCTCACAATCACATATTACATCATATAAGTTTATACCTGATTAAGAGTATATTAATTGGGTTAGGCTCTAATATGCATTTATAAAACATAATTCAAGGTTGGACACATAATACTATGTGACCTTACATATATTAAAATGGCACTATGTTGGCCATATATACATGATCAATACATAACATAACATAGGTCAGCCAATACCTATACAACTTTGCAAGCCTTGATGCCTTGTTATCTTCCTGTGATTGTACTCAAAGAGATGTATCTCTGGAAGCATGCATCGAAAATATGTTCAATCACACATAGAGCTCTGACATACATCAGTAAATCATCATGTAACTTTTCATGTCATAATGCATCCTATAGAATATTCGCAATCTAAAATACTTTACTTGTCTGCCTGTGTCTGAGTGTGGACTTAGGCATTTTTCACTTCACTTCCTATCAAAATTGTGTCCTTGTGTTTTGCAGTGATCAAGGGGATAATTTTTTTCATAAATGACAATATACATGCAATCTAATGTTGGCCACTTTCCAACAAGATCCTCATTCTTAAATCAAATCCCTGGTTAAAATGGTTGTTTGAGAAAATAGTCTGTCTCAAGTGGTTTGTTTGATTATCCTTATATTTGAATATTATTAATTATTTATTGGCTCATCACTTAGTTAATAACTTTCATATTTATCCTATTTTTCTTGAGAACATAGCCTAGCTTAAGTAGGAGAAATATACCATCCAAATCAAACCATTTTTTCCCTTTATAGGATCTTTTCTCACTAAGCTTTTCCTAAACCTTCATCAAAAAAAATTAATCCAAATCCAAATATGGATCATCATAAAACTAACCTTGATCAAACATCAATCAATCCAAAAATATTGCTCCTAGTCCAAAAATCATCAACTCTCACATTTGACATTCTTCATCCATCATCAAATTCTTTCATCAAAAACCAAGTATTCATCTAACACTTTCATAGACTTCATCTCTCATTCGTTCATCTTTTCAAAGGTCACTCGTGTATGGTCATTACTCATTCACAAGCTAAAAACATGAGGTCATTTAAATCAAACACCAACAATGATGAGGATAATCCTTTTGGGTAAAAGTACAAACCTGTGTCACACTTTTATAAAGGAAATGGACAACAACATACAAATTTTTAAACTTTGACGATATAAAAGTGGCATTTGTGTTTAGAATTTGAAGATGATGTAAACTAATGAAATGTGTAAAATTTGATGAAGTTAATACTTATAATTTTTTAAAAAAAATTTGAACAAAATTTGACATAGTTTTTTAATTTTTGAAGTCCATTTTTTTATTGTTGAAATATGCTGAAAATCTAGGGTCTAGTCCGCATTATCAAATTTTATGCAAATAATATTTTTTTACTCCGATTTCATAATATGTTTTATATGACATGTATAGCTAGTGCATAAAAAAAGAAAGATTGCATTTCAGCATATATTTTGTCTGTTATAACTATCCAAAGTCGGTGTTACCCGAAATCAATAGTTTTTAGTCCGCGTTAACTTTTTCCTATCAAATCTACACCATTTTTTTTAAAAATTACATATTATTGAAGAGGACTCTCTCCTCTAGTGTTAAATATAAAGTTTTAATTTTTCTGACATGATTTGATATTTTTAATATTTTTCGAACAAGTGTGTTCTTAAATGTTAAAATACCTACTTTAAGTAATTTCAATTTATAATATATCATATGGAATCAAAACATGATAAAAACTATATGATTATAATTCTGACTTTGAGCTCTAGAAAACCCTATTTTTAGATTTTACAGAAAGGTAAATTTTGATAGAGAATCGAAGCCTAGAAGTGAGAACTTCTGAGTCATCCCAATTTTTGCTTACTTGGCTGCCATGTGGGATGCCACATAGACAGGTTCGACCGAACTTAAGAGGTTCGGCCGAACTAGGTTCGGTCAAACCCATGGCCGGTTTCACGACCAAACCCGGTCACATGTGAGCTAAACCCCTAAATTTCAATTTTACTTGCTTTTTTTAATAAAATCAATTTTTTTTAGTTTTTTATATAAAATCAATTTTTTTTTTAAAGTTTTTTGAGATTTATAAATTATTTTAATTTTATTTGTAAGATTTAAATAGTTTTTATTTTAAATTAAGTTTTTTTTAATAGTTTTTTTTAATTTATTAATGATTTTTATTTGATATTTAGGTATTGCATGTGAAATTTATTGTAGATTTATATTTATTAATGATTTTTATGACTTTAATTTTATTCATTTTTTTTGTTAACAGGATTTTGGTCAGTATTTGATATACAGGTTTACAGATTTTAGCTATGATATTGAATTGAAGAATTGTGAAAGCTTTGGAAAACTTGAATCTGAACAGTTTTTGCAAATGGGGAATAAAAGAAATAGAATCAGAAAATATGATCGAACAAAGGATGAAAAAAAATATCAGAAAATAGATAATCAAGATCAACCTGTTGAAGTTCAAGAAGATTAGCAAGAACCTATTGATATTGAAGAAGATCAACAAGAACCTATTGATATTCAAGAAGATGCAACTGAAACAGGGGAACAAATTTGTAGTTCCAGAGGTGGAAATATATCTTTTGGCATGGGCAATTTGAATGAGATGAATGAGGATTCACTTTTCAGTCAACTTTAATCAGAAGAAATGTTATCTGAAAGTACAATTAAAAATCATTGCAAAAAACTTTGGGATGAATACTTTGAAAATAAAAGTATGGTTGGAAGAGCTCAATTATTTGTTAAGTTATTCAGGAAAAAAGAAATGACTCCTATTTTGGAGTTGTTGGGTGTTGACAACAAGAAAAACTCAGGAGACAATGTAAATCAAACAATAGTTCAAAATTTGCAAGATGCATTGAATAGCATTAATAACTCAAGTCGAGGAGTTGATTTAAGTGATGCACGTAGAGCAATTATGACTACTTTATCTAGTACGAGGTTGACACAGAGAAAGCAAGTGAATGCAATTTTTGATTTACTGAATGTATCTAGAAGAACTATTCAAAGATATATCAAGAAGAGAAATATGTTAGATGAAAACGTTGAACACAATTGGGTAAGTATTTGTAGGCTTCCTCGAAAAGACAAAATTTCTAAAGATGTAAAAAAACTAGTCATTGAATATTGGACCACTCACTCTCATGTTTCTTCTAATAGAAGAGATACAATACAGATGAAAGATGAAGAGACTGGTATGAAAATTGCACATCCAAAACATTTTATAGATACAACACAAAGTGAATTATGTGAAGAATTCAAGAAAGAATTTTTAGATGTGAAAATATGTCAGAGAATGTTTGAGAGGTTGTGCCCTTGCTTTGTACGCATAAATAAGGTTCGTGAAACTTGTTGTTGTCAAAATCATGTTGAGTTTCATCTATACCTACAATCATATAAAAAAGTTATGGCAGTTCTTGATTCAAATATGGTCATCCCTGGAAGTACGACACAATTTGTGAAATCTATTTTATGTGATAAATTAGAAGATTCAGATGAGTTCAAAGTACAGTGTATAAAGAATGCATGTAGTGATTGTGGAGATTTGCATAAATTTCCATTGCAAATTGACAATATTAATGTTTCAACACCAGTTTTGTGGAAAAGATTTGAATATGAGACATATCAAACAAGGAGCGGAGATGAATCCAAAAAAATTATTTTGAAGGAGAGTGAATTGCCCTACCTTGAGTTTATGACCAGATTTCGTACTCTCATTTATCCACATATCTAGCATTGTCATGGTGCACGATGGCAAGCTAAACAGTTTCATGATTTGAAAGATTGTTTTCCACCTGGTTGTATTCTTTCAATTATAGATTTTGTTGAGAACTATACATTTTCCCCTCAAAAAGAGCTTCAAGCTCAATATTATCATTCTGATCAGGTTGCAATATTTGTGCAAGTGACCTATAGACATGCACAATATGATTTGAATGAGGTAGAAAGTCCTAATCCAAATGAACGCATTATCATCAAGGAGGTTCATTTCTATATCAGTGATGATAAGGTTCATGATAGGAGCTATGTGGCTCATTGTTTTGCAATGTTTTTTGAAGACATTGCAAATCGCGGGATAAAGGCTTCGCAACATTGGATTTGGTCTGATGGTTGTGCAGGTATGTGTATTGATACTTCAATTTATTTTTATTTTCATTTCATTTTTTGTTAAATCATTAAAGGATGACATGTATGTATGCACATGTGCAACTTAATTTTGCAGGACAATTTAAATTTGCAAAAGCCTTTAATTGGCTAGCCATGCAACACGCTAGACGTAATGTTAAATTTTTGTGGAACTTCTTTGAAAGTGGACATGGAAAAGGAGATCACGATGGAGCAGGAGCATGTGTGAAGTGTGCACTTCACCAACATGAACTTGCAGGTACACATGATGTTCAATAGTTATATATAGTTATATATATATATATATGAATTTCAAATAATTTAGATGTATTTTCTTTAAACTAATAATTCAAAAATATACATAGGTAACATGATAGACAATTCAAAGAAAATTATTGAATGGTGTCAAAGTCATTTTGCTCCTCGGGACACCAAATATAACAAACATTATTTTTGGGAAGTGAAAGGTAATTTATATTTTGTTACATAAAATTTTAATTTCGTGTTCATATCTATCTTTTCACAATTGAACTGATTTAAAAATGTACAACTTTTATTTCATATTTGTAACAGATATAGACTAATCAAATCCTTACAATTGTCAAAGAATTGTTGGTATTAGAATTTTACATCAATTGATCACTACAGGACAACACAAGCCTATTTTGATTCAAGTTAGAGAAAAATCATTTTTTTGTGCTCACTACATT
This sequence comes from Chamaecyparis obtusa, assembly GCA_027943335.1. NCBI lineage: Eukaryota > Viridiplantae > Streptophyta > Pinopsida > Cupressales > Cupressaceae > Chamaecyparis > Chamaecyparis obtusa. Next base: position 262,095 of record BSBK01003238.1, on the reverse strand, counting down.
GAGGACAATCCATTAAGTCAATGTGAGAATATTGCAAATGGATATGTTTCACGATGGGATATGAAGGAGTTAATTAGAATGCCTCCTTATGAAGATGATGACATTAACATAAACATTCATGATCCTATATATTCAGCTGATTATGAGCGTGTCTCTGATCTAGTTGCTACAGGTGCGTGCACATACATATTCTTTTATTTAATTTTAATTTATCATATTTAAGTGATGTTTAATTTTAATAGAATCCATTTGTATCTAGGTGATATTTTTGCTGTAGTTGCGGAGCCTGACAATATAGAAAGTGTAGATTATTATCTACTAAGATGCACAAAAGCAAAATACAAGTTGACAGAACAAATTGTAGATGATGATGAACAGACATATCCAACTGGTTCAGTTATTATTGAAGGAACCTATTATCAGCAAAAAAAGGTTAACAAAAATGGTGTTCAATTTGTTGAATACATGTCTGACAAAAAAGTTCTACATTACAGTCACTTGGTTATAGCAACAAAGCTGCAATTCGAAGCATTGCCAAAAAAATGAGGTGCCAAAATTTAGAAGTGGAGGTTGTCTATTGAAGAACATGAAAAACTTTTGGAGATAATAAAAGATAGAGAGGATCTAGACTATATGTATCAGGAGCTTTAAAACTCTATAAGCTTCTAAATAAACTTCCTTTTGTAGCTCTTGTACTTTCATATTTGAACTCTATCTAGCTTGAAGTTTCATGTTTGAGCTCATATATATAGCAAATATGTTTTTATGTATGTATGTATGTAATCATGCTTTAGTTAATTATATGTTTTACTTTAATTATGTTAAAATTTTAGTTAGATTAGTTAGTTATGTCGGTTAGATTAGTAATTAGTTATATAATTATGTTATCTAATTATGTTTACGTTAGTTAAAGATGTTCAATAACATTAGTTATCTAATTATGTTAGTTAGATTAGTTAATTTTACGTTAGTTAAAAAGATGAAATAACATTAGTTATCTAATTATGTTCACTAATTAGATTAGTAATTGTTAGTTAAGTTAGATCTAATTATCTAATTATGTTCACTAATTATGTTTGAACTAATTAGATTAGTAATTGTTAGATTAACTTAATTATATTAGTAATTAGTTATCTAATTATGTTCACTAGTTATGTTATCTAGTTAGTTATCTAATTATGTTCACTAATTAGATTAGTTAAAGATGAAATAACAAATTAGTTAACTAATTATATGTTAGTTAGATTAGTTAATTTTACGTTACTTAAAGATGAAATAACATTAGTTATCTAATTATGAACTCACTAATTAGATTAGTAATTGTTAGTTAAGTTATCTAATTATCTAATTATGTTCACTAATTAGATTAGTAATTGTTAGATTAGTAATTAGTTATCTATTATGAACTATCTAATTATGTTCACTAATTAGAACAGTAATTTTGTTAGATTAAAGTAATTAGATTAGTAATTAGTTATCTAATTATGTGCACTAATTAGAATAATGTGTACACAAAAAATAAGTCTAAAAGATGAAATAACATTGACTATACATGGCATAATATATAATGTACATACATTAACACATGTACACAAAAAATAAGTCTAAAAGATGAAATAAGTCTAAAAGATGAAATATGTAATAAGTCTAAAAGATGAAATATGTTTAACATGTATAAAATACATGTAACATGTAATCTCTGAAATAATGTTATGTAACCATATAACCATGTAACCATATACCACATGTAACTTTATAAGCATATAACCATATGTACCATGTAACTGGATATATAACCATGAAATATCTAATATGAAACAATCTAAAATGAAATGTCTAATATGAAATGTCACATGAAATATAGACACTCAACTAGGGCCCTGTCCAGATCCGTGACCTGATGTCGGTGCACCACCTCCTCCTGATGTATGTGTACAATAAACAAAATACATGTCACACATATGTATCATGTACATATATAATAAATTTTAAATACTTATGATCATAGAAAAATTAATTTTTTGAACAAACATCTCGATATACCTATGTATCATGCTGGATAGGATCACGTGGAGTCTGTAAATCTCCATATCCAGGTGCATCAGGTGGAACAACACCAATCAAACCCCCTAATGCTCTACCAATAGCACTCAACTCTCTCAAATCACATGGTATATCCAAAGGATCAATATCCGTGTCTGTAAGTAATGTAGTAAAGAACTGATGACCTCGACGCGTTGATGAAGTGCTCTGAGTGGTCTGATGAAGAGCTGTAGGTGGTGGTGTAGTAGGTGAAGGACCTGTGGATGGTGCAGTAGGCGGAGGACCTGTGGGTGTTGTAGTCTGTTGAGGACCTGTGGGTGGTGTACACTGCTGAGAACCTGTGGGTGGTGTAGTTTACTGAGCACTATATGTCCTGACAAATGCAGGAACCTCCCCGAGTGACATCCCACTAAGCATCTGTATGGTCTGATATGCCAAAAGTAAATCACTAGATAAACATGCACTCATGTGTCGCAAATGGTCCATATCTGATATAGCTACAACCTCTAGAGGAGATGGTATGTCAACTATATCATATAAGTCACCACCACTACATGATGCACCAGGCTATGTAGGTGTAGGAATGGTTGAACGTGAATGTAACACATATCTGCCCACATGATCAGATGACATCTCCTGAACCTATGTGGCGATAGTAGCTATGCTAGAATACACATCAGTCCTCAGCCTCTCATCTGCCGCAACCCCTCCTGCTACTTCCAAACCTTTTGGTACGACCAAAAGGTTTGGACCCACCCTTGCCCGCTTATTAGCAGGCATAGGGGCATCAGGTGCTCTAAACCTATCATATAATCTACCCTTCCCCTGCCCAACATAATCGAGAATATCTGTATAATCAACATCTAGATGCAAATGAAATTTTGCATATAATTGTTTGTAGAAATATAGTGGCAGCTCATCCTTCTGGGGCCACCTGTGCTGCAAGGCCAACCATCTAGGATATATGAAGGGTCCCACAAGATCATCCTCACATCTCATCACCATATATCCTCTCACCTTCCTCTTCTCTAAATAATGAGGAAACATACCCTTCACCATAAGGGTGGTAACAAGTGTATCAATGGTACTGTACTTCACAGTGCCAGTGACATTGCGAGACAAAGAAGTATAGAATCCATGAGCACTAATCTCATCATATGGGTTGTATGATTGAATAGTGTCAATCATACGTAACATCTCATCTCTAATAACATTCACCCTATCCCTATTAGGGATAGTGGTGGATGAAACTAATGTCTCCTCCAAAATCTGCAGTGCTCGTCACAATCTGTCAATAGTATCTGCAAATAACTTATGTCTAGCCTCAGCTGTATCAGCTGATGCATGAGAGCTGTGACTATGAGCACTACCACCCCCCCCCCCCCCATGAACACTAGCCTCACCAGAATCTATGGAAGCTCTACCGGATGCCATGTGTAATAGATAAACAATCTGAATATATATATAGAGATCACTGCATGCATGTACATACAAATTTAAGAAACATACATGTTACAAATTTAAACGTGCATACATGAACTACAAATTTAAACGTGCATACATGAACTATAAATTTAAACATGCATATAAATTAGTTATCTAATTACATGTTATCTAATTATGTTCACTAATATTGTTAGATTAGTAATTATGTTCACTAATTAAGGTTAGGGTTATAACTATGATTAATTTGCATGTGAGTATTTATATTGGGTTTTAGTTTACAAATTTATGGTTTTTTAAGGTTGAGGTTAGGTTCTTGATGTTGAATATAATTATGTATGGTTGGGTTAAGTTATCTAATTATCTAGTTATGTTCACTAATTATTCTAGTTATCTAATTATGTTCACTAATTATATTCTAGTTAAGTTATCTAGAATTATCTAATTATGTTCACTAATTAGATTAGTAATTGTTAGATTAGTAATTAGTTATCTAATTATGCTATCTAATTACATGTTCACTAATTATGTTCACTTAGAATTAGATTAGTAATTATGAACTCACTAATTATGTTGACTAATTAAGGTTAGGGTTATAACTATGATTAATTTGCACAAGTATTTACATTGGGTTTTAGTCTACAAATTTATGGTTTTTTAAGGTTGAGGTTAGGTTCTTGATGTTGAATATAATTATGTATAGTTGGGTTAAGTTATCTAATTATCTAGTTATGTTCACTAATTATTCTAGTTATCTAATTATGTTCACTAATTATATTCTAGTTAAGTTATCTAGAATTATCTAATTATGTTCACTAATTAGATTAGTAATTGTTAGATTAGTAATTAGTTATATAATTATGCTATCTAATTACATGTTCACTAATTATGTTCACTTAGAATTAGATTAGTAAAATTGTTAGATTAGTAATTATGAACTCACTAATTATGTTGACTAATTAAGGTTAGGGTTATAACTATGATTAATTTGCACGAGTATTTACATTGGGTTTTAGTCTACAAATTTATGGTTTTTTAAGGTTGAGGTTAGGTTCTTGATGTTGAATATAATTATGTATAGTTGGGTTAAGTTATCTAATTATCTAGTTATGTTCACTAATTATTCTAGTTATCTAATTATGTTCACTAATTATATTCTAGTTAAGTTATCTAGAATTATCTAATTATGTTCACTAATTAGATTAGTAATTGTTAGATTAGTAATTAGTTATCTAATTATGTTATCTAATTACATGTTCACTAATTATGTTCACTTAGAATTAGATTACTAAAATTGTTATATTAGTAATTATGAACTCACTAATTATGTTGACTAATTAAGGTTAGGGTTATAACTATGATTAATTTGCATGAGTATTTACATTGGGTTTTAGTTTACAAATTTACATGGTTTTTTAAGGTTGAGGTTAGGTTCTTGATGTTGAATATAATTATACATAATTATAGTTGGGTTAAGTTAAATCTAATTATCTAATTATGTTCACTAATAATGTTCACTAATTAGATTAGTAAAATTTTGTTAGATTAGTAATTAGTTCTCTAATTATGTTCACTAATTATGTTCACTAATTACATGTTCACTGATTGGGGCGTAGGATTAGGATATCATCAAGCTTAGGGTAAATACATCATGTGGTTAGTAGTATGGTCAGGGTTAGGATTTTGATTGTGGTTAGTGTTAGGATCAAGCTTAGGATCAATGTTAAGATTAAAATTTTATAGTTAGGATTTGGTTTAGGTTTATAATTATGGTTTACCATTTCTAATTATATTTTAGCATTTATGGTTAGGGTTTAGCATTTAATGAGTATATGACTATGGTTAGGGTTGGGGTTTAGGCTTTTGGTTATAGTTATAGTTACATTTAGGATTAAGTGTTAAGGTTTAATGTTAGGGTTAGGTTTATGGTTAGGGTTAGAAATTTGTTTAGGGTTAGGGTTAGAATTATGGTTACACTTAGAATTGTGGTTAGACTTTGGATTATAGTTAGGGTTAGGGTTTTGGTTATTGTTACAATTAATATTTAGGGTTATAGTTAGGATTAAATTGCTAGGGTTAGAGTTAAAGGTTAATGGTTACAATTACGAGTATGATCAAGGTTTAGGGTTACAATTTGTGTTAGGATTATCTATAATATGTTAGGGTTCTAGGATTAAAGTTAGGATTATAGTTAACTATGTTCTTAAGTTTAACTATGATTAACTATGTTCATTATGTTAACTATGTTCTTAAGATTAACTATGGTTAAATATGTTATTAAGTTTAACTATGGTTAACTATGTTCTTAAGATTAACTATGGTTAACTATGTTCACTATGTTAACTATGTTCTTAAGATTAACTATGTTATTAAGTTTAACTATGGTTAACTATGTTAACTACATGTTTAACTATGTTAACTATGTTTCACTATGCTTAACTATGTTAAATTTAAAATATTAAATTTAAACTAAATTAACTATTTCATTTAAATTATAAAAACAAACGAACTATTTTATTTAAATTTAAAAAAAACTAACTATTTTATTTAAATTAAAAAAAACAAATTAACTATTTTATTTAAATTAGAAAAACAAATTAACTATTTTATTTAAATTAGAAAAACAAATTAACTATTTTAACACATTTTAAAAAATTAACTATTTTATTTAAATTAAAAAAACAAATTAAAAAATAATAAAACATAGTAAAACTATTAAAAAACATTTAAAAACATAAAACTTTATAAAAAAAAAAAAAAAACATACCTGGTTTGGCTGAAACCCTCTTAAGCACTCCTCAAAATTTGGAAGTCACTAGTGAACAAATGAGCTCTGGAGGGCAATTTTCGCCTATTTATAATTTTCCAAGGGTTTGGCCGAACCCATTTTGGCCGAGCCAGGTTTGGCCTAACCATACTTGCCACATAGGCACCACTTGGCACCTCATGGCTGCCACATAGGTTCGGCCGAACCTCTTTCGGCCGAACCATGTTCGGCCGAAACCATTCCGGCCGAAACCCCCTAATTTGTCCTCTACTGCGACATAGGTTTGTGCTTTCACCCTTTTATAAAAATATTCTTTGGAGGTACCAAAGTTCATGCCATAGATATCACCAATGATATTGAAGAAGAAGAACTTGTAGATCAACCTAATACATCTCCCTGTGTGAATTAATTTCTTAAAGATCCTTACAATTTGGAGATGGTTGAGAAAGCTATTAGACAAAATAAAGCTGAAATTTTCATGAGCCTTGTTAAGGATGGAGTCATAATACCTTATGATTTTGATGACTCCTTTATTTACCATAATGTCACAAATGTTAATGTTGTATCCCAAGTGAATGCAACATCATCCTAAGACAAAGGAAATTCTACTTCTAGTGGACCTTCTACATCAAAAAGAACATCAACATCACAACCTGCACAAACCATTCAATTGACACTTGAAACTATTTAACAAATTCTTAGTCGCATACCCAATTTGACCTTCCATGCTAGTACTCGTACAAAAACAACCACATGTAATGGCATGGATGAAAATGTTTTGAAAATAGGTCAAACATCTATCCCACTTACACAAGGTTTGTCTTCATTGCTTTTTACATTTATATCATCTTCCATGAAGACATACATTCCATACACATCTCAAGTGTATCATTACACACCTCCTCCTGCATTGATAATTACATCATCACAACTTGGTGTAGGACAATCTTTTGGGCCTACTTTCACACATCAAAATGCTACTAATTTAGCCCAGCAATTCAATGAGTTGAAGAGCCTTTGTCATGCCCAAAATTTATGGCAAAAACATACTGGAACAATTGTTTTTTTAAAACATGATAGGTTTACTAATGTGTTGCATAAATATGTAGTACAAGTGTTTACTAAGTTCACTATGGGTTCCCCAGTCATTTCTATACTAAACAGATCTCGAATGCTATTCAATTGAGGGGGATTAGATAAGTGTTGACTTGTCAACATCCCTCGATAGGTTTTAACCGCTTAGGTTCAATAAGGATTAATTAATTAAGATCTGATTAAAGGAGGGTTTAATACCACCTATTAATGTTATAGGAGTAATCAATATCCTATAATTATTTATACTTGATAATTCCACCTAGATATTTAGGACTATATTAATAACTTCATTATTGAAATTAGGCCCCTATAACGACATTGAACAAATTAATTGCATTACCCCTTTACAAGGATTAACTGGCACATTTAAATTTCTAATATAAGAACTAATAATTTAATGACACATTATAATGTTATTATAATAACTCATATCTATATGGTCTTTTAATAAATTTAATGACACATTAACACATATGTATAAAATCTATATCATAATAGCCCTTTTAAAATCTAAGAGGCTTATTAATTTTAATATTTTCAAACCTAATATCTTAATATCCCCGTTTAAGTTTAATTGTCACATTTTAATTACTAATATAAACACCTTATATTTTAATTTCCCTTTTACAAATTTAATGACTCATTAAAATCATTATATAAAAACTATATCATAATGGCCCCTTTAAAATTTTAAAGCCTAATTAACTATAATATTTTAAAGTCTAATATGATAAAGACCCCATTTGAAATACTCATTTAAAATAATGATAAAGATTCCTATTAAGGTCCTATTATATCAAGCTATCGTTAGACCTACATTATAATCCTTTAGCAACATATATTCACATATTATTTAAAACATTATTCCTTAAATCAATAAAATATAACAATTCATTTTAAACATTATCATTCCAACTCTATCTCTTTTAAGTCACACTTTATTATCAATAATCCCTTTTGAAATTTAAACCCACTCTAGATACTTTAATTTTCTTAATAAAATAACACTATTTTTTTTCCTAGCAATTCCCCATGGAATTCAAAATAAAGCAATATATTTTATTCCTATCTAGTCAACCCTATATAGGGTTCCTAGAATTTCTTAATGGGATTACTATCTCATTTGAGAGAAAACTATTTTCCCTCTCTCACTTTTTTTCTCTACCAGGACCCTAATCTTATATTAGGGCACGATTTTCTTCTTTTATTATTTCTTTTTTCTTCCTCCGCTCATTTCTCTTTTGTGTGTTTGCACATTGAAGGAAGAGGGAGAAATTGATGAATTTGTAGGTTTAATGGTAGGATTTGTCTCTTTCTTTATTTAATAGTAATAATTAAAATAATAATAATTTTGTTTGGGAAGAGGGTTTTACATGCCTCTCTTGACATCTGAGTGATGATAACTTCTTGTGTGGAGGCGCAATGGCAATTCCACCCATGGCACCACCACGACAGTGGCTTCAGCCATTATCTATGGTAGTGCCACTCATGGCAGCCACCGCAACAGTGGCCTCGACCACTATCTGTGGGTGTCGCCCATGGAGGCTACCACTATTTGTGGGGTGTCACAAAAGAATATACACTTGCACTTCTTCTATTATGAATTTGTATATACATGTAAATGCATGTTTACATCTTTGTGTGTGTGTGTGTGTGTGTGTGTGTGTAATCACTTGGACATTGTATTTGCATAAAAATTTAATCTACCATTTAAAGAAAATTTGTACACAAAAACATTAACTAAATAGGTGTTGGATGCTAATAAATTTCAGATTTGCTAACTCTGCTAATCTCTTTTTCCTTTTCTTCTTTTTTTTTTTGCCAACTTATATTACTCGTAGAGAGGAAAATTACTAAATTTGATTCTCTTTTTTTAAAACATGTATTTATTTAAAGAGAATAAAATCACAATATTTAAACTCTCTTTATTTTTAATCCACTATATATTAAATACCTCAAAACACATATTGCATAAGATACAATAAGTTTACAAATACATTCATCTTACTTGCCCATTTCAACTTTTAGAAAATAAATAACTACACATACAAGGAAATTTACATTGTTTACAACTATAGAAATATCAACCAAATACAAGAATACTAAGGTCTTTTAGGAACAAAAGAAAACATTTCACTCCATTCTTTTCAGCACCTTCTTTTCCATGCTTTGGCACAATAGTGGTATACTTGCAATAAAAGAAGCAAAGACCATGGAAGTTCACCTCCCAACATAGGCCTTTACAAGGCCATCCCCAAGCTAGGAGAACTATATGCCAAACGGATTACACTTAAACACAATACCCATGTAAAAACTATCATTTTACAAGAATGCAAACAACAACTGTCAACCCAAGGATTGCACAAAGTCATTAAGTGACTTAAAACATAGGGGTGAAGGTGGACCAAGTACCCAAGAGGAGAAAGATGCAAATGCATAGTAACAATTGCCTTTAAAAGGCCTACACATAAATTTCATTTTACATCTTTCTCAACCCCATAATAACCCTTATGTCCCCCAATGACCAAAAGCTCAAAAATTCCCTTATGACACCCATTTACAAACAAAATGATAGCTACATGGACCCCATAATCCATGCATATCCCTCTCTTACAAGAAGAGATACTCTACACTCTATGGGCTATACTAAAATTCCCTTCACCCCCAAGGCTAATCTTCCCTCCCAAGGGTGAGTTTGGCCTTGCACTCCCATAAACATTAAAACAAAATGATTCAATTCAATAGAAAAACAACAAGCATTGAAGAGCTTCATTCCAACACATAAATGAAAACAAAATGCTACATAAGAACTTATGCAAAGGCTACAACAAGAAATGACAAGAAAGCCCAATCTCTTATCAAGGTTTTCCAACTTGACTAGGAAGCAATCCAAAACTATGGATCCATTATATGATCCTCAAATACTTCTCTCCATGTCCATTTCACTCATAGTGACTCACAACACCCAAGTTATGCTTCCACAAGGTGGATCTATAAACCTATTTTAGGGATAAGATCCCTAAACTTAAGACTATAGAAAATGACTCCACACTCATTCAAGGGCCAAGAAAAGGATTTGGACAAGTTTTTTTGGATTAGAAAAACCCAAATCAACCATAAAATTGATCCCCAAATCTCCACAAGACAATATGTCCTATCTGACCTAGTGGGAAGGCCTAATTCCAATTAGGTCTATCTAGGCAATTTTGAGACTTAATTCCAAATTCTTCCACACTACCCCCAGAAAAAATCATATATTTAGATACCCTTTTGGAAGTTACTTATACCCTACAAAACACAGGTCTTAGTCTCAATCTGGCATCTCCAAAACAACAATGATTAGGTCAACACAAACCTAATATTGACCTAACATTAGGCCTAAAATAGAATGTAAGTGCAAGAACCTTTATGTCAACACATACCTAATAGTATGATATTAACTAAGTAGGAAGAAACTCACATATCCTGGTATTGACTGAGTAGGAGAAATAAAGAGGAACATGTGATTGTTGACATGTGATGATGAGCTACACAAATCTAAAAGATTCAAAGGATAAAGACAAAGTTTTTTATGAAGATCTATGGCTGGAAAAATTCAAGAATGATTAGATGATGAAGATTGAAAATGGTTTAAGGGACAAGTTCCAAGGAAGGTTAAAGAGGCAAAACCAATGATGGAGATTAAGAGGCAAAATCTATGGCTAAAATGAAAATGCTTTAACATCTCTATATAAGGAGACAAGAAATTCAAAGAAAATAGGAAGAGGAGAGAGAATCACAATTTTTTGGTGCATACATGTGAAGCTGGTTAGATAGGTTGAAGTGAGAACCAAGTGATTTTGCAGACCTAACCGAGTGATAGAAGGAGATCAAGAAGAATAGAGTTAGAGGAAGAAGGAGAATGAAGAGGTTATGATGACCAGAATGATATTGAGCTTAGCATAGATCTGAATATGAGTAAAGGAAGTTGCATTTGAATCAAGTCATAAACTGTTTCTTTCAAATGATTTCTACAATCTAAATCTCTTAACCGAGTGATACTTAACTATCTTTTTCTATTGGCATTCTATGAATGTTACTTGTTTTCTTGTTGACCCAAGTGAATGTATGGTCACAAAGAACTATTAGTGATAAATCCTCTAACAAGGTCACACCTTACAGTGCATTTGTAACCTTTAACAAGGTAGGCTCTTAACCAAGCTTACTTCAGAAGAGTGAAAATATTTTGGGTTACTGGTCCCAGGTGGTTTTTCCCTTAATAGGGTTTCCACGTTAAAAATCAAGTGTTAAATGTGTATAGTTGTGATTATTTGATATTTTACTTTACACATTACAACAACTGGTTAGATCAGTATATGTTAACTACTAGTTGGTTTACATTATCTAATAGTCAGTTAATTAATCAGTAAGGCACATTCAAGTTATTACCAAGTTGTTTAGTTTTTTTGTTCAAGTTGATATTATACATTAGAGAGGAATTTGGGACTGTAGGATAACTATACATAATTGATTCACCCCCTCTCTTAGTTATCTAACAAAAATAGTGTGTACAAGCTTTGTTCTGATGCGTACTCCAAGTAAAACAACATGTTTGAAAGATGAAATAGTGTGTACAAGCTTTGTTTGATGCGTATAAATAGACTTTTGTCTTCTATCTAAATTTCTCTTAGCGCATAGCCTATAATGTTCTTACACCTTTAAGGGGGCTTAATGCTTTTCATCACTATTTTAGCGTGTGTTACTATTTCTATAGTGCTTTCAATACTTTTTGTAGCATGTTTGAATAATAGAATAGTGCTTTTAACAATTTCTATAGTGCGTATGATATTTTTTGTAGTACGTATAACTATTTTTGTAGCACGTATAACTATTTTTGTAGCATGTATGACATTTTTTGTAGCTCATGTAACTGTTTCTATAGTGTGTGTGACTATTTATGTAGTGCATCTGACTATTTCTGTAGTGCATTTGAATTTCTGTGCAATTTTTAAAATCTTATTACGAATTGATGATTCTCTATTTTTGCAGGTAACAGAAACAAAAAAGAAATCCATGAAACCTATATGCGGGACATTTTCCAAACACATATTTTGAGACTACTAAAGCTATTTGTTTTCCAGGTTGCCTTGGAGATATAAATAAACTTTGTGATTTCATAGATTTGATTTTCTAGGCATCTAGCTTAATTAGGAGACTTCTTTTCTTATGACTGGTTGGGTAGTAGGAGAGTATGCTCTTCACCTCCTAGAGGTTGAATCATAAATCTTGACCTACTCAGTTTTTCACTTTCAAAGAGCCTTTGGTAAATGAATATCATGTGCTTGATGTTCTTGGGAGAAACTATGGAGTAGGAGAGTATGCTCTTTTCCCTTGTGAAAAATCATAAATCTAGACCTTTCATTAGCCTATCCACTTTCCTTTTCATTTTACCTTTAGAGGGCTTGTCGTTGAGGTAAAAATCTCACAGGAACAACCCAAGTGGGACAAAGCAAAGCCAACTCATCCAACTCACCATAAAATTTATGCCTTGTTAGCCAAAAACCACAAGGATATAGCTATTAACTGTGTTGGGTCATTCATTTGACTAGGAGAACACACGCAAAAGAGTGATGTGTAGGACCATGAGGTCTTAATATTTCTTGCAAGACTATATTTACTTGAAGTTCTTGTAGGAATATAGGCCTCAATGTTTGAGGAACTACAAGGGATAGTTGTGAACGGATGCCCTAACTAGATACTCTTGGTTAGAAGCTACCCGACTCACCTCTGAAAGTGTCATAATCTTTGTGCAAGGATTGATCCAAGTGGACTTACCTGGATCACCCCAAGACTAATCACCATATGTATTCCCTTGGATTCTATCCTTGAAAAATCCAACATCACTTTGTGTGAGGTGAAGGAATACCAAGTTGTAGGCAAAGATTTTGATACTATCCTTGACCTTAGATAGTCATTGTTTGATGTGTCTTTGAATATTTTAATACCCATGGAAATCATTGTGAACATACACTTGGAATTTAGACACATTGCATTACCTCTTAGACTTCATAATCGATCATTGATCTATGGCTTTGGTAGATGTCTATATCAAAAATTCTAAAAATATTGAAAATTTTTACCCCAACTTGGCAGGACCATAACTTTTGACTCGGTTATCAAAAATGCGAACCACTTTCATCGTTGGAAAGATAATGAAAATCTCTAATTTCAATTTCAAAAATAGTATGCCTTTGAAAACGCAATGTAAGAGACCAATGATAGTCTCCACTCCCAAAAATGAGCAGAAGACATTCAAAAATGCAAATTACTAAAACTTAGAAAAATACCGAAAAAAATTGTATTTTTTACTTTTCTCAAAAATGATCATATGTGATCATGGCATTCTTGAAACATATTATTCAAAGTCCCAAGAGATGAACATCATCACAAGGGATCATACTTTTGTTGGAAACTGCAATTGAAGCAATTTTTGTATTGTCATTGATGTCAAACCTTAATTGGTAAGACTATTGCTATTTAAGAAAGTACTATATCTATTTGAGTGTTGCTAAGGGGATAGGAAAGGTTGGTAACAACAGCACCTAAGGAAAGGTTGAGTTATCTTGATGCTTCAATGAGTACTTGATTATATGGCACAATGATAAGACAATGTATTGTTTATCTAAGTAAGAATGAAGACTAAATTGGGAGGCTTAACAGAGAAAAAGTGAAGAAATCTAGTTTAAGCTGAGTGTTGTTAATTTGTGTCGACCGAGCTAGTATATGCTGAGTGAAATCAGTGTTGACCGAACAACAGTTAATTGTCGAGGAAGACAATGTTAGCCAAGGAAACAATTTATGTGGTGACCGAGCTTTCTAGTGAAGACCGAGAAGTTGAACATAGTATTGACTGAGCGTCAGTATCTTGCATTTGAGGAAGAATTCAGATTTCCAGCCGACATTGTTGAATTCTTGGATTATGTAAAACATGTTGACTTTATTTATTGATTGTATGAAAGCATTTAATGCACTATAAAAGATTTTATTGTAAATCTTTAAGAGATTCGAGATATTTCTAAAAGGATAGCCAAAGAACATAATGTAGGATGAATTCAATGAATCTGACATAACCCTAAGATCTATGAAGGAGATTAAGCAGAAAAAGATGTATTGACCTAATAGAGGTAGTATTAAGGAAACCTAAGTGAGAGGTTGTAAAAAAAGAGAAGTAGATGCTAGAAGTATATTGATGTTATTGACTATCTAAGCAGAAAAGGCTGAAGGAGAAGTGTTGTGATTGCTTGAAGGGTTCTGAGTAGATCAGTGGTGGAGATGGAAAAAATTCATAGTCAATAAGCCAGCATATGTGTATAGAATTAGATCTGATATTTGCAAAGTGAGTTGTATGTTTCTCAGATCAATATTACTGCTACTTTCTAACCATTGTAACAGTCAAAATCCTTTTAATAGAGGTTGACCTAACAGTCATAGGTATAAATCCTTTGAACAAGGTTGCATTCTAATGGAGTGTATGTAAGTCCTATAACAAGGTGCACTTTTAACAGAGTGGTTTAAATCCTTTAACCGGGTCACACCTGACATTGTGTTTGTAACCTTTGACAGGGTTGGCTTTTCACCAAGCTCACTTCAGAAGAGTGAACATAATAGTAACATGTTACAAAGTGGTTTTTCCCAATTTGGGTTTCCACTATAAATCCTGGTGTTGATACTTGTGTGAATGTTTTGGTTTGAACATTTCTATGTTTTAAAAGTTATATGCTATTGGATAAGTGGATTGCACTATTATATGTTTCTGTTATGCAATCAGTAATGACCAAGTAGGTGTTGGTTATTAGATCTAATTTTTTGAAGAGTTTAAAGTTTTTTTTATACATTTGGACCTAAGAACAATTGATTCACCCCCCCCTCTCTATTGTTCTAAACCATATTAACAATTGGTATCAGAGTTGTTGGTGCTTACAAAGAACAAGTTTGAAGGTACTTGAAGCAAATGATCAAGATGTATAAGAAGGAGGTACCAAAGTTGAATAAGGAAAACTTTCCTGCATTGCAAAGCTTGATGAAGCTACATCTAGCCGGTATTGGTGATTCTGCAAAGTATTACATTGAGCATGACTATGTCACACCTGATGCACCTTTGAATGCTAAGGAAATGAAAGCTAAACAAGAGCACAACCAAGCAATGTTGGAGATTGCGTCTACCCTAAGTTATCTAGAATTTAAAGACATCAAAGACTACAGTACTACAAAGAAAATGTGGGACACCCTTGCAAGCATTTATGGTGGTGATGTGAATGTGTTGAGAGAAAAAGCCAAGAGCCTAAGAGGTAAATTTGATGAAATGAGAATGCAAGAAGGTGAGAATATTGCACAATAGTGTGGTAGAATAAAAGAAGTTGTAAATACTATTAGAGGAGCAAATGGAATTATTGAGGATGAAACTATAATAGGAAAAGTATTGAGAACTCTACGTCCTATCTATGCAATCAAAATTTCTGCAATTTAGGAATCTAGATGTAACTCTCCTAATGCTCTTACTTTAGAAAGTTTGGTTGGTAAGCTTACTACTTTTGAACTTTCTAACTATGATAACTTCATTGTTCGTAGTATTGAATCTTCTTTTAAGTCACAAATGGTTCTGAATAAGTCAAAGAAGGAAAAAGAAAGATTCATTAGTGAAAGTGAAAGTGAAAGTGATAGTGAAAATGGCACATCTAATGAAGAACTTGAGGATCTAGAAGCTCTTATGGCTAGAAGATTGAAAAGGGGAAAAGGAAGGTACAAAGGTAAACTCCCTATTATATGTTTTTCATGTAATAAAGTTGGTCATATAGCTGCTAGGTGCCCTAATAGGGATAATAAGGATGAAGAAAGAGACAGCAAGCATAAAGACAAAAGAGAAGATAGAGGTTATCGAAGATACAAGGACTACAAAGAGAAAGGTAAGAAATCCTGCTACATTGCCAAAGAAGAGACTAACACTGATAATGATGATTTTGAAATTGAAGTTGTCTATGTTGCAATGAAAGATGAATCTGATGAGGATGAGAAAATTGCATTAATATCTTATGTGAACAAAAATGATAAATGAATTATTGATAGTGGTTGTTCACATCATATGACTGGAGATAAGAGTAAGTTTGATACCTTAAATCATTATAAAGGTAGGAGTGTGAAATTTGGTAATGATGCACCATGTCCTGTTAGAGGAAAAGGATTGATTAAGCCGACTGATAAGATCACTTGTGAAAATGCTTATTGGGTTGAGGGTCTTAACTATAATCTATTGAGTGTTGCACAGCTTAACAACACTAGCTACAGAGTGGAATTTCATCATAGGAAGGCCAAAATATTTGATGCCACAGGTGAACTGATTGGAAGTGGAGAAAATACAAGAGGTAATTTTTTCTATCTATACCTATCTAAAGAAACATGTATGACTGCACAACTTGATGATATTTGGCTATGGCATAAGTGGCTATGTCATGTTAACTTTGATAATCTGGTAGAAATTAGCAAGAAAAATAAAGTGAGAGGTCTACCTAGATTGAAGAAACTTGAGAATGTAATGTGCAAAGAATGTCAGTTGGGTAAGATGACTAAGTCTAGTTTCAAGAGAAAAACCTTTACTTTTGAGAATATCTTAGATTTGGTTCATACTGACCTTTATGGACTGATGGGTGTACAAAGCTATTATGGTGCTAGATATTTTATCCTGTTTGTTGATGATTATACGAGAATGATGCATGTAATGTTCTTAAAGGAAAAATATGATGCTTTTTAATTCTTTAAGTGCAATGTGGCTAAGGTTGAAAAAGAGACAGGTAAAAAGCTAAAGTGTCTGAGATTTGACCGAGGTGGAGAATTGACATCAAATGAGTTTAATTTGTTTTGCAATGATAGAGGGATCAAAAGATAGATGTTTGCACCTAGAACTCCTCCACAGAATGGTACAGAAGATAGAAGGAACAGATCTATCTTGGACTGTACAAGGACATTAATGATTGAAAAGAATGTTGCACATAAGTATTGGAAAGAAGCTGTAAGTACAGCTATTTATACTCTTAACTGAGTACACATCAAAAAAGGTACAAATCTAACACCTTATGAATTATGGCATGGGTATGCACTAAATGTAAAGTACTTTAGAATTTTTGGAATTAAGTGCTACATATTGAAGGATAGTAGGAATGGAAAATTTGATGCTAAAAGTGAGGAGGGTATATTCCTAGGCTATTCCACAAAAAGTAAGGCTTATAAGTTTTTGAATTCTAACACTAATAAAATTGTGGAAAGTGTGAATGTCAAAGTTGATGAGTATGTAGAGAAAAATGAAGCTGACAGTAACAAAGAACCAGAAGATTATAGATCTTTTGTGTATATAGAGGAAGAAGATGCAAGTGATAGACCTACACTTGATGTTGAGTCTCGAGTAAGCAATGTCAAGCATCGGGATAACAATGCCAAGATAGAAGAAGAACATGTCGAGTGATAGGAAGAAGCTACCAAGTATCAGGAAGAGTTTTCCAAGCATTCAGAAGCTAAATCTGACAATCTTGTCGGTGAACCTGATGAGAAAAATGAAAGAAGAGCAGAACCTACTCTAGCACAATATGTAAGAAGACATCACAAGCCTGAATAGATTATTAAAGATAAAGATACTGGAATTTAGACCAGAAGCAAGGCAAGAGATCCAACATGTTTACTATGTGAATATGAGCCTAAGACAACAAAGGAGGCATTAGAAAATGAGGACTAGATAGAAGCAATGAATGAAGAGATAGACCAGATAGAGAAGAATGATACTTGGACTCTAGCGCCGAGACCAGAAGATAAGAATGTCATTGGGACAAAGTGGGTATTTCATAATAAGCTGAATGAACATGGTCAAATCATAAGAAACCAAGCTAGGCTGGTATGCAAAGGCTATGCACAAGAAGAAGGAATAGATTATGGGGAGACATTTTCCCCTGTAGCAAGATTGGAAGGATTCAGAACTCTGCTTGCATATGCTACCTATAAAGGTTTCAAGGTATACCAAATGGATGTCAAGTCTACATTTTTAAATGGTGTATTGGAAGAAGAAGTATATATTGAACAGCCAGAAGGATTTGTTGATCCAAATAGAAGACATATGGTTTGCAAATTGAATAAAGCACTGTATGGACTAAAACAAGCTCCTAGAGCATGGTATGAGAGATTGCACAACTACCTAATACATATTGGATTCTCAAGGACAAATGACACAACCAATTTGTACATGAAAGATGAAGAAGGTAAAGGAATCTTGTTGGATAAGATCTTTGTAGATGATATTATATTTGGTAGACAAGATGCCCTATGTAAGAAATTTTCAAATGAAATGCAAACTAAATTTGAAATGAGTATGTTTGGGGAGATCAAATTTTTTGTTGGTTTGCAATTATATCAGATGGATAAAGGAATTTTCATCACCTAGTCTAAATATGTTCATGAGATACTGAAAACCTTTGGTATGGAAGATTCAAGGCTAGTAAGTACTCTCATGGCTACTGGACAAAAGTTGTCTAAAAATCATGATGTTGTAGAAGTTAACCAGACTTTGTATAGATCTATGATTGAAAAACTACAGTATGATGTACATAGCAGACCAAATATTGCATTAGTTGTTGGGATTGTGGCAAGATTCTCTGCCAATCCTAAGGAAACTCACATGATGGTGGTTAAAAGAATCATGAGATATTTGAAGGGAACTATTGACTATGGATTGCACTACTAGAAGCATGACAAATTTGAACTAAGAGTGTATATAGATGCTGATTGGGCAAGAAATGTAGATGAAAGAAAGAGTACTAGTGGTGGATCTTTCTTTCTTGGATAGAGATTAGTTTCCTGGACAAGCAAGAAATAAAATTACATTTCCCAATCTACTACTGAAGCTGAGTATGTGGCTGTAGCTATGAATTGTTCAAAGTTGATATAAATAAAGCAACCGTTGGTAGGCATGGAAGAAGAAATCACTGAACTAGTTGTCATCTTCTGTGACAACACAAGTGCTATCAACATCTCTAAAAATCTAGTGATGCACACAAAGACCAAACACATTGCCATCAAGTATCATTACTTTCATGAATACCTGAGAAGTCAATTAGGGGTCCTTCCCCTAACTGAGGCTGCCTAGTCAAGCTAGGAGCACTGCATCAAATGGGCTGCAAAGAACATCTAACAAATTGATGCAGAGAAAGGTCACACTTTAGGAGCAGCCTAGAGTTGTGAAGAGCATAGCAAAGTCAGAATAAGTCATGAGCAAGATGAAAAAGGGAGAAATATTCTATTGAACTAAAAAGATGATATCTACATCTATAGGATGTATGTTTTTGTTGTTGCTTTGGCATTTTTTTCAAAGAGGGAGATGATGACAGATGAATACACAGAATAAGAAGATCAAGACAATGGGAGAAATTCAGTGGATGGTCAAGCATGGCTAGTTGAATCTATATAAGAATGAAGCTAAGGATATTATAAATTTCTTTGATGGATAAATAAGCTTTTTGGATTGGTTGGTAATTCATGTGATATTCATATGGTGTTGTCATCAATGCCAAAGAGGGAGATTGTTGGAAACTGTAATTGAAGCAATTGTTGTATTGTCATTGATGTCAAACCTTAACTGGTAAGAATATTGCTATTTAAGAAAGTACTATATCTATTTGAGTGTTGCTAAGGGGATAGGCAAGGTTGGTAATAGCAACACCTAAGGAAAGGTTGAGTTATCTTGATACTTCAATGAGTACTTGATTATATGGCACAATGATAAGACAATGTATTATTTATCTAAGTAAGAATGAAGACTAAACTGGTAGGCTTAACCAAGCAAAAGTGAAGAAATCTAGTTTAAGCTGAGTGTTGTTTGTGTCGACCAAGCTAGTATATGCTGAGTGAAATTAGTGTTGACCGAACACCAGTTAATTGTCAAGCAAGACAGTGTTAGCCAAGGAAATACTTTATGTGGTGACTGAGCTTTCTAGTGAAGATCGAGAAGTTGAACACAATATTGACCGAGCGTCAGTATCTTGCATTTGAGGAAGAACTCAAATTTCCAATTGACATCGTTGAATTCTTGGATTATGTAAAACATGTTGACTTTATATTTATTGATTGTATGAAAGCATTTAATGCACTATAAAATGTTTTATTGTAAATCTCTAAGAGATTCAACATATTTCTAAAAGGATATTCGAAGAAAATAATGTAGGATGGATTCAATGAATCTGACCTAACCCTAAGATCTACGAAGGAGATTACATGGAAAAAGATGTATTAACCTAATAGAGGTAGTATTAAGGAAACCTAAGCGAGAGGTTGTAAAAAAAAGAGAAGTAGATGCTGGAAGTATTATTAATGTTATTGATTGTCTAAGAAGAAAAGGTTGAAGGAGAAGTGTTTTGATTGCTTGAAGGGTTCCGAGCAGATCATTGATGGAGATGGAAAAGGTTCATAGTCAGTAAGCCAACATATGGGTATGGAATTGGATCTGATATTTGCAAAGTGAGTTGTATGTTTCTCATATCAATATTACTACTACTTTCTAACCATTGTAATAGTCAAAATCCTTTTAACAGAGGTTGACCTAACAGTCATAGGTATAAATCCTTTGAACAAGGTTGCATTCTAATGGAGTGTATGTAAGTCCTATAACAAGGCACACTTTTAATAGAGTGGTTTAAATCCTTTAACCGGGTCACACCTAACAGTGTGTTTGTAACCTTTGACAGGGTTGGCTTTTCACCGAGCTCACTTCAAAAGAGTGAACATAATAGTAACATGTTACAAAGTGGTTTTTCCCAATTTGGATTTCCACTATAAATCCTAGTGTTGATACTTGTGTGAATGTTTTGGTTTGAACATTTTTGTGTTTTACAAGTTAGATGCTATTGGATAAGTGGACTACACTATTATATGTTTCTGTTATGCAATCAGTAATGACCGAGTAGGTGTTGGTTATTAGATCTAATTTGTTGAAGAGTTTAAAGTTTTTATATATATCTAGACCTGAGAACAACTGATTCACACCCCCCCCCCTCTATGTTTTTCTAAATCATATTACCAACTTTCTCATCAAGGAACCAAAACAATCACATCATGGCTCAAAGCAAGTGAACTAGATCCTATAACCGTAACGACAAGGTGTGTGTGTGTGTGTGTGAGTTTGTGACCTGCAACATAACACTTCAATAGGATAATAACATCACTTGTTAGAGGAAAATGAAGATTCAATTGAAAATGCTAACAAGCAAAAGCATCCTATTGCTCTCTAATTAATGTGAGTATGAAATAGGGGTTAGTTGTTCTCAGATTTAACCCTTAAAATAGTGACAATCTACACTAAAATGAGAGATTCAAAGTGCATGTAAACAACCTAAATGAGAGCATGAAATCCTAATTTCTTCCATTAAAACCCAAATTGAAGTGTTTTCTACTTAATAAAAGCTTGAAATCATGGAAAACAACTATCAATCCAAGCATTAGTTCACAAATTCTCCAAAGCATGAGAGTTCATAATCATGGATCATGAAGCCTCAAATCCATGAGCAAATGAGAGTCTAAACATTAAGATTGGAAGCAATTAGCAATGTGTGAAAGAAGCCTTTCAAAAACCTAAAGGAGCTAGAAGAAGAAGGAAAGCCTTTCAAAGCTCTCTTTTATAAGATTTGGAAGAGAATCAGTGGTCGAGATGCATCCATGAGGAGTGGCTGAGATGTATCTTGGCTTGATCCTTGATCCATGTGCAAGCCTTCTTGTTTTAAGTTGTGTTTGTTGTGTTTGTTTGATTTAAGAGATATTTATGCATTTTTCATAATTAATGTTTGTTTGATTTAGGAGATATTTATGCATTTTTCATAATTAATAACTCTAGCCTTTGCTTTTGATGGGGTTTAAGTAAGTAAATAGGCCTAGAGTTAATAACCTTGATTTTTGCTTGAACTTTAGTGTTAAGTGCTTGATTTAGAAATTGATGGGGTTTAATGAATTTTTGAGAATTTATACTAATAATCAAAGATCAAATTAGCATAATTAAAGTTACATACCAAATTAAGGGCAAATAGGGCCGTAGGTTCTGTTAGCCTAGTTTTAGGTGATTACATTTGCCCCTCTTTGAATTGCTTTGCGAATAGAACAGGAATTCAAAGAAAATCTTATTCAAAGTGTGATTCAGGAGGTTTAAAGAGTAGTGAGAACTACTTTGAAATTGAGAATTCTGAGCTTGATTGAACGAAATCCTACCTGGTTTCCAAAAAGCTGTCAATTCTAAACTTGATTGAATGCAAATTGACAATACCGATTCCAAGCCTAGTTGAACGAAAATGGACAAAAGAATTCCAAGCTTGATTGAATGAATTCTTGCTTGGTTTCCAAAAAGCTATCAATTCTGAACTTGATTGAACGCAAATTGACAATACCGATTCCGAGCTTGATTGAACAAAAATTGATAAAAGAATTCTGAGCTTGATTGAACAGGAATTGATGATACCAACTCTGAGCTTGATTAAACAAAGGTCAATATGAGATTTGAAAAGAATTTCTAGTCTCAGCTTGATTGAAGAGAACTATCATGCCCCTGGTGTTGAAAAATTTGATTCAAAGCATTAAATTTTGGTATGATTATGCCCCCTCGGGACCGAAAGTGGAACGAATTGGAATAAACTGATTAGGGTCAAGCATTACAATGATTGAATTAACCTCAGGTTAAGCATAGATCAATTAGAAAGAATTTTCAAGCTGTTTAGATCGATTAAAGTTCCCCAGAAGCACTGTTTGACCAAGAATTTGAGAAAATTAACCAAGCTTGACTTGTGTTGAAATGATATCCCAGCATATAAATCTGATTTGCCTTGCCCACTGCATCAGTTTCACACCATTTAACCCCTGTTTGACCATGCTTTGACCATTTTGACTTATGCCCTTTTTTGAATATTAACCTTGCTATGTAACTCTATTTTTACAGCATTCAGCTGATAATAATCACCTATTTCAATTTTGGTCCTGAGATTATTACACAGAGATTAGCATGCATAGAGACCTGCTGGAGGAGATCATGATCAGCGACAGACACGACAGGATCCTCCAGTAGGTGGTGATGGTGATAGACTTTCACAGTGTGAGCAGGAGAGAGAAACATTGAGGTTACAGGTGGCTACCCTCACGGCACAGTTATCAGAGAGGGACTCACAGCTAGCACAAGTTCGAGCTGAGAGGGATACATAGATAGCCTAGCTAAGAGGTGATAGGGATACTCAGTTGGCACAATTGAGAGCTGAGAGGGATAGGTATGCACATACGACCACCCATTAGGGACAGCGGGCCACATATTACTTCACCTTGTATTGTGCTATGGTTCCTACCACACAAAGAGCTCCATTGTATTCGGTCATTGCTCAGCAGTCAGAGGGGGCCATGCCACCACCATCACCATGTCATAGAGCAGATGCACCCCCTCCCGATCCTCCTGTAGAGGACGAGGGGGCCAGTGGGACATAGACTCCTTATGTTGTATTTCTGGACATCTTGTATATCATGACATATCATGTATCTGTACCATTTTTTGTATCATTTGTACTGTTATATCTCCTGGACTCTGTTTCAAGCTTTTGATACATTGTTTCATGCTTTGATATGTTGATACTCTGATTCATTGGTGACCTCTGATAGATACCCTTGCTCATGGACATTTTTAATTATATATTGGTGCTCGTACTGATTCTACCATTGGTATTCTTTATCTGATGTGTCTCATCTTTCATGCTTTCAATTTCTGCACATGTGATATACGATGTTTTTCTTATGCTTGAGATTTTTGATGAGATAGTCATGCTTGGTTTAGAGTAGATAAAGTGATGATAAAATGATGTCATAGTACATTTCACTGATATATGCTCATGTTTTTTTAATTTTCAAAGCTTCATGAATGTATGGATGTATGGATGTATGAGATGTATTGTGATAGTATGTATGGACATCTCAATCTTATTTATGTATGAATTGATGTGAATGCAAAATGCAAGTGGTTTTATGATATGAAATGATTTATGAATGCAAATGAATATCAATGATTTGTACTCCATCATTTCTTTATTCCATTGCTTATGATTCCATGATGCACTTGGTCAAATGGTTAATATTTAAGTATTTTCAGCTCATACCATGAATGCTTTAGATAGATGTTCAGCTTACATCATTTCTTTTAGAATAAATTTTAGTTGATAACATTGCCTCTAATAGTTGAATCCACATTTCAAGCTTATGCAAGACTAAAATGAATGCAGCTAAAGGAAAATGAATGCAATTTAAAATGAACTTCAATGCAACTAAAGATAATGAAATGCATCTAAATGAATCCTAATGCAAATTAACATGACATGCAACTAAAATGAAATGCAATTAATATGAAATGCACCTAGACACGTAGGACAGTCACTATTTTATTCAAAGTGAGTTGTTTTCATCATAGAACCTTTGTGTTAGTGGGACCTCTAGAGGATAGTACAATTTTCATGAATAAATTTAGAAATTCTAAAAATATGAATACCTCCTCATCATTCACCATGTTGAAAGACAACCTAAACATTAAAGCACCCAGCTATAAATGTTGTCAGTTACTTCCTGATGTATCTTTGTTAGTTGCTAAACAGGCAAGGAAATAGATCCAACCTCACTAAGGCTTTTATAGGAAATAGGTCGAGGTATACATGGCATTCCACTACAAGGTGGAGGCACTTATAAGTAGACACCCATTCCCCATGATCGCCTTAGATCATTGGATTTATTACCACAAATAGAAAACAAAGAAAATGTCATGCCCCCAGTCCTCATTTCTCTTAGTCCAAAAACATCATCGAGTTACTCGTGGAAGCATAACTTAGCAACAATTGATAATAAGAAAAAGAAAGATTCAGTATCCCTTAGCATGTTCATTGTATTTACAGAATATAAATAGACAATTGTGATTATAGTGTTGAAAAACACTCTTGATCTATTTTTGCAAACACATGCTTTAAGAATCATTACCAACAATTCATGTCTTCATTGATAAGTGTCTCACCTGTTGTAGTGCTTAGAAACATTGTTTTCATCATGACACTACGTTAAGAAACACATTTTGAGATCTAGCTGGTGGGTGTTGAGAAACACCGTTTGTCATAGTTTATAGTCAGTTGCGGACAAGGGTGGTATTGAGAAATACCAGTGTTCGTAGTTTATTGTCATTGCAGACATATCATCGTGTCAGCAAATGTGATTATGAATGTTATCCAATGCCCCCTAGAAAAATAGTTTACCTAGGACCCTAATTTGGATAGATTCCAGTCTTAGGAGGTACAATTTGTCTGAAAGTTCTTTTAGGACTTGGCACATCATGAAAGTGCTTGGAAAATATATACAAGCTGATATTTACATTGGCCAAATGTACAAGCGTTGTCTTGATAGATAGAGCATTGATTACCAGTAGCACCTATTTACCAGGTTTTCACTACTTGGCCAAAGTTTTATTCTATTTTTGCTATCATGGCGCCTGTTTACCAGGTTTTCACCAAGACACTTTTTTCTCTTTTCCATTTTTTTGTTGTTGTTTTTTTTTTTTTTTTTTGGACTCACCAAGGTGCCTATTGCTAGGTTCTCACCAAGATGGTCATTTTTCAGGACTTTTTCCATTGTTTAAGATTTTTTCAGGATCCATTTTTTTTGTACAGGGGCTTCCTTAAGAATGTTAGGCATAAAATATTTTCAGATGCAAAGTATTGATAGGATCTAGCAACACATCTCCTTCAGGCGTAGGCAACTAGTAGGCTCCTGATCCAAATGCTAATGTAATGACAAAGGGACCCAGCCAATTGGGTTCAAATTTTCCCTTTTGTTCTCTGTGTTGTTGGTTTTTTGGATTTTCTCTAAGAAGTAGATCCCCAATCTGAAAGCTTCTAGGTTTCACTTTCTTGTTGTATCCTCTTGACATTCTTTTCTGGTAAGCTTTGAGATGATCAAATGCCTATTGTCTGCACTCATCCAGCAATTCAAGCTCTTGCAATCAAGATATTCTATAGTCTTCATCAGTGACTAAATGTTTCAGTGATACTCTTAGTGATGGAATCTCTACTTCAACTGGTAAAACTGCTTCTGACCCATAAACTAGTGTGAACGGAGTTGCACGAGTTGGAGTTCTTATGCTCATTCTGTAAGCCCATAAGGCTGGATTTATTTGTAAATGCCAATCCTTTCCTGATTTGTTTACTGTCCTATGCAAGATTTTTAGAATGTTCTTATTGGATGCCTCAGCCTACCCATTACCTTGAGGGTAATAGATCGAGGAGCAATGCTGAGTGATTTTAAATTGAAGACACAGCTCATCTATGTCTTTGTTCTTGAATTGTCCCCCATTGTCAGTCATAATCGACGAGGGCACACCATAATGGCAAATGATGTAATTCAAGATGAACATTGAAACTTGTTTTCCTGTTGCATTGGACAATGGGACAGCTTCCACCCATTTTGTGAAATATTTAGTTGTGGTGATGATGTATTTGTGTCCGCCTGATGAATTGGGATAGATCTGACCAACCAAATCAAAGGCCCATTGCTGAAAAGGCCAATGTGTTATAAAGGGAATCAGCTCTCTAGCTGGTGCATGTATGAGGTTACCATGAATCTGTCATTTCTTACAAGTTTTTGCAAAATGAATAGCATCCTTTTCCATGGTGGGCCAATAGTATCCAACCCTTAAGATTTTCTTGGCTAATGAAAAACCATTTGAGTGTGATCCACACACACCTTCATGAACTTCTTTTAATACATGATTAGACTCTTCATGTTCTAAACACCTAAGAAGCATGCCATCTAGACTACGTCTAAACAAGTCATTAGTGATGATCACATAGCGAGATGATGCTCTTATAAGGTATCTTTTTTCATTTCTAGAATAGCCTTCAGGAATGATTTGGTCTCTGAGATAAGAATAGATAGAGGCATATCTGGACAACACTTGAGTTTCAAGGGCATAGACAATTTGACATGCAGGGGAATCATAAGCTGGAAAAGGGAGTTCTTCCACCAGGAAGTCATAGCAAAATTGGTGTTCTTCCAATTGTAACATAGATGCTAAAGTAGCCATCACATCAGCTACTCTATTTTCTGACCTTGGGATCTGTTGAAAAGTGATGAAGACAAAGTACTTTTTCATATCATCCACCATTGTTTTGTAGGGCATAAGCTTTTCATCCTTAGTTTGATAATCACCATTTACTTGATTGATGATGAGCTGTGAATCCCCGTAGATGTGTAATTCAATGATTTTCCACTCTATTGCAAGCTTGAGCCCATTCACAAGAGCTTCATATTCCACCATATTGTTGGTGCATGAAAATATCATCTTATAAGATTTTGGGATTTTATACCCTTGTGGTGTAATGAATAAGCAACTAGCTTCTGATCCTTATTGTGTGAAGGACCCATCAAAGTACATTTTCCAAGGGTGTTATGTTAGATGCATAATTGATTCATCTGGAAATTCTATCAGTAATGGCTTATTATCAGTCAACGGCATCTCGGCAAGTTGATCAGCAATCACCTACCCTTTAATAGCCTTCCGGTCCACATATTCAATATCAAACTCACTTAGGATCAAAACCCACTTAGCCAGTCTTCCTTTAAGCATTACTTTATTCAATAGGTACTTGAGTGGATCAATTTTAGCCATTAGTTTCACCTTATGTGCTAGCATATAGTGTCTCATTTTTTGAGATGCAAACACTACTGCTAGGCATGCCTTTTCTATCATTGAATAGTTTAGCTCATATGTGACCAATGTTCTACTGATGTAATATATGGCTCATTCCTTTTTGGTCTCATCTTCTTGTGTGAGGAGCACACCTAGTGATATGTATGTATCTGATATGTAGAGCAACAAAGGTTTTCCATAAATTGGTGCCATTAGAATTGGAGGAGTCATCAAATAGTTCTTAATTTGGGTAAAATTCTCCTCACACTGTGCATCCCAAGTAAATGTGGTTCCTTTCCTCATCAACTTTGTGAAAGGTTGTGCTTTATTAGCCAACTGAGATA
Organism: Chamaecyparis obtusa; assembly: GCA_027943335.1. Lineage (NCBI taxonomy): Eukaryota > Viridiplantae > Streptophyta > Pinopsida > Cupressales > Cupressaceae > Chamaecyparis > Chamaecyparis obtusa. The sequence continues at coordinate 233,660 of BSBK01003238.1, read as the reverse complement.
TGAACCATCTTATAGATTGTAGCTTGCCTTGTAAGGTTCTCATCTGACTAATATTCTTTGGTGGTTTCATGTCTAGGATTGCTTTCAACTTTGCGGGATCCACCTCAATTCCCTTAGCCGAAACTATAAATCCTAAGAGTTTTCTAGATGATATGCCAAATGTGCATTTCTTAGGATTAAGTCTTAATTGGAACTATTTCATTCAATCAAAGATTCTCCTCAGATCCTCTATGTGTGTAAACCTCATCTTTGATTTTTCCAAAGTATCATCAACATAGTCTTCCATATTCTTGTGCATCATGTCATGGAAGATTGTGGTCATTGCTCTCTGATATGTGGCACCTGCATTTTTAAGACCAAATGACATCACATTCCAATAGTATGTACCCCATGCACAAGTGAATGTTGTTTTCTCTTGGTCCTTAGGAGCAATTTTGATCTGATTATATCCTGAAAATCCATCCATTAGGGAGTACATCTCATAACCTGCTGTTAAGTCCATAATCATGTCTATGTTTGGGAGTGGAAAATCATCTTTAGGACAAGCTTTGTTGAGATCCCTAAAATCTGTGCACACCCTTATTGATTTGTCCGCATTTGAAATAGGAACTATATTGGAGATCCACTCCGCATAATCAATTGCTCTAATGAATCCAGCCTTCAATAATTTTTCCAGTTCTGCTTTCACTAGTAATGCCACTTGTGGATTCATTTTTCTAAGTTTTTGCTTGACAGGTTTCACATCTAGTGAAATAGACAAATGGTGCATAATCAAATCTATATCCAATCTAGGCATATTTGAGTAAGACCAGGTGAATTTGATCTTCTTTGCTTTGAAGAAATTGGTGAATTGGATTTTTTCATCTTCTATCAATGATTGAGCTATGTGAATTAACTGAGGGTTTTCTGATGTTCCCAAATTAATGGGTTGTGTTGGTTCAATCAAAACTGAGGACCTTTCTTGGAAATGATTTGGGAGGATATCAAGCATCCCATCCTTTGATGCCCCAAGGGGTTTTTCACCATTGGATGCATCTTTTTCTTTTTCTCTTTTAGGATCTGATATTGCCACTAAGTGGTTTTCACCATCAGATCTCTTGTTCATTTTCTTTTTCTTTTTGAGACTGAGAAACTTGATATCCTCCTTAGTCATGATTTCGCTCATTGCACTGGTGGAAGAATGGAATGGCTCACAAGCATTAAGATAATAGGCTATGGAATAGTCATTGTCAAAGGATAACAAGCTTGTGTCTGTGGATTTGTCCCAGTCTATCAAGTCAGGATCTATTAAGGACATAGATACAACAGGTTCAAGAGACAACACCGCATTGTTATCATCGCTTATAACTTGCAAAACATCATCTATTAAGTTTTCTTCTCGATAGGTGTTAGGATTATTAGAGTCAAATTCATTATTATTAGAGTTTATGTTAATGTTATATGGATCTAACTCTAGTGATCTAACGTTAGAACTTTCTCCTTCTTCCATCAAGACTCTAGGAGAAAAATTATGTATCACATCTATTTCTATGTCCATGGTTGCATCATAAAGGACATCCCATTCATACTCATGTGAATCCACCTGGCTGTAATCTAAGACTCCCAAAAAGTTGGCAATAGTCATAGGCACCTCATTTTCTTCATCAGCATGATTCACTTCTTCTTGCAGTGGTTCTTGTGGATTCATTGCTTCAGGCTCTCGTTCTTCATTAGGCTCATCTTCTTGTTCTCCTTCTGATTCTTGTCTAATACTTGAACCAAGGAATGTAGCCTCTGGATCTCCTTGTAAAAGTAACAACCTTTCATAAGGAATGGGCTATCCTACTACTTCTTCATCATCTGAATCTCCTAATGTATCAAATACTAGACCTTTTCCTACTATAGGGTGAAATCTAGCTTCTCCGAAGCCTATTCCAGTCTTGTCTTTAGGATTTCGGAAATCCATGTGTAGGGGTTCCACTAGTCCTTTGTTATTTTGTCCCAACAGTCCTTTTCCTTTGTACCCCATTTGTTTCATAAGGTCATATCCTTTCCCATATTTTCTCAAAGAGATCTCAACATGTTTCACTTTCCCATCTGCTTCGGGTTCTTTGTAAAGCCATTGCAATACAGCCTTTTCTTCATTCTCTTCTCCTAAGGATATTTTTTCTTTTACCATTCCGGATCCTTCATGTATAGTTAAAGCACTTCCATTTGAAGGTGTAGATGTAGATGAGGGCATTCCTTGTGTCCTAGGAGATATAGGTAGATCTGTCAAAGATGCTACAGGATCTATTTTGTACTCTCCCATGCTGGTTTCTTGGATATTGATCTTTTGAGCAAAGCTTCTCAAGACCATGTCCTTAGATGTTTCTGCCTTGGGAGACCCTTCCTTGTTATGGGGAACAATGCTTTCAGTTTGTTTGAGGTTATTACAAGTATGTGTGGTATCTACTAGAATAGTCACCTCCACTCCATTATGAGGAAACTTTAGGCATTGATGATATGTAGATGGTGTTGGCTCCTGGAATCACTAGACTCGATCCTAGTGATTTCGGGATGCCAATTGATGGATTCAAAGCCTTTTCTCTAACTTGAATCCCTGCACTTTAGGTTAGAAACCAGGGTGGGTGTACCCAATAACAGAAAACTTGAAATAACTTAAGGACTAAAGATTTTAACAACTAATGAATCTAGGTTAGGATTCTAAACTAAAAATTGAAATAATTGAATTACAACTACACTAACAAAATTGAAATCTATGCACTAATGCTAGTTTTGGTTAGAAAGTTAGAATATTAATGTAATAAATAATCAAATGAAATGTGAATTGGAAATTTACAAACTAAGTCCTAAAGATTGATTGAAATGCTTTAAAATTGAAATGAGGGCAAAACCTAGAAACTAGTAAATGAAACAATCAGAAATGTAAAATGCAGTACTGTATACAAGATCAGTGCCTATAACATTGGGCATCAGAGTCCTAACAATTGAAATGTGATAGGAGACAGAAATGAATTCCAAATCATCAATATAGACAACTTTATTGAATTTAACTCTGATGTTTATAGACCAACCAATTGCGCAATTTGGAAGAATTTAACTAAAAACATATCCTAGGAGACCAATAGTTTCATCAAATATACTGATAACTGAATTCAAACCGATCACATTAAAGGAACTCGAAAGAATTCATCCACATAAAAATATCATCAAAATCACTAAATAACATTAAAGAATTTAAACTTATCTCATTCTGGCAGCATTATAGTACTGATCAAACTTCATGTACCAGCCCTCCAAATTCACCCATAAAAAATTTAGTCCATAACATGTGTATATGCCATCACAAAATTGTTTGAAATATTTTTGCTCATATGAATATTATAATTGTTATCTTTATAAAATATCTCCCCCCCCTATTTATAATTTTTTGATACCCTCTAAATGAAAGGACATGCCCTTTCATTAAAATAATAAATCATAAATCAAAAACTACCCCTTACCTAACCAAAAACTAACCCCTTAACCATCTAACTATTACAAAAATAATTAACTCTCCTCCCTTTGAAACTCCTCTCCCGACCAAAAAACCCTACAAAATACAGCAACAAAAAACAAAAAATTAGTCGGCAACAAAAATAAACATAGGTTAGGTTAGAAACATTAGTAAGACCAAAAATGAAACTAAATTAGGTACAAATAAATATACTAAAAACTAAAAACTACCCTAAAATTAAAACACATTAGGTTAGAAAAGGAAATAATACCCCAAAGGAATAAAACCAAACTAAAAATACTTTAAAAAATTAAAAACTAAAAAGTAGGCAAACATAAAATATAATATTCATAAAAATTTTAGGGTTAGAGAGAACATATCATAAATACAAAACAAAATCTATTAATAAGGAAAAGAAAATGCCGAATGCAATATTCACTTATGAGTGAAAACAAAACATAAGGGAGAAGGGAAAAATATTTACCACTATTTACCACAAGAAAAGGAGACAAGGGGAACGAGAGGAAAAATAGAAGCAAGGAAATAAGATAAGGAAATATGGCTAGGGTAGGTAGGTTAAAACATTAGGGAGAAGGATTAGGTGAGAAGTCATGAGTTCAACTCCCTCTACCCATTCTTTTGGTGAAGTACATTTATTTGGCACTTTTTAAATAATACAAAGAATATTTTGCAAGATTTATATTTAATTTTAAAAGATACTCCGCATTTAATGAAATATTTAATCAGCGAGAGCACTAGGTCCTGGAAATTACAAAAATGAAAATACATCAAATACATTAGGGGTTAGAGATAAATAATGGAATATATAAAAAATTGAACTTTTAAAACATATAAATCAAGATTTATCACTTCCCTGATGATATTTGGATCAATTTTTTGGTGTCCCAACAGAAGGCACTGCCTGCATTGAATGTATCCACGGTCTTCCAAGAAGAATGTTGTAAGCAAGGGGTAAATCAAGAACTTGACAAAGAACATCTTGCTCTACAGGCCCTACTCGGATGGGTAAGACAACCAATCCTTTGGAGGATCTCTCTTCCTCATCATATGCCTTGATTGTTATCTTTCTCCTAGGATCAATTGCATGCTCGGAGAAACCCAGTTGTTGTACCAAGTTGTAAGTATAGATGTTCAAACCAGCACCTCCATCTATCAAGACACGCTTGACTCGGTGTTTATGAATAAGAACTTCTAAATGAAGGGGTTGATTATGTGGTTGATTTGTCAACTTGTCATCCTCTTCTGAAAAAGATAGGTAATGTGGTGAACTCATGTGGCTAGCCATGGCCTGGAATCTATCCACATCTAAGTCTTTTGGTACATGTGTGCTTAATAAGTCATGATCAAGAATCTCCCTATGACTAGGAGAAATTTTCAACAATTCTAGGATAGATATCTGTGCAGGTGTCTTTTGCAATTGTTCCACAAGATTGAATTTTGGAGAGGGAACTACTTGTTTAGAAGTTGTTGTTGTTGTAGGTGGTGTGTTAGATGCTGAAACACCTTTAAGAGTAAATTTTTCTTGGCTTCATGTTACGGCATTGGTAGATTCATTTTATCTCTTCACCCCTTTGAGAGTGATCATGTTGATGGAATAGTCACATGGTTCCATCATGTTGATTACATTGTCACTATTAGTGTACATGTAGTGAACGTTATTGTTTTTAGAAGTTTCTCCGTTTTCATAGCTTGGTAGCAGGGTTTGAAATGCCTTGTGATCATTATTTGTGTGATGTCCATCTACCTTAACCTTCCCTTGTTCAATAAGATCCTAAATAACATGTCTCAATTTTAAGCAATTATTAGTGGTGTGTCCTTTATTATGATGGTAATCGCAATAGTCATTATCATTCCACCACTTAGGTTTATCTTCTGGATCCCAAGGTTTACCTAGTTCAGGGATTGTAATAATGTTATTTTCCACAAGTGATTTCATAATCACTTCCAAGGTATCTCCCAATGGAGTAAATGTTCTCCTAGGGCATGGTGCCCAAGGTTCTCTTCAAGGTTTGCTGAAAGTATTGTTCGTCTTTGGAGTCTCAGTAAGAGTCAAACTCTTGTTTGCTTGAAGACTTGTGGTTAGATTAAAAGCCTCTGGTTTGGGTTTTGAATTAGGAGCATCAACCACTCCATCATTAACCACATTTTTGTTCTTGTTTTCATATTTGTACTTGTCTTTGTGGTATAAGACTTGTCTCTATGTTCCTTGTGAATAGTAATTTCACCTTTCTTGATTAGAACTTCCTCTATCTTGAGAGCATTATCAATCATTTTGTCAAAGCTTGGTGGTCCTTGTAATTGAATTTGGAAATTCATTTCTGGGACCAAATTGTTAACAAAAATATCCATTTTTTCATTTTCAAGAATCTCTCTAGCGTATCGTGGAAATATCTTTCTCCATCATTGTAGGAAACTCAAGAATGACTCTCCCATTTTCTGTTTAGTATTGCACAAATCCAACATGGTGATGGTGTGTTAGATGTTGTAGGAGTAGTGTTGTATGAATTTTTGTACCAACTCATCAAATGTCTTGATTCCAATAGGCAATTTGGAAAACCATTTTATAGATTGTCCACCTAGGCTTCGTGGAAATAGCCTCATAAGGTATGTTTGTTCATGCATGAACTCCATACTAGTTGTACAAAATTCCCTCACATGATCTTGAGGGTCAGAATCTCCCATGTACTTGTCATATTTTGGTATCATAACATTCTTAGGAAATGGAATCATTGTGAGTCCTTTATCAAAAGGGAACAGACATATGTGTTCCAAAGAATATTATTGTTTTGGTTTATCCTTTGCGTCCTTGAGTTCTTGAATTTCTACTTTCATAGCAAGGAATTGTCTATTTAGGATTGACATAGGACTTATATCCACCTTTTTTTTGAGTTGTTCCACATCATAGTCTTTGGGTAATTTCACACCTTGGGAAGCGAGCTCTAAGAAGTATTTTTCTTTGTTTTCTTCCAAGGCTCTTTCAAGTATTTTGTGAAATCTTTTGCTGCTCAAAGCTCTATTGTATTCCTTTTTCGTAGGGTCTGCATCATCATCAACCATATCATCCTCATCATCATCATCATCATCATCATCATATTGGGCTTTTAGTTTTTGTTCCTCATGTTTTGCTTCTTCATTTTGTGCATGAAATCTTTCATCCAATCGGTATTCCTTTTGATCATCCATGTTTGTAGATTTGGGTATTGTTGTATGAGTAGTATTAGGTGTAGCACCATGTAACAAATTGGGTTCTGAAGTTTCTCCTATTTCCAATGTGAATTTAGGTTTTCTTCCTGAGAACGGGTTTTTTTTCAAATCATAAGTCTTGTTTCTAGTAACAACCATGCAGTCTGGATTGAGTAACCAATGAGAGTCTTGTGTTTAAAAGGCAGGTCTGATAATTTTGTAATGTCTGATTGTGAATTCAAGGATGCAAAAGTAGGTTTGAAATGTTTCTATGGATCCAACGTTAAATGGGATTAGAATGCCCTGCTTATGAGTTGGGAACCAAAGTACAAGTGGACTTGAAAGTTTCAGCATCAATAGGGTGTCAAAGTGCCCTGTTTATGAGCTGAGAACTTATTTGTGACTGATTGGGTTAACTGACTTCACAAGGAGACAAAGTAGATTCAGACTATGTAAGGTAACAATATACTCTCAAAGATAACTCATTCTAGACATCAGATAACTGTGTTTTAGCAACAGGAACCTATTAATTGACCAAATGGGTATCTGGAAATGTGAAAAAATTTCTTCTGGGATGTATGAAAATGCTCCCTATCCCAGATGCAATCCTAAACAGTGACTGGCAAACAATTTGGAACACCAGATGTGATCCTAGATTTACGGTATATGACTCAGGAAATGTTGTGGTTACTAGATGCGACTCGGGAAATGGTGTAGATACCAGAAGTGACTCTATTTTGAACATATATAATCTGGGATATGAGGTGCGACATAGGAATACCGGATGCGATCTTATGATGACCAGGATTTTGCAATTTTAGTGTTTCTCAAAAAATGTGTCATGTCTGTCAGATTCTAGTGACTGTCAGGTGTTTGTAAGTGCTTGAAAAATGTTGTGTGTGTGTTCATTTGGGGGAAATTAACTGAGTTTGCATTTAAGACACATCAAGAAATCATTTTTAGAGTAAACACACCTAACCTTCCTTATACTAGGTAGAGATTGAAACCACTTCTTCACTGACTTAGGAACACACCCAAAGACTCCTCAGAATATCACAGTCCAATAACATGCAATGGATATTGGAGGCCATATTTGCCAAGTGTTAACGTCGATGGGGGCTCGATATGATGAATGTCTTGGGGCAATTACTATTTTCCTCACACAAGTGATAACAACCTTTCGAGGGTGATCTGGGTAGCATCTAAAAAAAATCTTTTAATGAAGGCATCCGTTCATAACCATCTCCCATAGTCTTGCAAGCAGGATCGAGGCTGTTAACCCTATAAGAACCTGAAAGTGTGTAGTCTTGAGAAGCGAGATTAAAGCAACTCCGCTCTACACCAAATCCAAGTCAGTCATTGGGATTGATCATCAATCTCCCAAGACAAGATGAATCATGTCTCCCAAGGCTTTAACCTCAAAGGAGTGTCAAATTTTATAGTGGGGTGGAAGAGTCAGTGAAAGACTTGTCCCCACTTGGGTCATCCCAGGAGATTTTTTCCTCAACCTGCAGGCCCTCTAAAGGTGTACAATAAAGAAAATAGACAAGAGATAGTAAGCTTGAGATTCCTAGTTCTCCAAGAAGGAGAAGAACATAATCTCCTAACTTATATCACAAGTCCTAAACACATCATGCATAGTAAGACTTCAATTACTCCAATTTGATGCCAAATGGCAAACCAATTTTTGAGTTTCTATTTTTCCCTCAAGGAGAAAAGAGCATAATCCTCTAGTCAGTTTGCAACTTGATCTCAAATTGTTTTAAGTTCCTACAAAATAAGCACGAAATTCTTTTGTCAATTTGCTTTAGAGGCAACCTGCATAATGAGCATCAGGTTTCCCTTCTTGGGTCTTGGACAAACATCCTACAAACACTTGTTAAGCTGTCAAAATCAATCAAGAACACCAAGATCACCCATTAGCTGATTAGAGGGTTAGAAAATTCAAAATCTAAAGATAATACTTGCAAGGAAAAATAATCATGCGAATTTGTTAGTCTTCATTTCTCAACTTAACTCCAAAATATAAGCCAATTTTTGAGTTTCTAATTTTCCCTCAAGGAGAAAAGAGCATAATCCTCTAATTGATTTACAAAATGAGATCAAATTGTCATTAGGTGTTTGAAAACAAAAGCACAGTTGTTCATTTAAGCAAATCAAAGACAAAAGTTAGTATTTATGAATTTTCTGTCATTTTAAACCTGCAAAACCACAGTCAAGCTACCAAAAACCAGAGACATCAATAATGCAATTAATCAGGTGTCAAAAAACCCAAAAATGCCATAAAGTTCCCCAGATGCGATCCTAGATTTTCCCTCCAAATTACCAGAAATGACCCTATTTACCAAATACGATCCAATTTTCCAAAAGTGACCTAGATCTTCAAGATGTGATCTTGTATTTCAAACAGGTGTGACCTTGTAACCAGATGCGATCATGGAATACAGGATATGATCCTAGAATACCGTATGCGGATGATCTTACCAAATGTGATCCTCTGTAAATTTAGTACGGCAATAATTTGTCTAAAATGTCAAAAAAAAAAGAAAATCAGGGGCTCAGCCCCACGATGGGCGCCAAAAATGTGGAGAATAGTAAAAAGTCAATTTTTTGGCCTATTTAAGCCTCCGAGGAGCCCTGGGGCCTTAAGGGACTTTCTTCATTAGACATCACAGAGGCCTAATCTCGGGACCAAAATTGAAACAGGTGATTTTTATCAACTCAATGTCATAAAAATAGAGTTACACAGCAAGGTTAATATTCAAAAAAGGGCACAAGTCAAAATGGTCAAAGCACAGTCAAATAGGGGCAAAATGGTGTGAAACTGATGCAATGGGCAAGGCAAATCAGATTTATATGCTGGGATATCATTTCAACACAAGTCAAGCTTGGTTAATTTTCTCAAATTCTTGGTTAAACTTGGTCAAATAGTGCTTCTGGGGCACTTTAATCGATCTAAACAACTTGAAAATTCTTTCTAATCGATCTATGCTTGACCTGAGGTCAATTCAATCACTGTAATGCTTGACCCTAATCAGTTTATTCCAATTCATTCCACTTTCGGTCCTGAGGGGGCATAATCATACCAAAATCTAATGCTTTGAATCAAATTTTTCAACACCAGGGGCATGACAGTTCTCTTCAATCAAGATGAGACTGTCAATTTCAACTGAAAATTCTTTTGATGCACAGTGTGAGGAGAATTTTAATTCTAGCTCCCCATGATGGGTGCCAGAAATGTGTGTGTGAGTTTGTGACCTGCAATACAACACTTCAATAGGATAATAACATCACTTGTTAGAGGAAAATGAAGATTCAATTGAAAATGCTAACAAGAAAAAGCATCATATTGCTCTCTAATTAATGTGAGTATGAAATAGGGGTTAGTTGTTCTCAGATTTAACCCTTAAAACAGTGACAATCTACACTAAAATGAGAGATTCAAAGTGCATGTAAACAACCTAAATGAGAGCATGAAATCCTAATTTCTTCCATTAAAACCCAAATTGAAGTGTTTTCTACTTAATAAAAGCTTGAAATCATGGAAAACAACTATCAATCCAAGCATTAGTTCACAAATTCTCCAAAGCATGAGAGTTCATAATCATGGATCATGAAGCCTCAAATCCATGAGCAAATGACAATCTAAACATTAAGATTGGAAGCAATTAGCAATGTGTGAAAGAAGCCTTTCAAAAACCTAAAGGAGCTAGAAGAAGAAGGAAAGCCTTTCAAAGCTCTCTTTTATAAGATTTGGAAGAGAATCAGTGTTCGAGATGCATCCATGAGTAGTGGCTGAGATGTATCTTGGCTTGATCCTTGATCCATGTGCAAGCCTCCTTGTTTTAAGTTGTGTTTGTTGTGTTTGTTTGATTTAAGAGATATTTATGCATTTTTCATAATTAATAACTCTAGCCTTTTCTTTTGATGGGGTTTAAGTAAATAGGCCTAGAGTTAATAACCTTGATTTTTGCTTGAACTTTAGTGATAAGTGCTTGATATAGAAATTGATGGGGTTTAATGAATTTTTGAGAATTTATACTAATAATCAGAGATCAAATTAGCATAATTAAAGTTACATACCAAATTAAGGGCAAATAGGGCCCTAGGTTCTGTTAGCCCAGTTTTAGGTGATTACACAAGGAAGAAGAAATTCTTATTGTAGCGATATCAGAGAAAATCCTATCTTTGAAATTTGACATTCAAGACCTCAAGAAATAAAAAGATACATCCTCTAATGAATACTTATTGAGATAAATTTATCCTTTTCTCTTTGATAATGATCAATCTATATCTTCATCTTCTTCAAGAAAGGACACTTCACAATTCACATCAAAACTATCTTTGAGAAATATCAAATTCCTAACAATCTAATCTTTGATCAAGTATATCTTCATGACCAACCTATCTTTGATCAAGAATCTATTCTACCAATTCATGATAATCCAATCTTTGATCAACCAAATGAAGAGGTCACATCACTTTCGACTAAGACTCTTGTCTATCAATCCTATGACAACAAAAAATCAATGTTAGAATAACTGAGAGGGGGGTGAATCAGTTATCCAGTGTCCCAAAACAAAATGTATAATCCAAAACAAATTCTTCAACTTTTGCTACTCGGTAAACATAAAATACTTTCACTGTCTGAGCTTTTACCGATTATCAGCCTAAAAGTTATAGTAGTTACCGATCAAATCTAACATGTAATATGGAAAGTATGATAACAAACAAACATCACAATCAACACATAACACAAGAGATTTAACATGGAAACCCTGTGAAGGGAAAAACCACCTAGGACTGGCAACTCAAAAATGTTCACTCTTCTGAAGTGAGGTCGGTGAAGACCCAACCCTATTAAAGGTTACAAACACACTGTTAGGTGTGACCTTGTTAGAGGATTTTAGACCAAAAGTTATCGTCGAACCAGTAGTCACTCTGGGGTTGATAGGATAACAATGTTCACTCTATGAAAGAAACATAAAAAGACTTTCTTAGTCCACTCAGTTAAGAGATTTGACTGTGTACAATGGTTAAATATGTAACAGTAGATGATCTACCTTGAAACAACTAAATTGTAGTTTATAGATCAATGTTTAGCTCATTCAAATCTTTCTGATCAATATATCACTTCAGTTTCAATACTATATCAACTTACTATCTATCGGTAATTACTCTCTATAGCTCGGTAATTGTTCTGTAGTTCAATTCTCACTAACCAGTATGATCAGAATGCATGAAAATTCCTTGACGCGATAATTCTGCAGTATCTTCTTCCTCTGGCATTTTTTCAACAATGAAACCAATGTCTCTTATATAGATGAGTAAATCATTTTCTTTTTGTCCATTGGATTTTGCCACTTAATCTCATTCATTGATTTTGCCACCCTAACCTTCTTCAGCTGATTTGTTAGTAACATGTGTCAATTTGCTCCATTAGATCTTTCTTGAATTTTGTTAGCCATCAATCTTCACAACAAACTTTATATATTACCTCGATTTCATACACTTTACAGCTCATCACTTTATCGGCTAAACTGATCATTTAATTCCTTTCTATTCTTCTTAATTAACAAATAAATGCATCGGTGAACACAAGCTCAGTTAACACTACGCTCAATATACACTACACTCCATCAGTGTATACTGGAATGCTTCATTTACCAACAACACTGCTTCGTATCCTTTTTGCTCTATTCTTCATCATAGATGAATGCAACATAATAAAGTTGATATCATCAAGTCATAGACTCATCAACAAGTTATTCAGTATATTCCTTATCCTTATCTGAAATATACATCTTCCTCATGTAGATATTTTTGATCTTCATCTCTTTCACCTTTCTTCAGATGTTTCGGTATAGTAACTTACAAGATAAGTATTGTCAAGCTAGTTGACATCAATGACAACATAATACTAATTTAATCATCTTGCATATCTAATCAGCAACTCCTTAGTGATCTTAAATCATAGATTCTTCATTCAGGTTCTAAATCAGTTGTAGTTCATCAATCTCTCCCTTTGGCATTGATGGCAACTCAAGTAATATGAAGTGTACCATACACATACCAAACATGTATTCTACAACTCTATGAAAAAAATTTGTACAAGCTCACCCTAGCTTAATATGTTTAATCACTATGTTACTAAACAACATTATCAATGCAGCTTTGACATTCTACAAATATGATCTTTTCAACTCTCAAATTACTTCTTATGTTCTTAGTAACTGATCTCCAGTGCTCTCCCTTAGATAGATGTTTTAGTGTTCTCATTGGTGCATATTGTTTCATATTATTTATCTCTCCCTTTGACAAAAATTCCAAAAAAACAAATAAATAATCATCTCTGTAGTAGCTAAGTAACTCTTTGTTGTCCAATACAGTCTATGTATCTCTATATACTGATATCCCAATCTATTTCAGTTCTTCAAACTTAATCACAACCTTGAACATTATCCAAAGTGTGAACTATGTTGCATCAACATGTGTGATCTTTTGATAAGTTTAAGTTGATGCAACATCCAGATCACATTAGTGACTAATAGACAGGGGACAGACCCCAAGTCTAGTCCTCAAATATTCAAATGTGTCCTTTGATAGAGGCTTTGTAAAGATATCTACAAGTTGTTCTTTAGATGTAACAAATTCTAACTTCACTTGCTTCTCTTGCACTTGTTCTCTTAAGTAGTGATAATTTATATATTCTTTGTCTTAGAGTGCATCACTGAATTCTTTGAAATATTGATAGCACTTGTGTTATCACAGTATATAATCACCAGGTCAGTGATTGCCTCATTCATTCCTTCCAACACTTGCTTGATATATGCAATGTTTGAGCAGTTAGTAGTAGTAGCAACATACTATGCTTCAACTGTAGACTTAGAAATACAAGCCTACTTTTTACTTGTCCAGGTTACAAGTCTTTCACCAAAGAAGAATGCTCCTCTAGTGGTGCTTTTTCTATCATCCACATTTCTAGCCTAATCAGCATCAGTATAGACCATCAATTCAAACTTACCTTCCTTAGGATACCATAAACCATAATCCTCTATCTTTTTTAGGTATCTTAAGATCCTTTTAGTAGCAATCATGTGTGATTCTCTAGGATTAGCAAAAAATCTAGCAACAATTCTCACAGCATGTGCTATATCTGGTCTACTATGAACTACATACATTAGCTTACCAATCATGGATCGATAATGTGTCTGGTTTACCTCTGTAGTTTCATCTTCCTTAGTTAGTTTACATCTAGTAGCCATTGGTGTTCCCACAGGTTTAGCATCTTCCATGTCAAATGTCTTCAAGACTTCCTTTATGTACTTAGACTATGTGATGAATATCCCATCACTCAGCTGAATCACTTGTAGTCCTAGAAAGAATTTAATATCTCTGAACATAGACATTTCAAAATCATTCCTCATGTCATCAAAAAAAGATTTACATACATGATCTTGACCTCCAAAAATAATATCATCAACAACTATATTAGCAATAAGAATAGTGTCATCAATATCACCTTTCATGTACAAATTATTGTTTTCACTAGTTCTTACAAATCCAATACTTAACAAGTAAGTATGTAGCCTTTCGTACCAAGCTCTCAATGCTTGCTTTAAACCATATAATGCTTTGTGTAATCTACATACCATGTCTTTGTTGTATGGATCAACGAATCCTTCAGGTTGTTCTATGTAGACCTCTTCTTCAAGTATACCATTCAGAAATGTTGACTTCACATCCATTTGATAAACTCTAAATTTCTTGTGTGCAACATATGCAAGTAGCATTCTAACTCCTTCCAATCTAGCAACAGGTGCAAATGTCTCACCATAGTCAATGCCTTCTTCTTATGCATATCCCTTGCATACCAATCTAGCTTTATTTCTTGTTACTTCACCATTTTCATTTAGTTTATTCCTGAATATCCACTTAGAACCGATAACATTTTTATCTTTAAATCGGGGTACTAAGGACCAAGTTTTGTTCTTCTCTATTTTTTCTATTTCATCTTTAATTACATTAACCCATTATTCATTCTCTAATGCAACTTTCACATTTTTTGGTTCAAATTCACAAACTAGACATGTACCTTGTCTTGCTTTGTTTCTTATCTGCATGCCAACTTGTCTATCTCCAATAATTTGTGTCTTAGGATGATGTCTTCTGACAGAACTAGCCAGTACTTAGTTTCTCCTTTCTTATTCATCCTGTTCAGGTTCATGTGCTTGCTCGATAGCTCCATCTTGTTCATCAATTTCCCTTGCTTGTTCCTCATGGTTATTTTCCTACTGACCAGTTATCACAGGTTGCAACTTCGATAGATAATTAGGATGTTCAATGTAAGTGAATCTACCATAGTCTTCTAGTTCCTTTCTAGTCTCCTTTGTGTTCTTGTCATCAAACTCATCAACACGAACATTAGTACTTTCAATTATCTTATTTGTAACCTTATTCAAACATTTGTATGCTTTAATCTTAGTAGAATATCCTAAGAATATTCCTTCATCACCTTTACAATCAAATTTCCCATTTCTCTCATCTTTCAAAATAAAACATTTGCTTCCAAAAATTCTAAAATAACTTACAATAGGTTTGCGTCCAAACCATAGCTCATAGGGTGTTTGGTTGGTGTCCTTCTTCAATTGTACTAAGTTAAGCACATATATAGTTGTACTGACAACTTCCCTCTAGTATGTCTGAGAAATATTCTTTTATAGCATTAGTGTTCTTGCACAGTCAATGATTGACCTGTTCCTTCTTTCAGCAATCCCATTCTGCTGAGGTGTTCTCGGTGCAAAGACATATCTTTTGATACCATGCTTATTATAGAAATTAGTAAATTCATCAGAGATAAATTCACCTTCTCTATCAGATCTTAAGCATTTTAATTCTTTTCCAGTCTCTTTTTCTACCTTTGCCTTATACCACTTAAACATCTTAAATGCTTCAGATTTTTCTTTTAAGAACATAACTATCATCAATCTAGTATAGTCATCAACAAAAAGAATAAAGTATCTATCACCATAATAACTCTGAGTTCTCATGGGACCACATAGGTTGGTATGAACCAACTCAAGTATCTTCTTTTTTGAGTAGTCTTTTCTTTTAAAACTAGACTTAGTCATCTTACCTTTCTAACATTCATGACACATAGCATGATCTGGTTTTGACAAGTTAGGCAACCCTCTAACTCTTTTCCTCTTACTAATCTTGATCATGTTATCAAATTTCACATGGCATAACCTTTTATGCCACAACCATGCATCTTCATCCTTCATTAAAAAACAAGAAGATTGATCAATATCAAGATAAAATAGATTACCTCTGGATTGTGTACCAGTTCTGACAAGTCTTCCTCCATCATCATAGATTTTTACCTTTCTGCTCTCAAAATCAAGTCAGTGGCCTGAGTTATTCAGTTGTGCCACACTTAACAAATTATAGTTTAGTCCATCTACCCAGTATGCATTTTCACATTTTATTCTATCATTAATCATTAGTGAACCTTTACCTCTTACCATACAAGGTGCATCATTTCCCATCCTTAAAGATCCTCCATCATATTCATCAAGTTGATCAAATTTCTCTATATCACCAGTCATATGATGTTTACAGCCACTGTCTATGATCCATGTATCATTTCTGCTTACTTTAGAGATCAGTGTTGTTTCTTCATGTTTCTCTTCTTCCTACGAGTCATCTTTCATAGCAACAAATATTACTTCTACATCATCATTAGTATCAAATTCAGATTCAAATTCTTTGGCTATGTAACATACCTTTTTTCCTTTGTCATAGCTATCTTGATTGTCTCTGTTATTATGTTGGTAGCCTCTGTTGACTCTTCTCCCATAGCTTCCTTCAGATTGGTCTTTGGATCTATCATCATCTTTCTTATTCAGACATCTAGCAGCGATGTGGCCAACTTTTTTACAATTAAAGCATGCCAAAAGTAGCTTACCTCTATACCTTCCTTTACCTTTGGGTAATCTTCTAGCCATAAGAGCTTCAAGCTCATCAAGTTCATCATCGGTACCACTATCACTATCATTATTCTTACTATTCATGCTACTAGATTTACAAATCTTCAAATAAGACATGAAAGCGGATTCAACAAAAGGTACAAAACTATTGTCAAAGTTATTCAATTCAAAGGTTGTAAGCTTACCGATTAGTGTGTCAAGAGTAAGGTTGGATGTAGCTCTTGTTTCATGAATTGCAGAGATCCCGATTACATAAACTGGCAGTAAAGTTTTGAGAATCTTGCTTATCACTGTTTCATCCTCAATAATTCCATCTGATGCTCTAATAGCATGTACTACCTCTTTTAGTCTATCTGTGTATTACACAATTTTCTCACCTTCTTTCATCTTCATATCATCAAATTGACCTCTTAGTCTTTCTGCTCTAGCTCTTTTAACATTCAAATCTCCATAGTATATTAGAGTCAGTTTATCCCACATGGCTTTGGCAGTAGTGCATCCCTTAATGTCTTCAAATTTGGCATCGGTATAGGAAGCAACAAGTTCGATCATAGTAATATTGTTTTCATGCATGTCCTTCAGTTGATCAAGTGTCAGTGGACCTAGTGTCAGTTTAATGTAGCCATTTTGCATCAGTTCTAGTGTAGAATTCCCAATTCTAGATATGTGCAACTTCATCCAGCTCTACCATACTGCAAAGTTCTCTTTGTTTAGCTTTGGCACTTCCCTCTTATACATCTTGAGACCTTTTTGTTGGAGTCCTTAAAACTCTATTCTAAGCAACCATAGCTCTAATACAAATTGTTAGAATAACTGAGAGGGGGGTGAATCAGTTATCCAGTGTCCCAAAAAAAATGTATAATCCAAAATAAATTCTTCAACTTCTGCTACTCGGTAAACATAAAATAATTTCACTATCTGAGCTTTTACCGATTATCAGCCTAAAACTTATAGTAGTTACCGATCAAATCTAACATGTAATATGTAAAGTATGATAACAAACAAACATCACAATCAACACATAACACAAGAGATTTAACATGGAAACCCTATGAAGGGAAAAACCACCTAGGACCGGCAACCCAAAAATGTTCATGTTGTGGTCCCATAACCACGCTCCCCTTTCTTGGCCCTTATGGCCTCAGGGGCCCCCCTTCTACTTTTTGCTTGCCTTGTTTTTGTCATCTTTAGGGTTGGTGTCTTTAGTTTTTGTAGTTTGTTGGCCTTTTCAGCCTTGTCAACCTTTTCATCCTTTTCGGCCTTGTGTGTATTTCAGACTTTCGGAGGTCCAAAAGTGTGAAGAATAGGGGAGGATCACAAGACCTTTCAGACCTTTCGGACATAGTCATTGTCCAAAAGGTAAGTTCATGCGGGGGTCAGCTCATCATCAAGTCAGACCTCTCAGCATTGTCATTATTTCGGAGTCCCAAAATGTTGAAACATTCAAAAGGCCGATGTGTAGGGTCACTGACATCAGCAACCCCATGAGCCTATAAAAGGAAGTGTGGGTTTTTTAAACCCACACTTTGCCTTCTTGCTCCTCCAACCTTTTTGCGCCTGTTGCTTGCCATTTTCATCATCCGGGTGCTTTTCTACGTGGTTTTCTCTCATCTTCTCATTGGTCATTTCCGTCTTCATTGTCTCCATGGTAGGCATCTTGTCCCCCTCTTTTTTTGTTTTAGTTTGTTTTCCTTTCTCTGTTTTAGCCTTTTTGGGTGTTGTCTTAGGTTTAGGGTTTTGTTTTCGACCCTTTTCAGCCTAGTTAGTTTGTTGGTCTATCTAGTCAACCTCTTTTAGCCTTTGGGATTGGCAAGGTAGTCCCCTTGCATCCCTCCATGAGTTCATGCTCGAATCTCACCACTGGACCCATTTTCGGGTTCTGACCCTTAACCCTAGTTTTGGACCTTCGGGGTCTGAAACTTCTAAGGCGCAATTAAGAATTGAAGATTTTGCTAAGTGCAAATCCCCGTCGGCATTTTGGTGTTTCCGCACACTGAAAAATCATACGCCCTCGAAACACCGATGATGAAAAATCTTGAAGTATGGAATCCTTTCGGCGTTTCGATGTTTTCGCACACTGAAACATCATGTACCCCCAAAATGCCGAAAGCAGTGCTCTAGCCTTTCTTTTTCATGCTCTACGACCTTTCGACATTTTTAGTCCTATCAGATTTTATAACATCTAATAGGTGCGAAAGGCCAAAAGGGCCGAGATGTCTGGTGTTTGCTTTAATAGCATAGTTTCAACATTTGGTTTTGCTTTCCTAGTGTTTTCTCCTCTTGTTATGTTACTAATTCCAAACTTTTTACTCTTTGCAGATATGGCCAAGAAGGTACTCACATCACCAACAATGAAATACCAATTCAAAGGATACCACCCACCTTCTAAAGTGACAGACGTGCACGCTGGAATAACTGATACTGACATCGAGAATGTAAGTTGGAATGAATATCTGAACAAGTGTGCTCAACTAGTGGGTCATTCAAAGGATTTCATGTCATTGGTCCACTGTTCCCTAGTGAACATAGTGGCACATCCGGTCTCTATCCAGTCAGCAGAGCTCATAAATACACTTATTAGTCACTATGTGCCAGATGAGCGCATGGTCAGAAATAGTATTGGAGAAGTGGTCCTGGACGTGAGGCCTGATAATATCAAGGATGTTTTTCATCTACCCAAGGAGGTAGACAAGTTCTTCAACTTCAATATAAACAAGGGGATGGAATTTTACAACAAAGATACCCAGAGGGCACACAACATTGTCAACAATGAATACCTGATGTGGCCATTGCCCAAGAACAGGCTAGATAGAATTGACATGAGGAGAGGTTATATGAAAGAAGATATCTAGGCCACTATCACAATGATAAGTAGGGTGTATGGCCTACCTAAGTCCCATTAGCTGGAACCCTAGATGATCTTCCTCATCCAAAAGATAAAAGAAAGACGGGCAAGGTTTGATTGGGCCTCTATTCTGAGTGATTAGTTGGATGAGAAACTAATTCGAGTAAAGATAGATCCACACTTTTACATGACATCTTATGTTGTGTACTTACTAGCCACCAGGGCAATATACCCAGGGTTGACCAAGGTGGGAAACATTGGGGAACCAAATACATGGCCTTTTACTTTGTATCCTCAATTGGTGTGAAAGGATTTTCTCACACACAAAAGCCCTAAATTTAGGATATTTAATGATGCCTTCATCTTTGCAATCATCTAATCCATTGAGGGTGAATTTTCCAAAAGGCTATCAACAGAAGAAGCGGCTAAGGTGAAAGCCATCGGAGCATTCTATATACAATTCAAAACATTCACATACATCCGGGTGGTAGGAAGCACTTTAGCACCCAAGAAGCTCCCAAGATACCCTCCTGATAGGGTGGTTCTATTGGAGATAGCTAGGCAATTGTCTGATGCTCATGAGCATATCAAGCATAAAAAGAAACACTACTGGAGCTTCCCTATTTCAGTCGGTCCTCATTGTGTTTCGGACATGAAAGTTTGCAAGTCTTTGGTCGAAGAATGGGATGAATTCCCACTAGCACCATACAGTCTAGTAAGGCCACATTTTGACATCATTGGTACTTACAGCCACGTAATGGGAAGACACTACATCCATGAGCCACATGTTGAAGATCACTGGGCCAATTGTGTGGATAATTATGAGGTGAGAATCAATGACTATTGCTGGATGAGCATAGAGTTGGCACAAAGTGCCCCTTCCCTAAAGATCCCATAGAAGGCATCAGATGCAAATTTGATAAAATCATGGATTCTATATATAATGCAGATAAGGTGTATAATAGGGCCATCTCAAATGTAGAAATAGATCGGGATGAGAATGATAGTATGGACTTTAGGGCCTGACATGTTGTCAAGATGACAAGATCATGGGTTGCTCATCCTTTTCCAATGCAACCACTTCCTATAAAGCAACTCCCTGAGAAGACATCTCGAGGAAAGAAGAAGGGGGAAAAGATACTGGAACCTTAGTTTAAAGGGGTTTCCCCTCTAAAGCCTGGGACTATATATTGCCATGAGTGCCCCACCACCTATGGCCTGATCACACACTCCAAGAATGTGAAGCCCAAAATGAGAGGAAGCATGGCATCCCCATATGCACCTCTTTCTGGTGATCCAGGTTCTCTGAGCTTGGCCAGAAAAACAAAGTTCAAAATAGTAGGACCCAAGCCAGCTAGAGTGAGCAAGGGCCATGTTTACAAATAGAAAGCAGGATCAACTCCTATGGAGTTGGAGGATTTAGTAGATGAAGATGAGGATGCACTAGATAATGTTCCCCTCATCAGGAGGACCCGATCAGTAGGGTTTCTAAAGAAAAGAAGGGTAGGGGAAGATGATCCCAAGGATGGCAAAGGGGCTAGTCAGGCAGAGCCAATGAACTTGGATGCCCTGGGTGATGATGAGTTCCACATCTTTGATTTTGTAGGGCTGCATGGATTTCACAAGATGGTATAACAACCTCCTATGCAATTCACCAATCTCTTTGGTAACATGGGGGAGGACCTACAACAAGAAGCCCAAACACAAAAGGAAGTTGAGATGGTCAATGACCAAGAAGGAAGTACAAAGTGTGAAAAGGACTCTTCAGAAGGGGTCATAGTGAAGGAAGGAGTAAGTGTACAAGTGCCATTAGCTACATCCATTCCACCCCCACCTCTACCTCATCCTTCCACACTACCCACCTTTCCACCTCAAGAGATTCTTGTCACTTCTCAAAGTACCCCTTTGTCTCAGCAACCTTCTTCTCTACATATTCCTTTTCCAACTCCCACTCCACTAGTCTTTTCAACCGCTCCCCTCATGTCTCCTTCACCTCCCCCACTCAGCATTCTTCCCAAAGTCCATGTTGAGTTGATGCCTCAAAGCTCACAGAAGCCAGAGAAGGAAGTTGAAGCCATCAACAAAGAGGTGGGAGAAACTCATATTGAAGAATCACAAACAAAAGAAGAACCACCTACGGAGGAAGATAGGCCTCATATAGATGCTGATGAGAAAATAGTTGATGAGTAGCAAACTACCGATGAACAAACTATCGATGAACAAACCGTTGATGAAGGGGAACATGAGTAGGAAATGGAGGAACTTGGCCAAGATACCAAAATGGAGCAGGATATAGGGCAAGAGCAAGGAATGGGGGAAGAAGAAGAAGATCAAGAAATAGAGATGACAGGTCACTTGGCATCCTCCTCCACACTAACAACTCTATATGAACCACTAAATGCATCATCAAAGCCCACATGGTCCACCAAAGAAGTGTAGCCAAGGGTGAGAACATACACTGATGAGGAGGTGGACATGACTACTCTAGGGCACACTTTCCACCAAATAACACCTGTTCCCCAGGAAAAGAGGATGTCTTACATAACATAAGATAAAACAGGAAGGTGGAAAGCACAAGTGGTTGTTCCTACAATGAGCACTGGTAAGAACAAGATCACTTCAGATGATTACGTGCTGGAGGAAGTAGATTTAGGGGAACCCACCAGGGAATGTAGCAAGACTTTGGAACCTCTAGGCTTGAAGCATGCTCTAGGCTTCATGAATGAGGATGAAGAAAAGATACAAGCCCTGGAAGAGAAAAATGAAGCCATGAAAAGATTCATTCTAAAGACAGCAGGTCCAATTGACCCTGACAACCCTGAAGCCTCATTATAGGCAATTTTGGAAAAGAAGGGGGAAATAAATGTTGATGTACCACATTCTTTTGTATAGGCCTGTGCTGACTGGAAGTCAGACTTTGAGTACTTTGCTAAGATGTCCCTGAACAAGATTTTGAGGCCACTACAAGGTATCTTGATAGGAGTAACTTCATTGGTTGACATCATGAACCAAGAGGATGGTGTTGAAGAGATGATACTCAAGTGGCATAAGGTCCTGGAGGATTTGAAGGTAATTAGGAAACAACATTTCCATATCCTGGTCAAGATATATGAGGGTTCTGAGCTCGATAATTTTGAGGAGTGGGTCCAAGAGGTCACTACGGCTCTAACCACGTTTGAAAAGATTCTGAAAAGACTAAATGAGAGAAGAGATGATAGTATGGCCTTCGTGAAGCAGTTGCATGATTTTTTTGAAGGTTTGGACCTGGATCTATATGAGGATGATAATGATAAGATGATGTACTTTGTAAATACTATCATTGGACAATACATAGATATATTTCAGAGGGTAAAGACAAAAGAAGATTTACAACAGATGTTCTTGTGTGTGTGAATTTTGTACCTGATCTATAGACACAACACTTTAGTAAAACATTAGAGGTTAGCAAAAATGAAATCGTGTAATGAATTGAAAGCTAAACTAACCAGGTGATTTACTACCTTCTAATAGGTGCGAGTATGATGTTCTCAGATTGTTATCGAGATCAGTGACCTTGACAACACCTAAATCAAGGATTTGAATGCAAAACTAATATGAAATATGAATGCAATTAATCTTTTTTTTTTTTAGATTTTCTATACAATGATATGATCAAAACTAATATGAATCTATGCTAATATGGAAATTGATATGCTAAAATGATCTAACAATAAAATGAAAATAAAAGTGATCTCACAAAATGTGGTTGATTCGCAAAGAAGCTCCAATTCTCCATATAGCAATTCACTAGCATAAGTTCACAAATTATGAGATTATGTGGATTGGAGAGATGATTTGGGATGAGCTGAAGCCTTAATTTATAGAAATCCAGGGCTTTAGAGGATGCATGAAAGAAAGCCATAAATCACTTAAATTAACTCAACTTGATTTTTGAGTTATTTTTAAATAAAGATAATTTAATTCACAAAAACATGTAAATCATGCAAAAATAGCTTTTTAACTCAAATTAGAAGTTTAGATCAACTTTAAAACTAAAAAATGATGTTGAGTTCCAAAAAGTCAATAACTTGCATTGATTTTCTGATTTGGAGTTTAACTGCTCTTTGATTGTGCACATGGATAATTATGAATTAATAAATAAATAAAGTGATTTATTTCCAACTTAACTAATTTTGAAAAATAAAACAATTGATTTATGGGTTAATCAATTTTTTTCAAACCTTTATTCAAAAATAATATCATTAAAAATTGACAACTTGCTTTAATTAATTAAATAAGAATTTAATCAATTATTCATAGGATTTTGGATTTATTGTCAAAATTAAATAATACGATTTAGGAATAAATAGAATTAACTTCAATTAAATAATTAAGTGGCAAAATTAAATCTAATTAATTAAATATTTAGAATATTCAATTAATCAAACTTTAGGATAAATAAGATTTATCGCCAAATAATCATTAAATTAAAGATAATTAAGATGATTAGGAATATTACTAGGAATATTCCCCGATGCAGAATTTAAGATAATCAATTAGGATTCGATGATGTGCAGATGTTGCTTAGGTTAGGACTTTGATGTCGATTTCGTTCGATATGTTGATATAGGAGGTTAATGAGCTTATAGCCCATTTTTGGAGTATTACATTTTGCCCCTCTTTGAATTATTGTGCGAAGCGCAGTGGTTCAAAGATAGTCTATGTATGATGTTGAAACTGATGTTCAAAATTGATATTGATATGAGATAGAAATTGATTGAAGGATTTGAAGATATTAGGTCCTGAATGACCAAAGATAATGGAAACTATAAAAGTAATGAACCAATGATTGCAAAGAAGTGTCAAAACACCTGATTCTGAACCTTATGATTGTGAAGAAATGAGTGACCGATTCCAAACTCGATTTTCCTTAGAAGAATCACATAGGTATCACATCTGAACCCTTCAGTTACTGAAGAACCAAGGAAATAATACTAATGAATTGATAGTTGTGAAAAGCTGATACAGATTACAAGATTAAGAGAATACCAGATTGATATGGATCGATGAATCTAATATGCCCCAAGCGATGATAGATTTTCCCCGAGCGATGAGGACTTTTGATGAATCAGTAACTAAATGTGGTTGTTGTCTTGATTACTGAGGAAAGATATGATTCCAATAAAGATATGATTTCAAATTTAGATTACAGACTTTGAATGATGTGTAATACCATGCCCCCTTCGGGATTAAAATTGAAATCTGACAAGAAAATTCAGCGTTGATAGTGTTAGAAGCATGTTAATTGATTTGAGAAGTGGTTAAACATGTTTGAAAATGCATTCTACATCATTTGGAGGTCCTGGAGACCAAGTTTGACTAGGTTAAACCATGAGTTGACCATAGTTGACCAAGTTGAAATTTTGATAGTTTTATGGAAGATAATTAGTTAAGTTGAAAAATGGATTTCTACTATGATTGAAGGTTGATTATGCAAGTAGTTAATAATATAAACAATCTCAGATTTTGATTTTGATCCCAAAAAAGGATTCTACTTGTTGTTTTGTTGGAGGGACTTTCGTGTTAGGTTTCAGCTCTTGTTAGATGTGAAGAATTGATATGAAGAATTGTTTAAGCTTTGAAGTGTGTTTAATCATTGTGAGATCATGCAAAGATGAAAAATGAAATGCAACCTAAGACCTAGGACCTACTCACTGATCATATGTCGATTTGTTATCATCATTGAAATTTTAGGTAACCAAATAAATCAATACAATTCCCACTAGCTATGAAACCATAGACATATGAATATTGATTTGTATGCGCAAGAATCAATACAACTCCCACTAGTTAGGAAACCATGGATATATGAATATTGATTTTGTTTTTGGAATGTTGGATTAGATATAAGCACCAAGGCACAAACGCCAAGATGGCCTAAATATCATGTCCATTTTGATATAGCAATTTGTATAAGCATCAAAACATAAATGTCATGATGACTTGAATACACCTTGCGTACAAACACATCAAGCAGTCAAGATATCATTCTAAATCCAATGTGAATTACCCGTAGTGACCCTTTATCATTCACATCCTTAGGTAAGATCGTGTTTCACAATAGGAAAAAGAACTCACTCAAAAAGACAATAGTTAGATCAAACTTTCTTGAATTTTTTGGGTATCAATGGTTGAGGTACGCATGGCCATCCAATTTGAGATAGAGGCTCTTATAGTCAAACACCATTTCAATCTAAAATTTTCAAAGTTGTTATATTTTCACATACAAGCAGAAGACAAAGAAAAGATTATGCCACCAATCATCACTCTCTAAATCCTACAAAGGACATCATCGAAGAGCTCGAAAGGACATATTATGCAAAAATCTCAATGTGAATCAGTAAGCATACAAGGAGATAAAAGCATGTAAAAAGAATAGATTGTTTTTAGTTGAGTTTTGATTGCGTCGTTGGTAGATGCAAAATCCTTTCTGGAGAGGAGACTGACTGACTGACTCGGATGAAGCTTCAAAGGACTTTAACTAGATATGACATGCCTAAGATACATTGGAGGCCATAGGATATGACATTGATTTCCCCCAAGTGTTAAGCATTGATAGGATACAGATGCTTGAGCCGATTGGTGTACAGACCGACTTATTGAAAATAAACTGGGAGATATGTACAAACTAAAGCAAGACTGAAAGTTAGAAAAAACCAAGATTGTAGTGATAGATGGAGCTTTTTGAAACAAGTGGCACCTATTTGCTGGGTTTTCACCATCTTGGCAGAGATTCTATTTTTTCTAGCAAGGCACCTGTTTCCAGGTTTTCACCAAGGCACTTTTTTTTTCTCATTTTTTTATATTTTTCATTTTTTCAATTTTTTTTTGTACTTTTGATATTTTTTTATTTTTTTGTGAATCATCAAGGCACCTATTGCTAAGTTTTCACCAAGATGTTCATTTTTTAGGACTTTTTCAGATTTTTAAGATTTTTTTCAGGACATTTTACCATACACTGAATGCCTTAGGCATAGAATTTCTTTAGATGCAGAATGTTGATTGGTTCTCAGAGCTATTCTCCTTTAGTCATTGAGAGTTGATAGGCACCAGAGCCAAAAGCAACAGTGATTATAAAGGGACCCAGCCAATTGGGTTCAAACTTCCCCTTGTGTTCTCAATGGGATTGATTTTTAGGATTTTCTCTCAAGACTAGATCACCAACCTGAAATTATCTGTGTCTGACTTTCTTGTTGTAGCCTCTAGACATTCTCTTCTGATATACTCTAAGATGATCATACATTGCTTGTCTATGCTCATCTAGTAGTTCAAGTTCTTGCAACCTAGACACTCTGTAGTCATCATCAGTTACTAGACCATGCATTCTGATTCTTAGTGATGGAATTTCAACCTCAGTAGGCAGTATCACTTCAGATCCATTAACTAAAGAAAAAGGTGTAGCCCCAATGGGAGTTCTAATACTTGATATGATACTTGTTCTAATACTTGTTTTGATATTTGTTCTGAAACTAGTTTTGATACTTATTCTGATACTTGTTCTGATACTGGTTTTGATACCTATTCTGATATTTGTTCTGATACTGGTTTTGATACTAGTTTTGATACTTGTTCTGATACTGGTTTTCATACTTATTTTGATACTTGGTATACTTGATAGCATCTTTTTCCATTGCAAACTCCCAAGCAAGATCATATCATGCAGTCCCAATGTCTAGCAAGGTGGAGAACAAGAGGGATTAGCAAGTTGGTGGATGAGATGGAAGACAAGAGAATGAAGGAGAATGAAGGGAAGAAATTCTCAAGGGAAAAATCCTCAAGAATACTCAAGCTAGGAAAAAAATTTCATGTAAAGTACATTTGGACAAGCAATGAAAGGCCAGCATAGGATAATTCACAAAAGCATAATGCCAAAGAAGGACAGGATGTAGTCCAAAGGAGTAGATATGTCAAGAGGCTTCATAGCACCGTGTTTTACTCTTTCTTTCTTTTTTTATTAGATCAAGACCAAAGGGGAAATGATAGAAAAATACTAGAATGAATGGAGAAAAATAAATATGAAGGCTAAATAGGAAGGGAATGAAATCAAGATCATCGTAAGATAGCTCACAAAATAGCCAAATGTTCGTGTATAGATCAACATTGTTAAGATCAAAGAGAGAAGATGGAATGGATGAAATATGTAGAAGAACTACGCATGATGTCTGATTGCCAAGTTTTCATCACGGTACTTATCCAAGGCACCACAAGGGAGTGGTTTTTACCATAGGATGAATTTATTTCTCTTTACTTTTGCTACCAAGGCACCTATTTCCAAGTTTCCACCAAGGCACATTTTCAATTTTTTTATTTTTTTTTTATTTATTTTTTTGGAAGAAGGCAAGCTTTTTAGATAATGCTCCTTGAAAGGATGAACCATTATATGCCAAGGATTCAAAATGATATGCTCAAAGATGCTGATAGGGATAGGAATATGGAAGAGAAAACTGGAGGATTGGGTTTTATGTAAAGTGAGTGAGGTTGGAAGATAGGAGGAATAGGCAAATGAGGAAAAAAGATAGAAGGTGGAAGGATAATGAATGGAAGGATCGTGAAAGGGTAGATGGAAAGGAAGGCAAGATCAACATCAACACACACCTTGAAGGGTGGTGAGAGGGTGGAGGAAATGTGAATGAAAAAATACGTGAAGGAATATGGTGAATGAATAGTAGAGGTTGTGGTTAGGCACATGGAATGGAAGAATATTTTTGGAAGAAGATGAAGTGGAAGTCTTTGGAAGCTTGAATGTCAACTTCACTTTTTTCTCAACACCAGACTCTTTCAAAAGAGACTTTGGAATCCATATAGTTGTAGGCTTTTCATTTCTTTTTGATGATCTAGAGAGAATATCTTTAACGATGGATTTTGGAACCCATACTTGTCTTGTAGTTTTTTTCTTAGATATCTCTTTTGACTTTATGTTTCCATGTCTATTAGAGGAGACATAGTGATCTTTTTTTTATGGATTCTTGTATTTTTATTTTTTTTTGTATTGAACATTCAAGTTACTTCCAAAAGACTTGGGACTTGTGGAAGAAAAAGCAGGATATGACTAGTTTAGATGGGTGGGTGGATGAAAAAGATTCAAGGGTATGCATCTATGTTGATCTTGAGGAAAGATGGGAGATGGAGGGATGTAAGGACCCAAGATGGATGGTGAATTAGGAGAGTTAGGAGGGGAAAGTGAAGGGACATAAGGACCCAAGATGGAAGGCAGATGTGAAGCTCTTAGTAGTGGTGGAAGAGGTCCAAGGATGGAAGTGGAAGACACAAAAAGATAATCAACAAGTTCATCAACATCTATATGACAACCAAGGATATCAGCATCTTTAGAGTGAGCATTAGAATTTTCAATAGAATCATGGACATTTTGAATATGAGCACCTTCTTTGATAGGATTGTTCAAAGATTGCAAAGACTTAGGAAGAGTAGAAAGTGGAAGTGAACATGGAGTGGTAGAACAAAAAGATGGAAGACTTTGATCTTGACAAGGATCGTTGGATAGCACAAGCGCATAATTTTTCTCTTGATTTTCAATAGGCTTAACATTGGAAGTAACAAAACCATTTTTAACAATCTTAACGGAAGTAACATCTTTGGAAAGTGCAAGTGTGGTAAGGTTATTTTGATTGTCAATAAGCTCAACGGTGTAAGTAGTAACTTGATCTTGCTTAGGAGAAGACTTAAGACATGGTGGAATGCATGAAAAAGGATGTACAGGATCAAAAGAACCCTGAAGTGGATAAGAGACATCATGAAAAGGATTGGATGAAATGGAGGGTTCTTGATCTTGATCTTTCTTTATGTTATTTTCTTCATCATTTTTAGAGTCCTCTTGACATGGAGCCACTTCTAAGGATATGAAAGCATGTTGGGATTGTATGGAAGACTGTTGTAGAGATGGTGAAGGACTAGCTGAAGTAGGCATTGTAGCATATGAAGGCTTAGGCTCTTTAGGTTTAGCATTATTGAAAGTATTAGCAGCCAAGTGAAGGTTAGCTTGAATTTCTTGAAGAGGTAGCCCTAGAGGATAACTATAGGGAACTGTATGAAAAGTATCAAGCCTTGTGTCAGATGAAGGTTCTGTGAAAGATTTGAAAGACTCAAAAACTTTAGGAAATGTACGGGTATTGGAGGAAGTAGGGGATGGAAGGGAGCCATCACAAGACAAAGGTCCAACATTAACATGATCTCGCTTGAGAGGATAATCTTTATTTTCAGCAGGAGAGTCCTTAGAGGAGAGATCCTTGTAGTATTAATGCTTCAAGCTAGCATGATGCATTTTATAGTCCTCAACAGTAGTAGATGGATCATAATCAAGGTATTGTTCACAAAAATCATCAAAGTCTTTTTCAAAATTAGAATCATATGGATCACCATCATGATCTATCCAATGTGACATCCCATTTCCAGTAAGCAGGAACACACGATGAGGACTCTTAGGAACAGAGGTGTCATAGGTATCATTATATTGTCCATCATCATAGTCATCATAGTGTCCAAAGATGGATGTGTCACTCTCCATGGAAGAGGTATCATAAGGATTATCACATTGCTCAAATTTTGTCTGGGGGCATAGTGACATGTACAAATCTTTATCAAATGGAAAAGGACATAGAGCTTCCATGGAGAACTCTTTAGGTTCCTTTTCTTTCTCAAGTTTGTTAAGTTTGACTTGCATAGCTTGCATCTACTTCATCATAGCTATGATTAGAATTTCTTTCTCATGTGTACTGATTCTTTGAGACATGTGTACTAATTCTCAATAGCTACTACTCTGTTCTTGACATAGTGATTTGTTTGACAGATTTTGGAACTAGGCTGAAAAAGCTAAGTATTTGGCAATTTTGAATATTTTCTGACAACTTTTCAAAAAATTTCCAAATGACACTCTGTAGACTCGTATGACAGTGGGTATGCTATGAAACGACAGCTAAAAATCTCATACGACAGTTGAAAAACTTGCATGACAGTTGCTAGCACGATTTGACTTTTTGAATTTGACTGGCAGAAAGACTCGTACGACACTGGGTTCTTTACCATATGATAGATGGGCAATAATGAAATGACACTTGATAGAAA
This sequence comes from Chamaecyparis obtusa, assembly GCA_027943335.1. Classification (NCBI taxonomy): domain Eukaryota; kingdom Viridiplantae; phylum Streptophyta; class Pinopsida; order Cupressales; family Cupressaceae; genus Chamaecyparis; species Chamaecyparis obtusa. The sequence goes on along the minus strand of BSBK01003238.1, from coordinate 203,026 downwards.
CTCATATGACTTTCTAACCTCCTGAGATGACTTTTGACTCTAGAAAATAATTTTACTTCAGATTTTGCAAATTTTGAGTTTTTAGATTCAGATTGTTTGCAAATTTCAATGTCCAGATTTGAAGATTGTAACAGATTTGTTCATTTTCAATAACTAGATAGATAAACAAGCACGCAAAATAGAAAGTAAGTGATTTCAAGCATGTCTGAAAATAATGAGCAAGGGCAAAAGCAACATTGCGCATGAACAATCAATTGATTTTATTCGTTCTAATCCTTAGAAGTGCTAATTGTGTATGTTCCAAAATGTTTTGCAATGACGCACATATACCCTAGAAAATAAAAATTTGGCCTTGCTAGGGTGTTTAGTAATGGTTTGACTCTACAACTTTTATGATCCAAAGGGGTGAACTCCAATCCCGGTGCACCAGCGTTTTGACACAGTCCGAGAATTTAATCAATCGGGAGTTGCTAGGGAGATCTGACAACCCAAAAATGAACCACACCTATGAAAATTTCTTCCACAAGGACATTTATATAGCAGTTTTTACTACCACGTTTGAAATGGCTATTACCATTTGAGGTTCTGTCAACGCAGTTTGCCCTGTGAAGGGATCATCCGCTATGGTTAACCCTCTCTAAAGGTGACTCACAGTATGATACCACAAGGGGACTTGGCTCCAGATCCAAGGTTTTGATGCCTCTTCACTTTTAACCCAAACAAAGCAAGCAGATTAATCTGACATGCTAAGATAAAGTTTGTTTCACCAAGGTCTATGATGTCAACCCCACGTGATTTATCAAACTCTCCGGAGAGAGAATGTAGTGATCAATAAGAGAAGATGCACTAACCGAGTAGAATGTGAAATGCACTAAGTATCCTCCCTACCTACAAGGATTCCATCATCAAGAAGGATTTCACTAGGAATCCAATCTCTCAAGAATCACAAATAGTGTTCATAGGGCCTAATTACTATGTGAGCACAAATATATTTTTGAAAGTAAATCTACCGAAAGTACCCAAAAGTAGAAAGAGGAACACTTAACGCTTAAAGAGAATATGAGGTGAGTCCACAAGGTGGAACAATTAACTTCTCACACAAGCTAAAAATGAGTCCACAACTTAGAAAACAAGCGAGTTCTAAAAAGCACAAAAGGGTTGCCTGGTGGAACAATTAATGCTTCTATCCTCTAGACCCCTCCCCTTTATGGCACTGAGATTGCAACCACAGGGTGGAACGAGAGGCCAATGGATTAGTGAGTCCAATAACCTAGGATAGCAATCTAGATCAATCACAAGTATCTATGACTGCTTAAATGAATACCTAAGGTGTCACAACCTAGTATCAATTATGCAAGTGTGTAAAACAAAAGCATGAAAAGAAGCACTCAAGCTAAACACACGAGAGATTTATTTTAAGTCCAAATCAAAATATTATCAAAACAAGTAGAATACCTAAGATCCTCACAATGCGCTTAGTAGATATTTACTTAATTTTTATCTTTGTTAAGCAATCCCGTGCAAGCAAGCAACAAACTCTCTAATAAGAAAATAAGCAAACAAGCAAACAAGATATGCAACGTATCTTCGACTTATGAAAACCCTAGGGTTAGCTCTAAAAATCAATTATTATCAGCAATAATAACCATCAATTAACCCAAATGACAACTCATATCATTCATTGAACCATGTAAAAAAAATAAGTGCATACCCATGACAAAAAAAAAAAAAAATTGTTGCATTTGACCTAGTCAACAAGATCTGATTTTGGCCACAAAAATAGAAATTTAGAACAGAGACCCCTACTAAAAAATAGAGAGCTTTCCAAAAATGTAAAAATTTTAGAAAAATCTCTTCATTTGTGCCCTAAAGACCCGTTTTACCAAAATAGACTAGTTTTTGTAAATTGACTATTTGAGCTATTATATTGCATTCAAATTTAAAATACAAAGAATGGACCCCCTGTAGAATTTAAAGAGCTTTCCAAAAATATAAAAAAATTTGAAAAATATGCTGATTTGCGTTAGATATTGATTTTTTCCAGAATTTCAAGAAAAAATTAGTAAAAATTTAAAATATCTCTGAAAATTCTAAATTTTTTACTGTAGCTTCCTTGATATGTGTCCAACCTACAAAGAGAATTTCAGAACAAAAATCCAAGACATTTGGGAGATAAAATTAAATCTTTGAAACTTTAGGGTTTTAGCTCCCAAAAAAAATCAAAACTAGCATGTAAAGGTGGGTTGCCCCACGGTGGGTGCCAAAAATATGTGTGTGAATTTTGTACCTAATCTTTAGACACGACACTTCAGTAAAACATTAGAGGTTAACAAAAATAAAATCCTACAATGAATTGAAAGCTAAACTAACCAAGCGAGTTACTGCCTTCTAATAGGTGCGAGTATGATGTTCTCAAATTGTTATCAAGATCAGTGACCTTGACAACACCTAAATGAAGGATTTGAATGCAAAACTGATATGAAATATGAATGCAATTAATCTATTTTTTTTTTGGATTTTCTATGCAATGATATGATCAAAACTGATATGAATCTATGCTAATATGGAAATTGATATGCTAAAATGATATAACAATAAAATGAAAATAAAAGTGATCTCACAAAATGTGGTTGATTCGCAAAGAAGCTTCGATTCTCCAGATAGCAATTCACTGGCATAAGTTCTCAAATTATGAGATTCTGTGCATTGGAGAGATGATTTGGGATGAGTTGAAGCCTTAAATTATAGAAATCCAAGGCTTTAGAGGATGCATGAAAGAAAGCCATAAATCACTTAAATTAACTCAGCTTGATTTTTGAGTTATTTTTAAATAAAGATAATTTAATTCACAAAAACATGCAAATCATGCAAAAATAGCTTTTTAACTCAAATTAGAAGTTTAGATCAACTTTAAAACTAAAAAATGATGTTGAGTTCCAAAAAGTCAATAACTTGCATTGATTTTCTAATTTGGAGTTTAACTGCTCTTTGATTGTGCACATGGATAATTATGAATTAATAAATAAATAAAGTGATTTATTTCCAACTTAACTAATTTTGAAAAATAAAACAATTGATTTATGGGTTAATCAATTATTTTTCAAACTTTTATTCAAAAATAATATCATTAAAAATTGACAACTTGCTTTAATTAATTAAATAGGAATTTAATCAATTATTCATAGGATTTTGGATTTATTGTCAAAATTAAATAATACGATTTAGGAATAAATAGAATTAACTTCAATTAAATAATTAAGTGGCAGAATTAAATCTAATTAATTAAATATTTAGAATATTCAATTAATCAAACTTTAGGATAAATAAGATTTATCGCCAAATAATCATTAAATTAAAGATAATTAAGATGATTAGGAATATTACTAGGTATATTCTCCGATGCAGAATTTAAGATAATCAATTAGGATTTGATGATGTGCAGATGTGCCTTAGGTTAGGACTTTGATGTCAATTTCATTCGATATATCAATATAGGAGGTTAATGAACTTATAGCCCATTTTTGGGGTATTACAGTTCTATCAGAAGGAGGAGATCCAAAAGATGGTGTCTCGGGAAGAGGAGATTAGGGCTTTTGCATAAGAGTTACTTGTCTTCCGAGATCATCAGCAAGAAGTGCTTCAAGAGATCAAAGTGCCCAATTTTGAGGAACTATCAGAGGTAGTAGATAGGTTCAGGAGAGCACATCCAGAAATTCTCCCTATGCAGTGAGCATCCGGTTCAAAACTGCCTCAATTTTGTGTATAAAAATTCAGTTTGACACTTAGCCAATTCTGCAGTAGGGTATTTTCGGTCCTTTCAGCCATAGGGAGATTTCGGCCTGCAATAAGTCTGAAAGGTCTGATAAGTTTGAAATGATGGGAATAAAGGCTCAGCACTTAGTTAATTTTGGTTTTAGGATTTTCAGACCATGTGTCAGGTTTTGGGTGTTTTTTGGGCATGTACGGGAGTTGACTCCAGTTCTCTCAGAGATCACTTCTCAGTCATTTGGACTTCTTTCTTGGGATCATTTGGGCATGATTGCGAGATCTCTTTCAGTCAGGACTATGAAGAGCAACTAAAGCCAATGATCCAGGGGACAAACATGAAGATCACCACACGCATGAACTAGTTCCAGCCCATTTTTGAGATATCTAATGCTTGTTTTTATGCAAATTCTTGTAATGCAAGAGGTTTAATTCCATGCTAGGATAGTTTAACTCAGCTTTAGCAGTAGTTTCTTTAATGCAATCTCTAGTTTAGATTTCCTTTCAAGTTTTAGTTGTGGCAAAGCCCTAGCCGTGAAAATAAGAGCGGAGCTCTATAAATTGTAATAAAATGATGTAATGAAGGTCGACTGAATGATTAATACAAGTTATGCAATTGGTGCTTCATCACAGTGTGATTTTTTTTGCTGTCTATGTGAAATATATGAATGTGTGATTTTCTCATTCTTTATTTCAAAGATCTGATTGTTTGTTTAATGATTTCAAGTCTATGATCTCTTAATTTGGTGTTTGCTGGTATCATATTACTATGTTTTGATGAATCTCTGAGAAGATCTTTCTTTGGTGCCTAAAGATTAACTTGTCTCACGTGTGCGCGCATCTAGAGTGGCTTCGTGATCTGATGAGTTTTGACTTATCATACATCTGCATTATTTGAATTCTATTGATGATTGCATCCATTCAGCTGAAGATTGTGACATGATCTGATCTTTATTGTGTGGGTTCCTCATCTTCTTGGTCATTTAATTCACATGGTGGTGTGATTACTAGCATATGTCCATTAGGTTTCTTTCAAGTATTTCCTTTCAAGTTTCTTGTTACCTTACTCTTTCTAACTCTCCTTGCAAAGTCACTTTCAATAGGATAATTTAAATTTATATTGTTTTCGTTTCTTAAGTATGAAAATTGAATCAAAAAAAGGAGAGATATTGTGGAATCCTAAAGTTTATTTTGTAGTTTCTCATAAGAGAAGAACCAGCAAAGGCTTCCTTGATAAAAAATTCACATTTGTCTTTTGTTGAGTTATCCGAGTGGTTGAGACCCAGCCATCTGGAACCTTGAGATTGATTCCATAAATCTTCCAAGAGAGGGGTTTGTTCTTACAGATTCTTAGCTATTGTCTTCGTGCAAAAACGAGCCTCAACAGAAGTGGTGCTAGAAGGAGGGCCCTCAAAAGGGACACCCTAGAACATAGGATCATTCTCCCCTGAGAGATTCCAATGAGTCCTTAGATCTTCACCCAATAAAGGGGAGTTCCTTGAACTTATAGAGTTTCGTAGACCTCGCAACAGCAAAACAAAGCACGGAGAGGACACCTCAGATCATTCAGATCTTCCTCTAATTCCAACCATTGTTGCCCCACCTACTACTCTGCCACCACTAGCTTCGATGGCATTTTTTGCAAATGCCCAAAGTTCACCACTGGACTTACAGGGACAGCTCCATCAGCCACCCAAAAATCTTGAAAATTTTTGCCCACGATTCATCTTTGGAGAATCCAGGACCACGGAAGAACACATCCATGCATTCAAAGAATTGTGCAATCGGAAAGAGATTTCTCATCAAGACGTCATGTGCCACCTCTTCCCATACACTCTAGGAGAGTTCACATATAACTGGTATCTGAACTTACCATGAGGATCCATTACTACCTAGCTAGAGTTTGAAACAAAATTCCTTAATCAATTCAAACTATATGTGGATCCAGCAACTCTCCATCACCAGTTCATTTTGGTGAGAAAGGACCTCAATGAATCTATCACCATGTTTAGCCACCATTTTCACAAGATGTATCAAAATCTTGAGGCTCCATACATGGTGCCTGTCGGCACCGCCATACAATTATACTTGAGCGCCTTGGACCTACTAATGTCCATATTCCTGAAGAGATTGCCTCCAAGAGACATCGACACTCTGGAGAGAGTGTGTAATGATGCTATTTTGTTCACTCAACAAATGGATCCGCAAGCAAGAGGAAGGTATGGTGTCCCACCTATGTTGACAAACATGGTCACAACTGGTCCTTTCGCAACAAACAATCAAGTACCAATGCACCAAACCCTGAAGATCAACCCAGTGCCAACTCCATATGTTGCTGCCCCACCTCTGACCATCACATACCCAAGGTATGACACACATAGGGCTGCCTTGTGTGAGCAAAAGGCCACTATCCCAAATGAACTAGACCAAGCCCTAGTCAATGAGTTGGATGCCATGAAGAAGATGTTGTCCCAATTAACTGGGGAGATCACACAAATGAAGCTCAACCCAACTCCAAATCAAGGAAATCCCCCATGACCATCTGTAGCCCCAAATAATTACTCTTAGAATCAAAATTGTAGCTATGGAAATTATAACAACAACAATAATAATAATGGAGGAGGTTATGGGAATGGCTCTCAAGACAAGCAATTTGGACAACAAAGGATGAATAGGACTTGGAATACATGCCTGAACAATGGCAATATCCTCGTGAATAATGCCAATTTCTTCAGTTCATCAGAAACCAGCTACACCCAAGGTCCCAATATGCATCAGCCAGATTTCAAGTATAGGGGGGAGTATGATAATCAAACCCAGGATCCTAAGAGCTCCCAGGCTCATTTCAGTTCCATGGCATTCGAGTCATATGATCCAAGTTCAGATGGAACTCCAGTCAATAGCACTTCAAAGGAGGATTTTTTTTTCCCATTCAACCAAGAGAGCCAACTAGAATATTTTGAGGCTCATGCTTTCCAAAACAGCAATAGAAATACCCACAATTTGAGAAGTAGAAGGGAGCCCCTGACAGATGGCATTCCTCCAAGTATGCAGCCCACTCCACCTGACCTGAGGGCCAACAATAACCCTATACTACTGAGGGGACCTAATACCACTATGGTCCAGACAACATCATATCAACTGGCTGCATCAAAAGGCCTAGTTGGGGCCAACGAAAGGTATAGTGCGGTAGAGGAACTGAAAAGGGTTTGAATGAACATGTTAATGTATGATATGTTGCAAAGTTGTCCCACACAAAGGGAATCCCTCCTAAAAACCTTGGATCATTCTAAGCCAGCTTCCCCAAGCAATAATGCCAATAATGTATCTAATTTGAATGCAATAGAGGCAATGCTGACCATGTTCAAAGATAGGGTTGAAGTGCCTCCATTCTTGCTCAGCCTCAAAATATTTGGGAAAAACCTACACAACTATTTGATTAACTCAAGTGCTTCATGTAATGTGATGCCACTGTCTATATGCCAGAGATTAGGAATGAATCCTCGGCCAACTAATCGCGTGGTGATCCAGCTTGATAAAATGGAAGTCAAAGTCATTGGGGTTTTGAAGGACACACAAATTTAACTAACAGCTGACCCTAGGATCTAGGATTGCATCAATTTTCATGTGGTGGACATCCCAAAAACCTACGGCATGTTGCTCAGCTAGGAATGGACATGATCTTTGAGGGGTTGGTTCTCTACTGATTTTACCCAACTTTGGCTTCCATGGAAGGGGCTTAACAATCAAAGTAAGATTGATGCAGAGCCTAAACTCAAGCAGATGATAACAGAGTATAACACCCTGAATGAAGTTTTGTTCTCACAGGCTGATTTAGGAGTATATCATTTTGAAAAAGCCTTCACATTCAGCCTCAAAGGGGAAGAAGATTTTGATAATATCCCAGTGCAAGGATTGATAGATGCCCAAATTTTAGATGAAGTCTTCATGGAATTCATAATAAGCATGACAAAGAACATGAGACACCTTGGCAGAGACACCGACCCAAATATATTTATGTCACCAAGTTACTGCCACCTCCATCAGACCAATCATTCATAATTTACTTGCCAAGACTATCAGCAGGTGGTTATTTAGGTAGTCAGCCAGATGTCAGACGCACCCTAGCTTATTAGAGATACAATGAAGAGCTTAAAGGAGGAGGATCCCCCCCTTCACAAACAACCTAAGGTCCCTATAGTAGAGGGTTTTTTTCAAGAAGAATGGAGTTCCTCTGATGATGGGTGCTTGCCCCAGTGCGACGAGATATGGCACGAGGCCCAGGCAAAGAAAAAAATGAAATGGGTCCCTCTGTCAAGAAGGGAACACCCTGACAAAGAGACATTGGGGACCCTAGAACCAAAAGACCTATCTCCCCCCTAGCTTTTGATGATCTCTAAGATAAGATAGCTCCATCAGAAGTGATTCCAGAACCCCAAATCAAGAGATCTTTCAATAAGAACCACTCGGTCTGGAAACTTCATTTTGACGAATCCAAGTGTAAGCTGTTGGATACAATTGTCTGAAGGAGATTGTTGGATTAATTGTGTGTTATCTTTGATGTCACACAAATGTCATATCATTATCAAGCTCAGTTAATCAGCAAAGCAGTTCTAAATATTTATCGAGCTCAGTCAGTTAGCAGGTGGTTTTCAGTGTCTACCGAGATCTTTCAGGCGTCAAAGGAAAGTATGGAAGGAAAGTTAGTGTTTACTGAGTCCACTCGATCTCCAAAGGATGTTGCAGAATTCACAGTGCTTACCAAGTTCTCTCGGTCACCAAAGGAAATCTTTTTAGAGTAGTGTTTACTGAGCAAGGTCAGCCCAGTAAAGAATTTTGTTAATTTGAGAAATAAAGTTTGTTTATCCCAACTGACTGTTGTAATGATTAGTAATGTTCTGAATGGTATATATAGAAGGTCAAGTTGTGAATTAAAAGTGTGCAAGTGGAAAAGAAGAAAAGTGTGAGAAAATTTTGAAGGATGATTAGATATCCTTGAGGAGCAACAGAGATATATTTGATCAGGAAGGATCTAGTGAAACAGAACAGAGATTTTTAATCAGCAATTCAGTTGCATCACTATTCAGGTCACTTCATTGTTACTTTCTTACCATTGTAGCAGTGATTTCTAAATCTCTTAACAGAGTTGGTTTAATAGCCATTTTGTAAATCCTCCAACAAGGTGACAGTTCTATTGAATTATTTCAAAGACCTCTTACAAGGCCACTCCTAACAGGGTGATTAAATCCTCTAACAAGGTCACACCTAACAGTGTGTTTTGTAACCTTTAACCGGGTTGGCTCCTAACAGGGCATCACTTCAGAAGAGTGAAAAATGGTAACTAGTTACATTGGTGGTTTTTCCCATATTGGGTTTCCACGTTAAATCTGGTGTCTCTTGTGTTCATGTTATTTTCTTTATGCATGCATGTTAATCATTGATGAATACTTAAGAATAGTTATAATTAATACCAACTGCAATAATTGAGTTACATCATTTCTCTATATGTTTACCGAGTGATAGCAGCAAATGATTTAATAAAACATCTAAGGGATCTGTGGTAATATTTTTTTGGTTAACTGATTCACCCCCCCTCTCAGTTACTCCATCCATATTTCCAACATAAGCTAGGAGCCGGAGCAAGGATCAAGTTAATCAACCCTCATGGGGGCTCATATTACACCACCTACTGGTTGTAGTTCCTTTGTACTAATAATGTTGTTGAGTACGAGGCTCTTCGGGGTCTCCTCCTCGCACATGAGAGAAAGGTAAAAGTAATTGCCGTGGAAGGTGATTCACAATTGATCATTCGGCAAATCAAAAGCTAGTACTCCTGTATGGATAAATGATTGATCTCATACCACAACCACATTTGGGATTTAATCAAAGATTTTGAAGCCTTCAGCATTCGAAGCATCCCAAGGAGAAGGAATACGGTTGCCGATGCTTTGGCAGTGTCTGCAAGTTCCTTGCAACCGCTAGAGAAGTCTAAGTTGAAAAAGTTCTTCATAGAACTCATGGCTATGCCTCTTGTCCCTGATAACATCAAAAATTTCCAAGTATTTCATGATGATCAGCAAATCCTAGAATTCATTATGAATGCTGGGATCTTTGAAAAATAGAACATTGATGAAGAAGAAGGTGAAATAGAGGAGCCCGATAACTTGGGGATTTTGAACTTGAAAACAAATTCCATTCTGAAGGGCATGGTGGCTTTAGAAAGGATCTTTGATAAGGATGAGCACGCTTGAGAAAGAGGGAAAACCCCAGTAGTAAACAAAGATGATTGCGAGCTCTACAACCTAGGCACACAACTTGAACCCAGGGAGGTCTGTATAGGCAAGGTTGGCACACCAGAGGAGAAGAAACAGATGGTCGAGCTACTCACTGAGTACAAGGATGTCATAGCATGGTGCTAAAAAGATCTGAAGACCTATGACCCTAGCATCATAGCCCACAACATCCCGTTGAACTAGATGCTAAACCTTTCCACCAGAGGCAAAGACCGGTCAACCCAGTGATCGAACCAATGATCCAAAAGGAGGTACAAAAACTACTTAATGCCAAGATAATTTTTCCCATCAGGAATTCAACTTGGGTAGCCAACCTGTTCCCCATAAGGAAGAAAAGTGGAGAGCTTCAACTCTGCGTAGATTTTAGAAATCTAAACAGATCTTCTCAAAAGGACAACTATCATTTGCCTTCTTTGGATGAAGTGTTACAAGTAGTCAATGGTTCTCAAATGATGTCCTTTCTGGATGGCTACTCATGGTACAACCAAGTCATGGTGAAGGAAGAAGAGCACTTGAAGATAGCCTTCACTCAAAAATGGGGAACATTTGCCTATCATCGCATGCCATTCAGCCTAATCAATGCAGGAGCTACCTTCCAACGAGCTATGGATGAGGCATTCAAGGGTCTGGTCAACAAGTGCATCATCATATAGATGGATGACCTCACAATTTTCTCTATGAATTGGGCAAACCACATTGGAGATTTGTGAAAAGTTTTGAAGAGGTGTCGAGGCTATGGGATTTCCTTTAACCCTAAGAAGTGCATTTTCGGGGTGACACAAGGTAAACTCCTCAAGCACATTATATCTGAGACAAGTATCTTGATTGACCCTGAAAGGGTCGAGGCTATCCTTAAATTGGTCCCACCAAATAGTAGGAAGGAATTGAAATCTTTTTTCGGGAAAATCAACTTTGTCCAAAAATTTATTAGTGGTTTTGTAGAGATAGTGCGCCCCTTGAATGATATGTTAAAAAAGGATGCTAAAATCAAATGGAATGCTCTAGCCAAAGGGGCATTCAAGGAAATCAAGACATCCATTGTCATGGCTCCAGTCTTGGTCAGTCCTGATTATCTTCTACCATTTAAAGTCTACTCTTTTGCTTCAGAACATTCATGTGTCAGGATCCTCACGCAGAAGAAAGAAGGCGAAGATGAAAGACCAATTGCTTTCATGAGCTGCCCACTGAAGAATGTAGAGCTCAAATATCCTATTTTGGACAAACAATCTTTCGCCTTGGTCAAGGCTATCAAAAAATTCAAACATTACATATTACAAAGTAAGGTCATTGCTATTGTTCCAGATCTAGCAGTCAAATCTTTATTAATGCAAAATGAACTCAGGGAATGAAGAGGCAAATGGATGGCAATATTGCAAGAGTTCGATATTGAGATACAACCAATGAAACTGGTAAGGGGTCAAGGCCTCACTAAGATGATAGCTGAAATAGAACAAGGATTGGTGTGCCAGGTGTACACCAGTGAAGGAATAATCACTAATGTATGGTATCAGGACATAGTCTACTACTTGCTGCAAAACTATTGTCCAAATGGATTGAATAGTTCCCAACGGAGAGCACTTAAGAATAAGAGCAGTTCATACATGCCAAAAAATGGAAAGCTCTACAAATGCAATTACGATAGATTATATCTACGATGTTTGGACCGAACAAAAGCAGAGCTAGTTCTCACAAAATTTGACTACAAGTATGGTACGGGACATGGATTAGCAGAAGCCACAGCTCATCAGATACTAAGATCTGGCTCTTACTGGCCAACTTTGTTCAAAGATGCCCATGAACATGTGCACTCTTTCCATGTTTTCCAAACTAGCGCCATTCGAGAGAGACACCCAGTGATGCCCTTACAACCAGTATATGAAGTGCGTCCATTCGCCCAATGGGGGCTAGATTTCATGGGGATGATCAATCCCCCATCCTTAGCAGGCCACTGATACATCTTGACTGAAACTAATTACTGTACACACTAGACGGAGGCACAGATTATGAAGAACTGTACCACCGAGGTGATAATCAAATTTTTGGAGTTCATCATCACAAAGTTTGGCATGCCTTTTTTCTTGGTATGCGATAATGCTCCCTACTTTTCATCTACAAGCCTCATTCAGTGGGCTTTCGAGAACCAAGTAATTCTTAAATTCTCCTCTAATTACTACCTACAAGGGAACGGAGTCACTGAGTCCACCAACAAGAACCTGACAATGGTAATCAAACATCTATTGGATGACAATCCCAGAGACTGGCATACCTAGTTGAAATATGCTTTGTGGACAGATCGGGTCAGAATCAAGAATGCCCTGGGGACTTCTCCCTACCAATTAGTGTATGGTTTGCAACCCATCTTTCTAATGAACCTAAAAATACCAATCTTGAGATTCATGGATCAATACGTTGAAGGTGAGGATCGGGTGCAAATTCATCTTATGAATTTATTGAACCTCAAAGAAAAATGACCCATGGCCCTAGAACATGTAGCCAAACACCAGGCTGTCATTAAGCGATGGTTTGATAAAAGAGAAACTGTGAAAGCTTTTTGAATTTCTGATCTAGTCCTAATGTGGGACAAAGCAAAAGAAAAACTAGGCAGCCACACAAAATTCCAACGTCTATGGATAGGCCCATTTCAAATAGCTGAGATCCTAGGAGAAAATACCTTTCAAATTAGTTCTCTTGATGGAGAATTGGTCCCTTTACCAATCAATGGCCAGTTTCTGAAGCACTATTTTAGGACTTGATTGGTCCCTTGTACCCTACTGTATATTCTTTTATTATATTCTTTTTTTGTTGTTTGTTTCATTGGGTTAGAGTTAGTCTTGTCATCCATGTCTTTCCTTTATTTGCAGGGGGGTCTGCATTTTCCTTTTTGAGCAGTCCTTTCATTTAGCCCAGGCCTCAAGCTAAGCTTCTCACAGCTTGAATTACTTGGATAGTTCTATCTTACTGTTAGGTGTGACCTTGTTAGAGGATTTTAGACCAAAAGTTATCGTCAAACTAGTAGTCACTCTAGGGTTGATAGGATAACAATGTTCACTATATGAATGAAACATAAAAAGACTTTCTTAGTCCACTCGGTTAAGAGATTTGACTATGTATAATGGTTAAATATGTAACAATAGATGATCTACCTTGAAACAACTTCAATTACAATTTACAGATCAATGTTCATCTCATTCAAATCTTTCTGATCAATATATCACTTCAGTTTCAATACTATATCAACTTACTATCAGTCGGTAATTACTCTTTGTAGCTTAGTTCTCACTAACCAGTATGATCAGAATGCATGAAAACTCCTTCACATGATAATTTTGTAGTATATTCTTCCTTCGGCATTTTTTCAACAATGAAACTAATGTCTTTTATATCGATGAGTAAATCATTTTCTTTTTGTCCATCAGATTTTGCCGCTTAATCTCATTCATTGGTTTTTCCACTCTAACCTTCTTCAGCTGATGTGTCAATAACACATTTCAATCTGCTCCATTAGATCTTTCTTGAATTATGTTAGCCATCAATCTTCACAACAAACTTTATATGTTACCTCGATTTCATACACTTTACAACTCATCACTTTATCAACTAAACTGATCATTTAATTCCTTTTTGTTCTGCTTGATTAACAAAGAAATGTGTTGGTGAACACAAGCTCGGTTAACACTACGCTTGGTATACACTACACTCCGTCGATGTATACTGGAATGCTTCATTTACCGACAACACTACTTTGTGTCTTTCTACTCTATTCTTCATCATAGATGAATGTAACATAATAAATTCAATATCATCAAGTCATAGACTCATCAACAAGTTACTCAGTGTATTCCTTATCCTCATCTAACATATACATCTTCCTCATGTAGATATTTCTATTCTTCATCTCTTTCACCTTTCTTCAGATGTTTCGGTATAGTAACTTACAAGATAAGTACTGTCAAGCTAGTTGACATCAATGAAAGCATAATACTGATTTAATCATCTTGCATATCTAATCAGCAACTCCTTAGTGATCTTAAATCATAGATTCTTCATTTAGGTTCTAAATTAGTTGTAGTTCATCAATCAGATCATCATGATCTTCAACCTTAGATTTATTTGATAAATACAAGGGAATCCAAATTTCCATTGGACAGATCATTCACTCCTCTAGGACAGTCTTATGAATCATCTTTGGAAGAATTTCTTGAAAACAATCTCATCACATTACCTCCAACCACTTCAAGGGGACTTTCCTTCTTGAGTACCTACTATGCATATCATCAAAATAATGAGCTTAAAACTTCAAATTGCATGGAGTTCAAACACAAAATCCAAGATCTCATTGATGATGACATAATTGAAATTAAGAATCCTAATGACTCATCTAATAAAGATAATTCTCTCAAGCTTGATCAAAATCATGAACCCATATCTAGTAATGGTTTTCATGTTTCCTCTACCTCTTCCATCATGCATCCATCTCCTAAAAAAGAAAATCCATCCCAAATTCCTGCATTGAACAAAGAACTTATTTTTTTTCACGCTAGCTATGTATATCCTCAAGGGCTACCTCTAAAAGAGATCCAAGCTAATATACATCTATCTACAATCCCCTTCCATGCTTCAAAGGTTAAAGATCCCAAGATTCCTTGTTCTTAAATGCCTATCATACCTATCCTAAATGTTATTGTTAGATAACTGAGAGGGGGGGGTGAATCAGTTAAGTCCATTTATCCTACAATCCCAAATCTCCCAGATGTATCTATTAAAACCTTTCAATCAAATAATCAACTTGGTAAGATATCAATTGTGTCTTTCTCTATATTCACCGATTACCTATAAATTAAATATTGTGTTTACCGATCTAACTAGTTATGAAATGTGTAAATAAAAATAGTAATTCAACACATCCATACACATATATAACACATATGTTAACATGGAAACCCTGTTAGGGGAAAAACCACCTAGGACTGGTAACCCAAAATAATTCACTCTTTTGAAGTGATCTTGGTTAGGAGCCAACCCTGTTAAAGGTTACAAAAACACACTGTGAGGTGTGACCTAGTTAGAGGATTTATCACTAATAGTTCTCCTTTGACCATGCATTCACTATGGGGTCAACAATAAAATAATTAATATTCATTGAATGTCATATTGAAATACAAAAGACTATTAAGTCCCACTTGGTTAAGAGATTTATCTGTAGCAATGGTTAAACTAATACAGTAATGATCTGATTCAAATACAACTTTGATTTGTAGATTTTTAGATCTATTCCAAGCTCAAACTACCTTTGATCAATAATCAATTGAATGCTTCATTTCCTCCAACTTTGTTTTGCTTGGTATATCCTTTATCTGACGCTCAGTGTTGTCTGTAGTTTTCTCGATTCTATCTTCAACTAGTTTGATCAGTGTTGCATGGAAACAATCCTTTTCACACTTACTCTCCTACAATATCTTCAATATCCTAGACTCAATAATGAATCTCATGTCTCCTTATATAGACATCATAAACCATTTTATTTCCATTTGTAGATTTTTCCTCGTAATATTCAACATTCATTTTTCCACTTTAACCTTCATTGGAAGTTGTGTCATCAACACATTTCATTCCCCTTCATCTAATCAATGTTAAATTTTGTCAGCTGTTAGATCATCATAAAAAACATTGTCTTCTACCTCAAAATCATAAGCAATTGTCCAGCTCATCATTTTAGTCAATTGTTCCAAACTTCATTTATTTCTTTCACTCAGTCAATATCGAAATGCATCAGTGATTACTAACTTGGTTAATACTATACTCAGTGTACACTACACCTGCTCGGTGTTCACTGTTCCAACTCAATCTATACTGAAATCTTTATTTACTAACCACATAAACTTGTTTAGTTGTGATCTTCAATACATAATAGAATCATGTATTACAATCAATTCATCAACATGATGACATAGACTCATCAATAGATTACCCAATATATACCATATCCATATCAAGATATTCAATAAGTTGTAGGTTATTAATCTCTTCCTTTGGCATTGATAGAAATACAATATGAAATATGTCATAGAATACCAAACATCTATTCTACAACTCTGTAAGCAAATGTTGTAACTCGGTAAGCTTTCCCTAGCTTGTACATTTTATATGTTTAATCACTACACAAAATTAACACTCCATGCAG
This sequence comes from Chamaecyparis obtusa, assembly GCA_027943335.1. Lineage (NCBI taxonomy): Eukaryota > Viridiplantae > Streptophyta > Pinopsida > Cupressales > Cupressaceae > Chamaecyparis > Chamaecyparis obtusa. The sequence goes on along the minus strand of BSBK01003238.1, from coordinate 186,787 downwards.
ACTCTCCCTGTAGATTTGATCATTTCTTTATGTGTATCTTCTCTCTATTTCTTATCTCCCTTACAATATTTTATTTATTCTTCTCTCCCTTTGACAACAATGCCAAAAAGAATAAATGTCTCTTTAGTAGCCAAAATATTATCTTTGGTGTTTAGTTTAGATCAAGTACCTTTCATGTACTGATATGTAGTTTATGTGTTTTTTTCTTCTTTCATCTTTCACAACCTTAGGAAACCTAAAATGTGAACAATATGCATCAATATCATTTGATATTTTGATAAAGTATAGGTTGATGCAACCTCCTGATTACCTTAGTGACCAATAGAAAGAGGATGGACTCCTAGTCTAGTCCTCAAGTACTCAAATGTATCCTTAGGTAAGGGTTTAGTAAATATATCTGCAAGTTGTTCTTTTGATTTCACAAATTCCAATTTCGCTTTCTTTTCTTGTACTTGTTCCCTCAAGTAGTGATACTTTATAGATATATGCTTTGTCTTTTCATACATCTCCAGATTCTTAAAAATGTTTATAGCACTGGTGTTATCACAATATATTATCACTGGGTCAGTGATCTCTTCATTCATACCTTTCAAAAAAAAATTATCCATGCGATGTTTGAACAATTAGCAACAAAAACAACATATTCTTCTTCAGTAGTTGACTGAGAAATGCATCCATATTTCTTGCTTATCCAAGTAACTAATATTTCTCCCAAAAATAATGCTCCACCAGTAGTTCTCTTTCTATCATCAATGTTTCCAGCCCAATATACATTTGTGTAAACTTTCAGTTCAAAATTGTCCTCCTTGTACCATAAACCATAGTTTTCAGTGTTCTTTACGTATCTCAAAATTATTTTTACAGCCGTCATATGTGATTCCTTAGGATTAGCAAAAACTCTTGCTACAATCCCAACTACATGAGAAATATCTGGTCTACTATGCACAACATACATCAATTTACTAATCATTGATCTATATAATGTTTGATTTACCTCGATTGATTGATCATTCTTTGTTAATTTTCATCCAGTGACCATAGGTGTATCGACCGATTTTGAATCTACCATTCCAAAGGTCTTCAACACTTCAATGATGTACTTTGATTGAGTGATGTATATGCCTTCATTTTGTTGTAAAATTTGCAAACCAAGAAAGAATTTAATCTCTCCAAACATTGACATTTCAAATTCCTTTTTCATTTCATCAACAAATGATTTGCATAAATTATCATGACCTCCAAATATGATATCATCAACAAAAATTTCAGCAATAAGAAGCTTATCATCTAATGTAGAGCATCATGGAAACCATTTACATAATCTAGGATCTTGATGATCCAATCTTCATTTAATCATTAAAATAATTGAAAAGAAGCAAATACTATCTTCTTTCACAAGATCAATCAACAACAAAATACTCATTTGGTTCCTTTAACAAACAACTTCGATATTGTCCCAAGTTTTATAGTTTTCAGAGATTGAGTTATTTGACCCACTAAAACTCCAAACCAAATTTTCTGAAAAAAAAAAAAAAATTAGATAATTCAAATACATTTCACCTCACAAAATCTTAAGGTCTAAGGACCCCATTTTATTCCTCAAACAATTATTGTTTCAGACTGCAAATTTTGATCCATATCCCTATCATAACTCAGAGAATTTGTTCTTTATGCTACTAGGGCATCCAATATATTTCAAAATAAACATCCTTTCCAAATTTCTTAAAAAAAAACTTATTAAATACATATTAATATTGTTTCCAAAAATCTAAGATATGGATTTTTCCATTGGTTAAATCATGAGATAATTAGAAATCATTGCATGTCACTCCATTGAAGAGGGTTTAAAACTAGTCTTCACCAACAATGCCATAACTTTCACAATTCTGCATAAAAATGATTCAAACCAAAAGGAAAAGAAATATTATTCATATATATTTCCAATAAATCCACTTATAATTTTTAACTTTTCCATATTCGTCCATACCAAACAATACAACATGACTTTTCACAGGCATCGTAGAAACTACAAGCAGCAATTTTCACCAAAACGTAGATAACTTATTCATTTCTTTATTAAATTGAACCAAAATAGAAGAATGAGAAAGAGGATTCATTTCACTATCTAACCATTACTATATTATAGGGTTTCCAGGCCATACATGACCGTACAAAGCCTAAAAAAAACAAATTAACACAAAAACACCAATCAAAATACAAGTTGTAAACACACCAATTTGTTCCAAAACTTTCCCCTCATTCTCTATTCTTAAAATCATGATTTGGTTTGACCAATACAACATATTTATAGACTATTTGGTATTTATGAACTATCCAACCACCTTTTAGGCCAATAATCCTCCCCTTTACAACTTATTAGCACCTTTAGCAATTTTTGAATTGTTGCTTTGATAATTTTTATGCAACTTTTGCATTTCAATACAAATGACTCTCAAACCTTGAGTGAACATTCTTAACACATCCAAATGGATTATAGATGATATTTTACCACCTTTTTACCCATACATTGGTTTATTTACATGATTTGACTATATGGACCAACTAGGACCTCTTACTAGGAGTGTTTGACAACTTTCCACAAATTGCTTCAAATAGCCTTACATATTGATTTTTCATGACTCAAAACACATTGATAATATAATATGAACTAAAATATTAATTAAATTGATTTAATGTGATCTTTTGACCTCCATATGTTCATGTGTGCTTAGGTGCTCCTGCACCATCATCAATTTCACCTTTCAAGTATAAATTGTTGTTGTCACTTTTTCTAACAAATCCAATCCTGATAAGATAGGAATGCAGTCTTCCATACCATGTTCTCAGTACTTTTTTCAATCCATATAGTTCTTTGTACAACTTACATACCATGTTCTTCTGATTTGGATCAACAAAACCTTAAGGGTGTTTAATGTATACCTCTTCCTCAAGTATTCCATTCAAAAATGTGGATTTGACATCCATTTGATAAACTTTAAATCCTTTGTAGGTAGCATATGCAAACAATATTCTAACTCCTTCAAATCTAGCAACTGGTGCAAAAGTCTCACCATAATCAATACCTTCTTCTTGTGCATATCCTTTGCATACAAGTCTTGCTTTGTTTCTAGTGACTTCTCCATTTTCATTCAACTTGTTTCTGAATATCCATTTGGTTCTAATTACATTCTTAGAATTCAATCTTGGTACTAATGTCCATTTTTTGTTCTTAAGTATCTCTTTATTTCTTCATTCATGGCTTTAATCTATTCATCATTCTCAAGTGCATCTCTAACAGTTTTAGGTTCAAATTCACAAACTAAGCAAGTGTTATTTCTCAACTTACTTCATGTCATCATGTTAGCTTTCTTGTCTCCAATAATTTAATTCTATGGATGATGTCTCCTCACATAATTTTCAAGTAATGGTTTAATTCTTTGTTCTTCAATGTGTTATTCACACGGTGTAGGATCATGATCTTCATCAATAACTATTTCTTGATTCTTGGTCTGTATAGGCTGATGCTTAGTGTCATTCCCCTATTTCTCAGTAATGTGAGGTTGTTTCTTGGGTAGAGTGTCAGGTTTCTTAATTAATGTAAATCTACCATAATCTTTTTGTTCCTTTTTGCTTTCTTCATCATTTTTCGTAGCAAATTTATCAACTCTCACATTTGCACTTTCAATCATTTTATTAGTAGCTTTATCCAAACAGTTTTAAGCTTTAATTTTAGTAGAATATCCTAAGAATATTTCTTCATCACCTTTTGAATCAAATTTTCCATTTCTATCATCTTTCAAAATGTAACATCTACTTCCAAATATTTTGAAATAACTTACATTTGGTGTGTAACCATACCATATCTCATAGGGTGTTTTGTTTGAATCTTTGTGTACACATCAATAATAACAGCTTCTCTCTAATATACTTGTACAACATCCTTTTTAATCATTAGTGTCCTAGCACAATCAACAATAGATCTATTCCTCCTTTCAGCAATCCCATTATGATGTGGTGTCCTCTGTGCAGAAACCTATCTCTTAATTCTATGCTCATTAAAAAATTTAGTGAGCTCATCATAAATAAACTCACCACCTCTATTTGATCTCAAGCATTTTAACTCTTTTCCACTTTCTTTTTCTACTTTAGCTTTGAACCATTTAAACATATTAAAGGCTTCAGATTTTTATTTCAAGAACATGACAGTCATCATCCTAGAGTAGTCATCAACAAACAAGATAAAATATCTGTCTCCATAATAACTTTGAGTTCTCATAGGACCACAGAAGTTGGTATGAACCAATTCCAAAATAGCATTAGATGAATATTTTTTGCTCTTGAAACTAGATTTTGACAATTTTTCTATTTGAAATTATTTACACATGACATGGTTAGGTTTAGATAAACTTGGTAGACCTCTAACTCTCCTTTTCTTACTTATCTTAACCATGTTGTCAGAATTCACATTGTGTGTGTGAATTTTGTACCTGTTCTATAAACACAACACTTTAGTAAAATATTAGAGGTTAGCTAAAATTGAAATCATGCAAGTAATTGAAAGCTAAACTAACTGAGCGATTTACTGCCTTCTAATAGGTGCGAGTATGATGTTCTCAGATTGTTATCAAGACCAGTGACCTTGACAACACCTAAATGAAGGATTTGAATGCAAAACTGATATGAAATATGAATGCAATTAATCTATTTTTTTGGATTTTAGATGCAATAAGATGAAAAATGATATGAAATCTATGATATGTAAAAATTGATATGATATACTAATCTAGAAATGAAATTCTAATATGATATGCAATGCTATGTAAAATAATGATGATCTCACAAACTTGAATTCCCAAGATGATTCTTCAAGCTTCAATTGTTCAGATTCTTCAAATTTGATATACTATGATTCCTGTAGAGTAAGTTTGCAAATTCGTGAGATAATTTGAGATGAGCTGAAGCCTTAATTTATAGAAATCCAGGGCTTTGAGGATGCATGGAAGAAAGCCATAAATCACTCAAATAACTCAGGTTGATTTTTGAGTTATTTTTAAATAAAGGATATTTAACTCACAAAAACATGCAAAAGCAGAGTTCAACTCAAAATATAGTTTAGATCTAATTGATAATTGATAGTTGTCTGCTTTTCTTGATTGTGCATGTTTTATTTATGAATTAATTTAATAATAAAGTGATTTATTTCCAACTTAACTGATTTTGAAAAATAAAACAATTGATTTATGGGTTAATCAATTATTTTTCAAACTTTTATTCAAAAATAATATTATTAAAAATTGACAACTTGCTTTAATTAATTAAATAAGAATTTAATCAATTATTCATAGGATTTTGGATTTATTGTCAAAATTAAATAATACAATAAATAGAATTAACTTCAATTAAACAATTAAGTGGCATAATTAAATCTAATTAATTAAATATTTAGAATATTCAACTAATCAAACTTTAGGATAAATAGGATTTATCACCAAATAATCATTAAATTAACGATAATTATGATAATTAGGAATATTACTAAGAATATTCCCCGATGCAGAATTTATGATAATCATTTAGGATTTGATGATGTTCAGATGTGCCTTTGGTTAGGACTTTGATGTCGATTTTGTTCGATATGTCGATATAGGAGATTAATGAACCTATAGCCCATCTTTGGGGTATTACATTTTGCTCCTCTTTGAATCACTGTGCGAAGCGCAGTGGTTCAAAGATAGTCTGTGTACAATAAAGATATGAAATTGATATGAAAGATATGATGATATTAGGTCCTGAATGACCAAAGATAATGTTCACTATAGCAACGATGAACCAATGAAACAAAAGTGTCAAAATGCCTGATTCCAAACCTTATGATTGCAAAGAAGTGAGTGACCGATTCCAGACTCGATTGTCCTTAAAAGAATCATGTAGGTATCACATCTGAACCCTTCAGTTACCGAAGAACCAAGGAAATAACACTAATGAACCGATGGTTACAAAAAGTCGATACAGTTTACAAAATTAGGAGAATACCAAATTGATATGGATCTTGATGAATCTGATATGCCCCAAGTGATGATAGATTTTCCCCGAGCGATGAGGTCTTTTTGATGAATTAGTAACTAGACATGGTTGTTGTCTTGATTAATGAGGAAAAATATGATTTCAGCAAAGATATGATTTCAAATTAGATTATAGACTTTGAATGATATGCAATACCATGCCCCCTTCGGGATTAAAATTGAAATCTGACAAGAAAAGTCAGCGTTGATAGTTCAGAAGCATGTTAATTGATTTGAGAAGTGGTTAAACACGTTCAAGAATGCATTCTACATCATTTGGAGGTCCAAAAGATCAATTTTGACTAGGTGAAACCATGAGTTGACCATGGCTGACCAAGTTGAAATTTTGATAGTTTGATGTAAAATAATCAATTAAGTTGAATACTAGATTTCTGTGATGATTGAAGGTTGATTATGTACGCAATTTACAATATGAATGATCTCAGATTTTGATTTTGATCCCGAAAAATGATTCTACTTGCTATTTCATTGGATGGACCTTCATGTAAGATTCAGCTCTTGTTAGATTTGAAGAGACAAGTGGAGAATCGTTTAAGCATTGAAGTTTATCCAACCATTGTGAGATCATGCAAACATGCAAAATGCAAAGAGACATGCAGAATGAAATGCAACCTAAGACCTAGGACCTAGTCACTGATCATGTGTCGATTTGTTATCATCATTGAATTTTTAGGTAATCAGATAAATCAATACAATGCCCACTAGTTATGAAACCATAGACATATGAATATCAATTTGTATGCACAGGAATCAATACAACACCCACTGATTAGGAAACCATGGATATATGAATATTGATTTTGTTTTCAGAATGTTAGATTAGATATAAGCACCAAGGCAAAAATGCCACGATGACTTGAATATCATGTCCATTTTGATATAGCAATTTGTATAAGCATCAAAACATAAACATCATGATGACCTGAATACACCTTGCATGCAAATACATCAAACAGTTAAGAGATCATTCTAAATCCAATGTGAATTACCCATAGTGACCCTTTATCATTCACATCCTTAGGTAAGATCACATTTCACAATAGGAGAAAGAACTCACTTAAAAAGATAATAGTTAGATCAAAACTTCCTTGAATTTTTTGGGTATCAATGGTCGAGGTATGCATGGCCATCCAATTCGAGATAGAGGCTCTTACAGTCAGACACCATTTCAATCCAGAATTTCCAAAGTTGTTAGATTTTCATATACAAGCAGAAGACAAAAAAAAGATTATGCCCCCAGTCATCACTCTCTAAATCCTATAAAGGACATCATCGAAAATCTTATGGGAACACAATAATGCAAAAATCTCAATGCGAATTAGTAAGCATACAAGGAGATAAAAGCATGTAAAAAGCATATATTGTTTTCAGTTTGTGTTGATGTTGATTGCATTGTTGTAGATGAAAAATCCTTTCTGGAGATAAGACTGACTGACTGACTTGAATGAAGCTTCAAAAGGACTCTGATTGGATATGATACATCTAAGATACATTGAAGGCCATAGGATATGACATTGATTTCCCCCAAGTGTTAAGCATTGATAGGATATAGACGCTTGAGCTGATTGGTGTACAAACTGACTTATTGAAAATAGGAATGTGAAAACAAACTGGGAGATATGTACAAACTAAAGCAAGACTAAAATTTGGGAAAGACCAAGATCGCGCTGATAGATGGAGCATGTTGAAACAAGTGGCACCCATTTGCCAGGTTTTCACCATCTTGCAAGAGATTCTATTTTTACTACCAAGGTGCCTGTTTCCAAGTTTTCACCAAGGCACTTTTTTTCTTTTTCTCATTTTTTTGTGAATCATCAAGGTGCCTATTGCTAGGTTTTCACCAAGATGTTCATTTTTTCAAGATTTTTTCAGATTTTTAATATTTTTTAGGACATTTTCTAATTTTTAAGATTTTTTCAAGACATTTTACCATAGACTAAATGCCTTAGGCATAGAATTTCTTCAAATGGAGAATGTTGATTGGTTCTCAGAGTTGTTCTCCTTTAGTTGTTGAGAGTTGATAGGCACTAGAGCCAAAAGTAGAAGTGATTACAAAAGGACCCAGCTAGTTGGGTTCAAACTTCCCCTTGCGTTCTCGATGTGATTGATTTTTAAGATTTTCTCTCAAGACTAGATCACCAACCTGAAATTCTTTGTGTCTGAATTTCTTTTTGTAGCCTCTAGAAATTCTCTTCTAATATACTCTGAGATGATCATACGTTGCTTGTCTATGCCCATCTAGTAGTTCAAGTTCTTGCAACCTAGACACTCTGTAGTCATCATCAGTTACTAGACCATGCATTTTGATTCTTAGTGATGGGATTTCAACCTCAATAGGTAGTACCGCTTCAGACCCATAAACTAAAGTGAAAGGTGTATCCCTAGTAGGTGTTCTGATACTTGTTTTGTAGGCCCAGAGAGCTGGATTGATCATGAGATGCCAGTCTCTTCCTATTTTATTAACTGTATGATGCAAGATTTTCAATAGATTCTTGTTAGAAGCCTCTGCTTGTCCATTCCCTTGAGGATAGTAGATAGAAGACCAATGTTGTGTGATCTTGAATTTGGCACATAGATCATCTAGGTCTTTGTTCTTGAATAGTCCATCGTTATCTATGATTATGGAATGAGGTATCCCATATCTGTATATGATATAGTTCAATATGAACATAGAGATTTGTTTTCTAGTTGCTTGTGTCAAAAGGACTGCTTCTACCCATTTTGTAAAATAATTTGTAGCTGTGATTATATGGTTATGTCCATTAGAAGAATGAGGATGTATAGCTCCTATAAGATCAAATGCCCATTGGTGAAAAGGCCATCGTGTAGTAAAGGGAATTAGATCTCTCCTTGGAGCATGAATTAAGTTGCCATGCACTTGGCACTTTTGACAATTCTTAGCAAACTTGATAGACTCTTTCTCCATTTCAAGCCAATAGTACCCAGCCCTAATAAGTTTTTGAGCTAGTGTTAAACCGTTCAAGTGTGACCCACAAATACCATCATGGACTTCCTCTAACACACATTGAGACTCTTCCCATTCTAAACATCTAAGTAGTGTACCATTTAGAACTCATTTATATAGATCGTGACCAATGATGACATATCAGGAGGCATTTCAGATAAGGTATCTCTTTTCATGGCGGTTGAAGGTATCAGGAATGATTTGGTGTTGGAGATAGGAAAATAGGTTTTTGTATCTAGATGAATCATGACCAACAACAGTGCAGATCATGTGGGTTTCAAGGGAATCATATGCAGGATAAGAAAGTGCTTCCACCAAGAACTCATAGCGTAGCTCATGTTCAGGTTGCTATAATAAAGTAGATAATGTTGCCATTGCATCGATAGCCTTATTCTTCATTCTAGGAATTTGCTCAAATGTGATAGATATGAAATACTTCTTTAAATCATCTACCATTCTCTTGTAAGGAATGAGCTTTTCATCTTTAGTTTGGTATACATCATTGACTTGATGAATAACAAGTTGAGAGTCTCCATGAATGTGTAGCTCTGTTACTCTCCATTCAATTGCTATTTTCATACCATTCAAAGGGGCTTCATATTTTTCAATATTGTTTGTGCAATGAAACTTTAATCTAAATGCTTTTGGGATTGAGTATCCTTGAGGAGTTATGAACAATATGCCTGCTCCAGATCCATTCTGTGTATAGGAGCCATCAAAGAATAACTGCCATTCTCTAGAAGAAAGAGTCATGATAGAGGAATTTGGAAATTCCATTTGCATTGGTGTATCATCAATCATAGGTGCATCTGCTAATTGATTAGCAATAACCTATCCTTTGATATATTTTCATTCCACATATTCAATGTCAAATTCACTTAAGAGCATGACCCATTTAGCTAATCTACCTATGAGGGCAGCTTTTCTTAGAAGGTACTTGAGTGAATCAATCTTAGCTACCAAATGTGTGGTATGAGCTAACATGTAATGTCTCAGTTTCTGTGATGCAAAGATCACAGCTAGACAAGCTTTCTCAATCATTGAATAGTTCTTCTCATATGCAACCAATGTTCTACTGATATAGTATATAGCTCTTTCCTTTTTGTTCCCATCATGTTGTGCTAGCAATGCCCCCAGTGATGTATCTGTTGCAGAGACATATAAGATCAATGGCTTCCCATGAATAGGAGGCATCAAGATAGGAGGATTTGATAGATATTTCTTGATATGGTCAAAGTTCTTTTTACATTCTTCATTCCATGCAAAGGTCACACCTTTATGTAATGTTTTTGTAAAAGGTTGTGATATATCAACAAGCTGTGATATGAATCTTCTGATAGATTGCACTCTCCCTTGTAAGGTTCTCATTTGACTGATATTCTTGGGAGGTTGCATCTTTATTATAGCCTTGACTTTAGCTAGATCAACTTCAATGCCCTTCTTTTAAACTATGTATCCTAAGAGCTTTCTAGAAGTGACACCAAAAGCACACTTCTTAGGATTTAGTCAGAGACTAAACTTTTCCATTCTGTCTAGGATCATGCTCAAGTCCTTTAGATGTTTAGTTCTAATCATAGATTTTTCTAAAGTATCATCAACATAATCTTCCATAGTTTGATGCGTCATGTCATGGAAAATAGATGTCATTGCTCTTTGATATGTAGTACCAGCATTTTTAAGCCCAAATGGCATGACATTCCAATAGAAGATACCCCATGCACATGTGAAAGCAGTTTTCTCTTGATCCTCTGGCATAATTTTTATTTGGTTATATCCATAGAAACCATCCATTAAGGAATACATCTCGAAACCCACAGTCATGTCCACTATCATATCAATGTTAGGTAGCAGAAAATCATCCTTAGGGCATGCTCTATTCACATCTCTAAAGTTTGTGCACACCCTGATTGAACCATCTGGTTTAGAAATAGGTACAATATTGGAGATCCACTCTGCATAGTCAATGACATGGATGAACCCGGCTTTTAGTAGCTTCTCTAATTCAGCTTTTACCAAGAGTGCAACATGAGGATGCATCTTTCTCAATTTTTGCTTGACAGGTTTGACATTTGGAGCAATAGATAAATGATGCATTATAAGATTAGGATCCAACCCTGGCATATCTGAATATTTCCATGCAAAGTTGATCTTCTTTTCTATTAAAAATGTTGTAAATTTTTGCTTCTCTTCATCTGATAAAGATTGTGCTACATGGATCAATTGTGGTTCATTTGTTGTACCCAAATTGATAGATTGAGTGGGCTCAATTAGAACTAGAGATCTATCCTATAAATGACTCGAAAGGATATCAAATATCTCACCCTTAGGCACCTCAAAGAGGTTTTCACCTTTGGATACGTCTTTTATTTTTACTTTTGTAAGTTCTGAGACTGCCACAAAGTGGTTTTCACCCTCAGAACTCTTTTTCTTTTTCTTTTTATTCTTATTTTTCTGACTGAGATATTTGATGTCTGACTCTATCATGCTAACGCTCAGTTCACTGATGGAAGTACTCATAAGCTCAACTGCATTGAGGTAGCAAGCAAGGGCATAGTCATTTGGGAAGGTATAAATACCATGGCTCAGATTTGTGGAGGTTTGATCAATAAGTTCTAGATATTGGAAAGTCAAAGTGGGGAAAGATTAGGAAATGGTGTTTATGGATATGGATCTATCATCATTGGTCCTAACCCAACGCTCAATTTAAAAGGTGATATTACAACTTAAGACATTCAATTCATGAATAGGCTCAATGTCATTGTGGGAGTCCAATGCAGCTATAGGTGGATTAGACTCGATAGGTTCATCATTTCACTCTAGACTTACGTTGGGATTAGGTGCATATTGGTGAATAACATTAACATGTTTCTCTATAATAAGCTCATCTGGTTCTGGAATGGCTCCCCATTCATAGTCATTTGATTCAGCCTCTGATTCAGGATCTCTAGGAAATCTCAGAACATGAGTAAAGTCAGGGTGAATACCCCAAGAAGGGTTACCCTCAGATTCTGATTTGAATTAATACTCATGAGAATTAGTTTCAAAATAACTACCACCTTCTTCTTGATCCTCTTTTTGATTATTTTTGAGATTTTTTGGTTCTTGTGTTGCAACTATCTCTTGATTGATAGTAGGTTCTTGTGTGTCTACTGTTGGTACTCAAAAATGCAACATGGGTTTTGAGTACCATGTTAAAATTTTGCAATTTGAAGCTCTTTAAATCATTTTCATGCATATGTACTCGACTATCAATTTGAATCTTATGAGGTGTTCTAGGTGTTGAACACACTTCATTCAATATGTGCATGCATTTTATGATATTATTTTGTCATCCTGAATCATTTGGTGAAGTCCCATTTTGAGCAAATGTCAAATTGCATAATTCTACTTAAATGCCAAATCACTGTCGGAGGCCCTGTTCAGTTGATTATATCTTCTTCTCAAAGATTGATCATAATGTGCTGGTGGTTGCATCATATTGTAGACATGGAAATTATTCATCATGCCAATTTTCAACTCCCCATGAGTTCATTTGGTCACTTTGCCAGAGCCATTCCATTTGCAGAATGTCAATGTTCTCTGAGAATGCATCGTTCAGATTTTCAGTCACATTTTTTATCATAACTCAAAAAATACAAACTGGGTCGGGCTAAATTTTACATATGTTTGAGAAGACTATGTGCATTGTACAAAAAAAAATTTAGAAAAACCCAGTTTCAAAATAAAAAGTTATGGTTCTCTGTGTACCGACAGCCATGAAAAATCAGCATTCTCTTCATAAAGTTTAGTCCCACATTGCTCTAAATTTTGAAATTTGAAGTGTTTATATGCAAATCTACAAACATATGAAGTAAATCAAAAGGAAGAAGCTATGCTTGTCCATGCTTGTGCATCTACCTTGGTTTCCGTGCAAGTGGGCCCAGAAGAAATTTTGGAGAAAAATGCTGGCGAAAAATGTTAGTCTCCAAATCTCCAAATGCTAGTGGTTAAGCCACTAACATTCAGAGATCTAGAGACTAACTGCTAGAGGTTAGTCTCCAAATCTCTAGATGTTAGTGGTTAAGTCACTAACATCTAGAGATCTAAAGACTAACCGCTAGAGGTTAGTCTCCAAGTCTCCAGATGTTAGTGGTTAAGTCACTAACATCTAGAGATCTAGAGACTAACCGCTAGAGGTTAGTCTCCAAGTCTCCAGATGTTAGTGGTTAAGCCACTAACATCTAGAGATCTAGAGACTAACCGCTAGAAGTTAGTCTCCAAGTCTCTAGATGTTAGTGGTTAAGCCACTAACATCTAGAGATCTAGAGACTAGTTAGTCTCCAGATCTCCAAATAAGAAGCAAAGAGAGGAAATGATCATGAGACTTGGAGACTAGTCTCCAAATCTCCAAGTCTCCAAATCTCCAAATGAAAGTTAGTCTCCAAATCTCATGAAAAAAAGTGGAGAGAGAAAATTATCTTGAGATCTAGAGACTAAAGGTAAGCAGCAAATGAGGAGATGACAAGTGGCAACTTCTGATGGCATGTGCAGATTTTAAAGTTAAAAAAAGATTTAAAATGTTATAAAGTTCAGACATTTGAGAAATTTTGAATTTTTTTAATGATAGAGTTGTTCACGGAAAAATGTCTGAGAATTTCATTTTTTATCAGAATATGGCAGTATTATATATTTTCAAAAATGCCAGAAGATGACAGATGCAATGATGGCAGTTAGAACTAGATTAGATCAAGTTGTTGAGACCAGTAAAGGCTTTTAAATCTATGACCAGATTTTGGGGAGATTTTTTCTTCCAAAATTAATTGATTTTTGCAAATCCAGCAGAGGGAATGAATCAGATTTTTAAGAGATGAAAGGATAATGACAAACTCATAAAATTAATGATAAAGAATGAGAATTTTAAGGTGGCAAGTGAAATCAGATATTTTTGAAGGGGCAAAAAGAGATCAGATATTTTGAGAAGATAGATATTTTCCAATTTGGAAGCATCCGGGAAGATCATATTTTTAGATATTTTAAAAGGAGAATGAAATCAGATTGCAAACAGGTGTTGATCCAGCATAGACTTTAGGTTTTCTCTCTGAGTCTATTTATTCTATTCTTTTCTCATTGTAAAAGGTTCTTGGTTCTACTTCTATTTTTTCCTATTTTGGTAGAAGAACCCTATGACTGCTCTATTGTGAGCATGTCTCTAAATGATAAATTTTTGAATTTCTTTGTATAGCATATTTATAGTTTTATGTCTAAATTCCTAAACTTTGAAGCTTTGTATGTAATAGACAGGTTTATTTTTAATGGAATACACTGCAATTTCTATCTTACTTTGTTATTGTCTCTTCACTCTGTGTTATGCTCTTGTATGTTTTGACTTGTAAGGCATTTGAAAACATACCAGCTACAAGGTAGTTTGTTTAATTATTTGTGAGTTTCTCTCAAGGAGAGGATTAAATTTCATAAATAGTTTTAGAGAGTAGACATATGTGTTAAGATTTTGATAATTACAATATAAGAGTGACAGAATAAATTGTAAGGCATTATATTCAGATTGTGGGTAGTTTGTAAGGCATTCTATTGTGTTTCCTTGAGATCTTCATGTATATTCACATTCAGACTCTTTTGCCCAATGGAATAGGCACTGGTTGGCTGTTAGTGATGTAGTTATCTTTGAGTCATTAAAAAACAAAATTTCATTACCAGTTCTTTTCTATTTTAAGTTCATGCACATTGTAAAAGAATTGTATCTAGGTGATATAGTTCATCTTTGTTGATTCCTTGAAGAGAGAATCAAAAGGTTAGCCTTCCTTGAGTTCAACTCATAAAAAGAAGAAGGATTTATGTCCTTATTTCCATTGTCATGTTGTTACATTTATAAGTTCATTTGTCATATTTTGTAGCAGGTTGTTCTCAGCTGTTTACAAAATTATATTTTATTGAAGTAGATTTGAGTAACACAATAGCATGATAGTGAAGAACTAATCCACTAATCAAAAGTTTACTTGGAATATAGTAACCTGTTCATAGGCAATACCCGCCTGAGTCTTGTGGAGCTCGAAGCAGAAGGAGGATCTTATCCAATCCTCATCAATTAGGATTTTCTTGCAAACTTGGAGCCCCTTTTTATCTGAGAATCAAGTCCATATTTTTTCAAGTTTGATCCCACAAGAAAAAACCCTAACAAAATACATTAATTCTTTTGATTGGATCATCTTTATCATCAAGAAGGTCTTTGATCTCTTTAGGCAATTTTTCATAGGGGATGAGTTCTGAGCTGTCTGAATCACTATCTAATGGTTTTGTTTCTTCTTTCTTAAGAAGAGGTTCTCCTGGTGTGATCTTCTCTATGACATGAGAACAATTTCCTTTGAGGTGATAGGGTTTCTTTTTAAAGCCTAAGCCAACTTTGTCTTTATTTTCTCAACCAGTATGTGGGAGAGGTACCTCAAGACCTTTTCCTTGGACTCCTAGAGGTCCTTTACTTGAATATCCCATCTTAGCTATTAATTTATCTCCTAGGCCATATGACTTAGAAAAATCTTTGGATACTGTAGAATCATGAGTTTGGACAACTGGGGATTCTAGTTTGTCTTTGTATAGCCATGATAGCACAGCTTCATCCTCTTCAAACTCTTGCTTGGATACTTTTTCTGCTACAAAATTCTTTTTATATGCTTCAAGAGGTTCCTTAGGTTCGGGCTTGGATTGTTTCAAAGATTTTCCATAAGATTTAGGTGAGATAGGGAGATATGTCAAAGATAAGACTGGCTCCATAGTATATTCTCCCATACTATTTTCTTTGATATTAACCTCTTTTGCAAGATCTTCCATTTTAGATGTGGATGCCTCTTTAGTTGATTCAATGGAAGATTCTCTATTATTAGGCACAAGCTTATTTGCACTTTCCTTCAATGTATTGCAAGTTGTATTCAAATCTGTGGGGATAGTAACCTCTACTCCTTCATAAGGAAACTTCAAACATTGATGGTATGTAGAAGGAATAGCTTGCATTTCATGTATCCATGGTCTCCCTAGGAGGATTTTGTAAGCCAAAGGTAGATCAAGAACTTGACATATAGTATCTCTGATAACTAGACCTGCTCTGATAGGTAAGATAATGGTGCCTTTAGAAGATCTTTCTTATTCATCATAGGCTTTGATAGTTATTTTCTTTCTAGGATCAATAGCCAATTCTAAAAATCCCAATTGTGTGATCAAGTTGTAAGAACAAATGTTTAGGCCCGTGCCTCCATCTATCAACACACGTTTGACTCTATGGTTCTGGATCAAGACTTCTATATGCAAAGGCTGATTATGCGGGTGACTCAAGGAGTTGTCATCTTCCTCTAAAAAGGAGATATATTGTGGAGATGTAAGATGTCCAACCATAGTCTGGAACCTGTCTAAATCAAGGTCATCAAGAACATTGGAACTGAGCAAAGCTTTGTCTAGGATAGCTCTATGAGCAAGAGAGATCCGAAGTAACTCAAACATGGAGATTTTTGCATTAGTGTGTTGGAGTTGTTGGACAATGCTATAAGATGTTGGCCTTATATCTTTAGAATTAGAAGATTTAGAAATAGCCTTCTGTTTGGAAGCGGAAGAAAGATTGAAGGGTATCTTAGGGACATTAGATGAATCTGGGATTTGTCCTTTCAGATGTGCCTGAGCTTGTGATCGAGTAACTGCATTAGCTGAGGAATGATCTCTTTCTCTTCATACAATTGTGATGACATTGCAACTTTTAGAGAGACATGGTTCAACCATATTGATGACAGCATTATTTCCAGGGTATGCATAGTTGACTTTTGCCCCCATATTAGGCTGAGAAGTTGAAACTCCTTGTTGTGGAAATGGTTCTGTAAATTCTGTATGATCATTATTGCTCTTAGGATTGTCAACTATGATGTATCCACTATCGATTAGATCTTGAATGGTGTGTTTCAACCGTAAGCAATTATTAGTTTTGTCACCTTTACCTCGATGGAAATCACATAATTCATTTTCTTTCCACTAATGTGGCTTAGGGTCTGGATCAAATTGTCAGATTGCTGGCAAAGAGATGATGTTATTAGCCAGTAGAGTTCTCATAGCTGATTCTAAAGATTCTCCAAGAGGAGTGAACTTTCACTTTTTATCCCAAGGTTTGTATTCTGGCTTCTTTTGGAATGGTTCAGATGACTTTTGTTCTAAAGCTTTAATAGCTTGGGAACCAAGAGTTAGGTTGTAGGCTGGTGCCTTTGATGGGGCACATATAGTGTCAACAACACCATCTATGACAATGCCTTTATTCTTGTTCCAGTTTTTGTTCTTGTCTTTAGAATTGGATCTTGATTCGTACTTATCTTTTTGAAGTGTGATTTCTCCTTTTTTCACAAGCACTTTTTTTTATTTTGATAGCATTGTCCACCATCTTATCAAAAGATGTATGATCTTGAATTTGTAGAGGATAATTGATTTTTGGAACAAGGTTATTGATGAAGATTTCCAGTTTTTCTATTTCTAGAATAGGTCTAGCATATAGAGAGAACTTCTTCCTCCATCTCTTAAGAAATGTTAGGAATGGTTCCCCTGGATATTGCTTGAGATTACAAATATCAATCATGGTGACTGGATGTTGAATATTGTAGGAGTATTGCTGATAAAACAATTTGATCAACTCCTCAAAATTTTTGATAGTAGAAGGCAATCTAGAGAACCAGTGGATGGCTACTCCCCCTAGGGATCGAGGGAAGAGATGCATCAGATAGGTTGGTTCATGCATGAACTCCATAGATTGTGTACAGAATTCTTTGACATGATCTTGAGGATCTGAGTGTCCATCATACTTATCATACATAGGCATCTCCACTCTTTTTGTGAATGGTGGCATGTACAAGTCTTTATCGAATGGAAAAGGACATAGGGCCTCCATGGAGAACTCCCTGGGTTCCTTTTCTTTTTCATGGTTAAGTTTGACTTGCATGGCATGCATTTGTTTCATCATAGCTATGAGTGGAGTTTCTTCCTCATGCGTAATGATATCTTCAACATTAAATTTGGGAGGAATTTTAGCTCCTTGATGAGCTAATTGTAAAAAGTATGCCTCTCTATCTTCTTTCAAGAAATGCTTCATCATTCGTTTGAAGTTATCATCATTTAGATATTGAGAAATTTCTTCAAGTGTGGGTTCCTAATCTGCACCATGTTGAGATTGAGCTCTTTGAGAGCCAAATTTTGTCCCTGCTTGAGACATGGTAGGAGTTTGTGGACTCCCTAGGATAGATTAATGTGGGGTTTGTTGGGTACCTCAGTGAGTTGATGGAGGAATGTAACTAGTTTTTAATCGAAGGTTGCCAGCACCGTCATCTTCGTAAAGACCAGAATCATGGATTTGCTCAAAAGTTGGACCTATGTGAGTCAAAGGTAAAGTATGAGATATTTCCCCAGATTTCTTGTGGGAGGAAGCTCTAGTTTCCACCATTAACCTTGGGTGAAGCCAAAGAATAAGATGAAGACAACTGAAGAATGAATTGAATCAAGATGACTAGATGACACAACCTTGTCAAGGTTTGATTGGTTTGAAGATTCAATTAGATGTGGGTGAAGGATATTTTGCCTTGGATGTATGGGTAGATTCCCAAAAGATAGTGGACAAGATATCACAACACTTAGTCATTTTGATGATTGATTGAAGATTGATAGTTATGACAAGGTTTTGACACAAGATGATAAAGACTCAAATTGATTAAACAGAAGGCTAAATAAGATTCAAAAGGCCACTTTAGGAAAATGATTGGATTCTCAGTAGTTGTTTCTCTCTTCCCGACACTGTAATTTGTTCGACAGATTTTGGAAATAGGCTGAAAAAGCTAAGTATCTGGCAATTCTGACAACTTTCAAAATTTTCCCAAACGACACTCTGCAGACTCGTACGACAGTGGGTATGCTATGAAATGACAATTGAAAAGCTTGTATGATAGTTGCAAAACTCGCACGATAGTTGCTAGCAGGATTTGACTTTTTTTATTTGACTGGCAGAAAGACTCGTACGACACTGGGTTCTTTACCATACGACAGTTGGGTAGTAATGAAATGACATTTGATGAAAACTCGTATGACTTTCTGACCTCCTGAGATGAATTTTGACTCTAGAAAGGAATTTCACTTCAAATTTTGCAAATTTAGGGTTTTCAGTTTCAGATTGTTTGCAAATTTCAATGTCTAGATTTAAGGATTGTAACAGATTTGTTCATTTTTAGTAACCAGATAGATAAACAAGCACACAAAATAGCAAGAAAGTGATTTCAAGCATGTCTAAAAACAATGAACAAGGGAAAAAGCAACCTTGTGCATGAACAATCAAGTGACTTATTTGTGCTAATCTTTAGAAGTGCTAATTGTGTATGTTCCAAAAAGTTTTGCATTAATGCACATATTCCTAGAAAATGAAAATTTGGCCTCACTAGGGTTTTTAGTAATGGTTTGACTCTGCAAATTTTATGATCCAAGAGGGCGAACTCCAATCTAGGTGCACCAGGGCTTTGACATAGTCTGAGAACTTAATCTTCAGGATCTGCTAGGGAGATCTGACAGCCCAACAAGAGACCACACCTATGGAGATTTCTTCCAATGGGACATTTATATAGCAGTTGTCACTACCACAGTGAAAATGGCTATTACCACTTGAGGTTCGGTCAACGTGGTTGACCCAATTAAGGGAATGTCCACTACGGTTAACCCTCTCTAAAGGTTAATCACAAAATATACCACATGGAGACTGGTTCCAGATTCAAAGATTTGGGTTTATGGTACTATCCAAAAAGGAAGTAAAGCATAATCCCCTAGCCTTTTCACTTTTAACCCAAACAAAGAAAATAGATTAATCTGACATGCTAAGACCAAGATTATCTCACAAAGATCTATGACATCAACCCCTTATGCTCTATCAACCTCTTTGGAGAGAGAATGCCTCGATCAAAAGTTGAAGACACACAGATCTAGTGGAACGTGAGACTCCCTCAGTATCCTCCCCACCTACAAGGGATCCTTCATTGAGAAGAGTTTCGCTGGAAACCCACTCTCTCAAGATCCACAAATAGTGTTCATGGGGCCTAATTACTATGTGTAACAAAGATGCTGAAAGCAAACTATGTTCATTTTTATAGCCCAAATGAAGTCTGTGATAGGAAAGCAATGAAAGTCACTCAAGCTAGACACATGAGATGTTTGTTTTAGATCCAAAATCAAAGTCTTATCAGCTAAGAAGATTACCTGAATTCCTCACAACATGCTTAGTAGATTTTTACCTATTTTTATCAATTCTTGCACTTTTTCCAATCAAAACCAGTAGGAGTCAATCAAAAATAGAGAATTTCAATTGTTAAGATTAGTCGTTAGTCAAAATTTGAAAACCAAATATGACAAACTACCCTGAAAAATGAAACGACAATGAAAACCTAGTGCCAAAACCTGTACGACAATGGGTTTGCTTCCAGACGATAATCTAGAAACTCGTACGACACTGGGTGTATGATGATACGACAATTGAACTTCCAAATGATAGTGTGTACAGTCTAGCTTGATTCTCAATCCAATAGACTGTCGTATGATGGTGGCTATAGTTTGAGATGACTTTTGTTAGAAACTCATACAAAAATTGTATGGATAGAATTTAAAAATTGCAATTTTGGCTCATAAATCGAGAAGAAAAGACAAAAATTGATAGAATTGAATTGGAAACTCATTTCAAGGCCCCACGGTGGGCACTAGAAATGTGTGTGTGAATTTTGTACCTATTCTATAAACACAACACTTCAGTAAAACATTAGAGGTTAGCTAAAATTGAAATCATGCAAGTAATTGAAAGCTAAACTAACCAAGCGATTTACTGCCTTCTAATAGGTGCGAGTATGATGTTCTCAATTTGTTATCGAGATCAGTGACCTTGATGACACCTAAATGAAGGATTTGAATGCAAAACTGATATGAAATATGAATACAATTAATCTATTTTTTTGGATTTTAGATGCAATAAGATGAAAAACGATATGAAATCTATGATATGTAAAAACTGATATGATATACTAATCTAGAAATGAAATTCTAATATGATATGAAATGCTATGTAAAATAATGATGATCTCACAAACTTGAATTCCCAAGATGATTCTTCAAGCTTCAATTGTTTAGATTCTTCAAATTTGATATGCTATGATGTGCCTTTGGTTAGGACTTTGATGTCAATTTTGTTCGATATGTCGATATAAGAGATTAATGAACCTATAGCCCATTTTTGGGGTATTACACACATGACATAACCTTTTGTGTCATAACCACACATCTTCAATTCTAGCCAACAAACAAGAAGTTTTAGCATTATCAAGATAAAATAGATTACCTTTAGATTGTTCACCAGTACCGACCAACTTTCCAATCTCATCATAGATATTCACCTTTATGTTCTCAAATGCAACTTGGTGACCTATGTTATTTAGTTGTGCTATGTACTCAATAGATAATAGATAATTCCCTTCACCCAATATGCATTCTCACATTTGATCTTATTCTTCAACAAGATAGATCCTTTTCCTTTTACTAGACAAGGTGTATCATTTTCCATTTTAAAAAATCCACCATTATAATGTTCAAGGTATTCAAATTTTTCTTCATCACCAGTCATGTGATGTGTACAGCCACTATCAATAATCCAAGTATCATTCTTGATAACTTTATAAATAAGTGTTATTTCAACATACCTTTCTTCTTCTGAATCTTCTTTCAAAGCTACGAATACCACCTCAATGTCTTCATCAATGTCAATGTCAGTGTCATCATCATCATCATCTTCAACAAGGTAACATGCCTTCTTGCCTTTGTCTTTGTAGTCTCGATTACTTCTTCTATCATACTTTTGGTTACCTCTTTATTCTCAGTTATCTCTCTTGTCAAGTTTCCTTTCACTGGATCTTTCATTATCTTTGTCATCTTCTTTCTTGTTTGGACATCTAGCTGCAATGTAGCCAATTTCTTTACAATTAAAGCATACTAAAGCTAGTTTTCCTTTATATCTTACTTTACCTTGTTGTTGTCTTCTAGCCATTAATGCTTCAATCTCATCAAGTTCATCATCATCATTGTCACTATCACTCTCATTTCTTATCATGTGTTTACTTCTTGATTTAGCAATTTTCAAGGATGACATAAATGCAGAATTAACAATAGGAACAATACTGTTATCAAAGTTACTCAACTCAAAAGAACTTAATCTACCGATCATACTATCAAGTGTAAGATGATTACCTAGAGCTGATATCATTTCATGTATTTTAGAGACTCTAATAGCATAAGTAGGCATAAAGGTTCTAATAATTTTACTTACAATAGTATCTTCTTCAATAATACCTCTTGCTCCTCGGATAGTATTGACAATCTCCTTATTTCAGTTGATGTATTGTGAAATGTTTTCTCCTTCTTTCATTTTCATATCATCAAACTTTCCTCTAAGACTTTCAACTTTATCCCTCAGTGCATTTTCATCTCCACTGTGAACTAGTGCAAGCTTATCCCACATCTATTTAGAAGTAGTACATGTCTTGACATCTTCAAATTCAGCATCTAATAAGGAAGCAACAATCTCTATCATTGAAACATTGTGTTCATGTCTATCTCTCATCTGATTAACAATCAAGGGTCTAGTGGCTTGGATGAAATCATTATCCAAGTACTATATAGAAGATTCTCCAATTCTAGAGAAATGCAATCTCATTTTTCTTTGCCATGTCGAGAAGTTATCTTTGTTTAGCTTTGGCACCTCTCTCTTATACATCTTGTGATCTTTAGCTTAAGTCCTTCAATCTTTTTTTTCCAAGTACTTTTCTCTAATACCAATTGTTATATAACTAAGAGGGGGGTGAATTAGTTAAGTCCAGTTATCCTAGAGTTCCAAATCTCCCAAATATATATATTAAAACCTTTCAATCAAATAATCAACTTGATAAGACATCAATTGTGTCTTTGCCTATATTTATTGATTACCAATAAATTAAATATTGTGTTTACTAATCTAACTAGTTATGAAATGTGTAAATTAAAATATCAATGCAACACATCCATACACATATATAACACATAGATTTTAACATGGAAACCCTATTAGGGGAAAACCCAACTGGAACGGATAACCCAAATAATTCACTCTTCTAAAGTGAGCTCGGTTAGGAGCCAAACATGTTAAAGGTTATAAAAATACATTGTGAGCTGTAACTTGGTTAGAGGATTTATCACTAATAGTTCTTCTTTGACCATGCATTCACTATGGGGTCAACAAGAAAACAATTAGCATTCATTGAATGTCATATTGAAATACAAAAGACTGTTAAGTCCCACTCGGTTAAGAGATTTATCTGTAGCAATGGTTAAACTGATTCAGTAATGATCTAATTCAAATATGACTTTGATTTGTAGATTTTTAGATCTATGATAAGCTCAAAATACCTATGATAAATAACTAATTCAATCCTTCATTCCCTCCAACTCTATTTTTCTTGTTATATCATTTTTCTAATGCTCAGTGTTGTCTACAATTTGCTCGGTTCTGTCTTCAACCAGTTTGATCAATTTTGCATGAAAACAATAATTTTCACATGTATTCTCCTATAGTATCCTAGACTCAATAATGAATCTCATGTCTCCTTATATCGACATCATAAACCATTTTATTTCCATTTGTAGATTTTGCCTCATAATCTTCACCGTTCATTTTGTCACTTTAACATTCCTCGTCAATTGTTTCATCAACATGTTTCATTCTCCTTCATCCAATCAATCTTGAACTTTTTCAACCATTAGATCATCATTAAAAAAATTATCTTCTAACTCAAAATCATAAGCAATTGTTCAGCTCATCATTTTAGTCAGTTGTTCCAAACTTCATTTTTTTATTTCACTCAATCAATACCAAAATGCATCAGTGATTACTAGCTCCGTTAATACTATACTCAATATATAGTACACCTACTCGGTGTTCACTATTCCAACTTGGTGTATACTGAAATATTTATTTACCAACCACATAAACTTGTTCAGTTTTGATCTTCAATACACAATAGAATCATGTAATACAATCAAGTCATCAACATGATGCCATAGACTCATCAATAGATTACCCAATGTATACCATATCCATATCTTACTCATCCATCCCATCTTCATGTAGATATCTCATTCCTTTACCATTTTCCTTCTTTATATGTTTTTAACCATCATGACAAGTACAGTCAAAACTACTTGACATCAATGACAATACATTGACTGATTTAATTGTCTTGCATATACTTTGGTAGCTCGGTGATCATCAATCATTATCTTTCAATTATCCATTCCATTGCCAAACTTTCCTTCAAGATATTCAATTAGTTGTAGCTTATCATTTCCTTCATCAGCCCTTCAAAAATTCCTCACACATATCTAAACTCCTTCTTCATCCCTAGAAGTGGTTTCATGTCAAGTGGACAATTTGAAGTGTGAAGAAATAAATATCAATAAAGATAAATATTGAGAGACCATCCATCCTTATCCAATGGTTGACCAAGGTCCCACATCCCTAGAGTCCCATGATGATTCCTTCATCACCTTTCATTTATTCTAAGATGATATGCTTCCACCTCAAGAGCTATGTAACCCTCTATCTCCTACATTATTTTCACTTTCTAAGTAAGATCAAGCTATTCCTTCCATCATCTCTAATGATATTATTGAAAATTGAGAGAAAAGCACTCTACCTACATTATCCAAAGATCCTTGTCAAGATCAGAATATCCCAGAAACTCCTTGTCATAATCCTCCACATCCATCTCAAAAATATCCCATTTTTCCTACTCCTTTTCATAAGAAATATTTTGTTGCTCCTATAAAAATTTCTCCTATCAAAGCTACTCATGAGAATATTGGTATAAATATGGACCTTACAGATCATATCCTTGGCCATGATGCTCACTCTGCAGATGTTGATATCCCTTTCACACCTTATTTTTCTCCATTTATACATGAGAATCATCCTTCACTATCCTCCAAATCCATCTTTGGTCCTTATATCCCAAATTTGACACCTTCATATCTTGCATTCATATTGGGACCTTATATCGCCCCATCCACTATACCTCTCTGTCCTATCTTGTCATACACTTCCTCCATCATACCTCAAGATCAACAAAGACCAACATCCTTGAAAAAATTTCATCTTCCCATCCATCTAAACCAACCATATCAACCTCATCCATCCACCAGTCCCAAGTCTTTTTGAAGCAATTTGGATGTGCAACATAAAAATCATAAATACAAGAATCCACTTACATATGAAGATCACCATATCCTATCTAATCAACATGTGGCTAAAAAGGAGAATAAAATATTCAAGAGACCACAAGGGTCCGCTAAGAAAAGAAGAAAATTAAAGAAAATATGGGTTCCTAAATCCATCATGGAAGAATTATGATCAAAATCACCTAAAATTAAAGAAAAATCAAAAGCTATGTGGATTCCCAAGTTTCTCTTAAATGACTTGAATATAAAAGAAAAATCAAATTTGACATTCAAGCTTCTAAGGACTTCCACTTTGTATCTCATCTTAAAATGGAAGCACTTCCATGTTAAGAGTGTTTAGCCCTTTGAGTAAGTGGTTTGGGGTCATGTGAAGTGCCTTGATTAGGTTTTTGACTAGATCTGGCTATTCCCCCCTATTCTTCTTTTCTCTCCATGTTTCCAGCCTCTTTCTGACAACTTTCTTTGAGAAATTGAAGACTTTGACTTTCTAGGTCAAGGATGACCTCGACCCTGACCTAGGTCAAGAATGATCTTGACCCTAACCTAGGTCAAGGATGACCTTGACCCTAACCTAGGGTAGATTCAACCATGTCCCTGACCACAGGTCCAAATTTTAGATTCCAGGAGTCCCGGGATGTCGGGCTTCGAAAAGTTTTATTTTCTCGCTTCCAGGGTGGCTGTTTCAGGTTTCAAAATGGTAAACTCTTAAATTTCATTTAATCTAGGTATATTTCTAGGGGTTAAGGTTAATTGAGATTTAATTCTCCAATGTCAGCCTCTCTAGGATTTTATGCCCTAGATCACTATAAAAGGAAGCCTTCCTCCCTCATTTTCACATCCATTATTCATGAGCATCCACAAGTTATGCAAGTGATTCATAAGCAACCATGATCAAGGTTTTCTCAAGGTAATCAAGTAAGAATTTCCATCAAGCAATCATCCATTCAAGCATTGAAGATCAAGGATTAAAGCGTTCAAGCCTTTGAAGGGATTTGGTTAAAGCATTCAAGATTCATCATTCAAACCCTAGATCTATCCATCATGTTGGTGTGATCTTCCTTTAAGATCCTTTGTTCATCTTCAAGATCCATTTCATTCTTCTCACAAGGTGAATTCCAAGCATACAATAATGGAGGTTTTGATTTACATTTGTTAATGTCATGTCCAAGCTTTCATATCAACACACATTTTTACATTTGAAATACAATTGCATATCTATTGAATTTCATAGCTTCATTGTTAGATCTACTTCTACTACTTGCTACCATTCTCTATTTCAATTTCATATTTAAGGTTGACTCCAAAATGGGGTTTGACCAAGGCAAACCCCTCATCCAAACAACAAAAACATTTTTCTTGTAGGTACAAGTACATGACATCAAATTGAATTTTAGATTTGGATACCCTTTTTGGTGAACTTCCGAGATCTGCGAACAGAATTTTCATCAGATTTGTTTCAGGTCAGGGATGACCTTTAGTGGGGGCTAAGATTATGCCCCACTATCTGTGTCAAAGACAACCTAACTATTATGGTCCCATAACCACACTCCCCTTTTGGCCCTTATGGCCTCAAGGGCCCCCCTTTTGCTTTTTGCTTGTTTCATTTTTTGTCGCCTTTAGGGGTCTTTTTCCTTAGTTTTTCCTAGTTTTTGGCCCTTTTGGCGTTGTCACCCTGTCGCACTTTTGGAGGTCCGAAAGTGTGAAAGTCTCAGTGGAGCGAAAAAGCACAATTCTCTAGCTGGCCTTTTTTAGACCTTTTGGTGGTCCTCACCCCCAAAAAATCTAACTCTCATGGGAGTCGGCCTTCCGGGGTTGATGGCTTTTCGAATGTCCAAGGCCCCCGAAAAGGCCAAAAGGCCACTTTGCAGAGTGCTTACATCAGCAACCTCGTGAAGCTTATAAAATGCATAAGGGTTTTTTTGAACCCTCACTTTGTCTTTGCTCCTTCACCTTTCTACCTATTGCTTTTCCATCACTGAGCTCCCACCTCCTTGCTGGTCATCATCGAGTCCTTCATCTCCTAGGTGGGTGTTTTCTCCCCCTCTTTTGGGTTTTAGTTTGGTTTCTCTTCATTTTTGAGTTTTTTATTTTCATCCTAGGTTTAGGGTTTTGTGTTTTCAACCTTTTCAACCTGGTCCCTAGGTTTAGGTTGCTTTAAGTCAGCCTTTTTTGGCCCTAGGGATTGTCAAGGTAGTCACCTTGCATCCCTAGGTGAGTTTGTGGTCAAATTTGTCATCGGACTCTCTCTTTGAGTCTGACTATAAGCCCTAGTTTTAGACCTTTAGGGTCTAAAACTTTTGTAGCGCTCACCATGATCAAAAAACTTCCAAGTGCCAGCTCCTTTTTCAGCATTTCAGTGTTTTCGCACACCAAAGCATTCCTAATCTCTGAAGCACCGAAGCGAACACCCATCAACCTCAACTTTTTGGACTTTTTGGGCGTGTCGGCATTTTAGTTCACCATTTTCAGGCTTATCAACCTTTGGGTGTTCACTACCTCTGAACTCTTTGGTTCACCGAAAGGATCCTCTTGTCAGCCACTTTTCACCATTTTTGAACCTTTCAGACTTTCGGAGGTCCTATTACTCCGAAAGTCCGAAATGGCCAAAGTCACTTTATGCTTGTTTCTTTTTTGAATTTGGAAACTAACAACCTTGTCTTTTTGGGGGTTTTTTCTTTTCTCATCCTGTTGCTTATTCATGTTTTGCCCTCTCTACAGATATGGCAAGACAGTTGTCTGATGCCCATGAGCATATCAAACACAAAAAGAAACACTGCTGGGATTTTCCTATTTCAATCGGTCCCCACTATGTACTTGACATGAAGGTCTGCAAGTCATTAACTGGAGAATGGGATGAATTCCTATTGGTGACCTACAACCTGGTGAGGCCACATTTCGACCCCATTGGTACTTATAGCCACATAATGGGGAGACACTACATCCATGAGTTGCATGTTGAGGACCATTGGTCTAATTGTATACATGATTATGAGGTAAGAATCTATGATTATTGCCGGATGAGTCTAGAGCTGGCACAAGGTGCCCTTTCCTTGAGAATTCCACAGAAGGCATTAGATGTTGACTCAGACAAGATTTTGGATTCTATATATAACACAGATGAGATATACAACTGGGCCATTCTAAATGTAGAGGTAGATCGAGATGAGAATGATAGCATGGATTTCAGAGCACAACATGTGATCAAATTGACAAAATCTTGGATTGCTCATCTATTTTCGATGCAACCTCTCCCAATGAAGCAAATCCCTGAGAAACCATCTTGAGAAAAGAAGAAGAAGGGAGAGAAGATATTGAAACCATAGTTCAAAGAGGTTGCCCCTCTAAAGCCAAGGACTGTGTATTGACATGAGCATCCCACTGCGTACAGTCTGACTACGCACTCCAAGA
Source organism: Chamaecyparis obtusa (assembly GCA_027943335.1). NCBI lineage: Eukaryota > Viridiplantae > Streptophyta > Pinopsida > Cupressales > Cupressaceae > Chamaecyparis > Chamaecyparis obtusa. The sequence goes on along the minus strand of BSBK01003238.1, from coordinate 158,038 downwards.
AGGTGAAAACTAGGATGACTGGGAGTATTGCACCACCAAAAGCACCTTCTCTGAGTGACCATGATTCTCCAAGCTCAGAAAGGAAAACAAAATTTAAAATCATAGGGCCCAAGCCATCTAGAGTCGTGAAGGGTCATGTATACAAGAGGAAGAGAGGCTCGATGCCCACAAGATTGGATACCCTGGTGGAGGATGATGAAGATCAATTGGATGAAGTTCCCCTCAGTAGGAGGACTCGGTCTATGGGATTCTTGAAGAGAAGAAGGATAACAGATGATGATCCTAAAGATGGTGAAGGGGCTACTCAAGTAGAGCCAATAAATTTGGATGCCCTAGGTGATGATGAATTCAACATCACTGATTTTTTAGGGTTGCATGGGTTCAAGGAGTCTGAGCAACAAGTCCCTATGCATTTCACTAGTCTTTTCAATAGCATGGGAGCAGATATACAATAGGGACCTTAGGAATCAAATGATGTTGAGGTGACCAAGGATTAAGGAGATACTACAGGGTTGGAAAGGGACTCTTCTGCTGGGGTCACTTTAGAAAAAGGAGAAAGTACATAGGTACCATTAGTTTCATCCATTCCACCTCCACCTCCACCTTGTCCTTCCACTCCTCCTACCATTCCACTCCAAGAGCCTCTCACTACTCCACTTTCCACTCCCGTACAGAATACCTAGTTGCCTTAGAAACCTTCTTCATCCCAAGTTCCCCTCCCAACTCTACTTCTGCCAGCCCATTCAACCACTCCCCTTGTGTCTCCTATGCCTCCCCCACTCAGTATTCCTCCCCAAGTTCACATAGAGTTAGTGCCCTAGAGCTCAAAGGAGCCAGAAAAGGATGTTGAAGTCACTGGCAGGGAGAAGGTAGAAGAAATTCATATTGGATTTGAGGAACTTGATGACAAGGAAGAGTCACAAGTGGAAGAGGAACCCCATGTTGAAGAAGATAAGCCACAAACAAATACTGAGGAGCAAATAGCTAATGAGCAGCAAACTATTGATGAAGGAGAACACGACCAAGACACTAGAAATGAGTAGGAAACAAGAGAAGAAGAAAAATCTCAAGAGGAAGTAAGGACAGAACACTTGGCAACCTCTTCTACATTGGCTGCTCCCTATGAGCCATTGAATGCATTCTCTAAGCCCACATGGTTTACCAAATAAGTGCAGCTGAGGGTCAGGGTATACACTGATGATGAGGTTGACATGACCACACTAGGGCACACTTTCCACTAAATGGAACCAATTCCCCAAGCAAGGAGAATGTCCTATGTAACACAAGACCAGACAAGGAGGTGGAAAGCACAGGTGGCTATTCCCATGATGGATGTTAGCGTGAATGAGATCACTCCAGAGGATTATGTGTTGGAGGAAGTAGACATGGGAGAACCAACTAGGGAAGGTAGCAAAATCTTGGCTACTCTGGGCTTGAAGCATGCTTTGGGCTTCATGAATAGAGACAAAGAAAGGATAAAAGCTCTGGAAGAGAAAAATGAGGCTATGAAGAAGTTCATTCTGAAGACAGCGGGTCCAATTGACCCTAATGACCCCGAAGCCTCATTACAGGCAATTTTGGAGAAAAGGGGGGATGTAGATATAGATGTTCCACATTCTTTTGTGTAGGCTTGTACTGAATGGAAGCTAGATTTTGAGCAGTTCGCTAGCCTATCTCTCAGGAGGATCTTAAGGCCCTTCTAGAATATTTTGGCAAGAATAACCTCTTTAGTGGAGATCATGAGTGAAGAAAATGGGGTAGAAGAGACTATCCTCAACTGGCAAAAGGTGTTGGATGAGTTGATGATGATAAGAAAGCAGCACTTCCAAGTTTTGATGAAGATCTATGAAGGGGAGGAATTGGATAGTTGTTAAGAATGGATCCAAGAGATAACTATGGTGCTAGCCATATTCAAGAAGGTTCTCAAGAGACTGAACAAGAGGAGAGATAATAGCTCACTCTATGCAAAGGAGCTGCAGGGGTTCTTTGAGGGGTTGGACTTCGATATGTTTGATGAAGATGATGATAAAACCATGTATTCAGTAAATGACATCATTGATCAGTATCTAGGCATATTCTGAGGGGTAAAGTCTAAGGAAGACCTCCAATAGATGTTCTACCAAAAGGAGAAAATTCAAGAAATGTTAAGTCAAGAGGAAGAAATAAAGGCTTTCGCAAAAGAATTGACGGACTTCAGAGATAGGCAAAAAGAGATCATTCAAGGGATCAATATGTCAGACTTAAATGAGGTGCTAGAGATAGTAGATAGGTTCAAGAAGGCACACCCAAAAGTGCCTCCCAGCTAGTGGACCTCCAGTCCAAGATATGCCAATTTTGTGAGGTAGAAAATTTTGTTTTGACACTTAGTCCTTTTTGCAGAGCAGGATTTTTGGCCATTTCGGCCATAGGGAGTTTTCGGCCACCTGCAAGTCCGACAAATCTAAAGTAGTGGGGATAAAGGACTTGGCACTTAGTCAATTTTGGGTTTTGAGTTTTTCAAACCAAGCGCCAGGTTTTGGGTGTTTTTTGGCATGTCCAAAAGTTGACTCTAGTTATCTCAAAGATCACTTTCTAGTCATCTGGGCTTCTTTCTTTGGGTCATTTGTGCATGATTGTGGGATCTCTTTTAGCCAGAACCACATGGAGCAATCGGGGCCAATGATCAAGGGTATAAACATGAAGATCATCAAGTGCATGCACCAGTTCCATCTCCATTTTTGAGATGTCTGATGCATGATTTTTTCAAATCTTTGTAATGCACGAGGTTTAATTCTATGCTAGGATAGATTAGCTAAGCTTTAGAATTAGTTTCTTTAATACAAGCTCTAGTTTAGATTTACTTTCAAGTTTTAGTTGCAGCAAAACCCTAGCTGTGAAAATAAGAGCAGAGCTCTATAAATTGTAATAAAATGATGTAATGAGGATCTACTTGATGATTAATACAACAAATACAATTGGTGCTTCATTCATGGTGTGATTTATTTGCTATCTATGTGAAGTTTGTGAATGTGTGATTTTCTCATTCTATATTTCAAAGAGCCAATTGGTTGTTTAATGATTCTGAGTTTGCGATCTTTTAGTTTGGTGTTTGCTAGTACTACATTGTCGTGTTGTGATGAATTCCTTGAGAAGATTATTCTTTGGTGCTTTAAGTTTAACTTGTCTCACATGTGTGCACATCTAGAGTGGCTTCGTGATCTGATGAGTTTTGACTTATCTTACGTCTGCATTGTTTGATTTTGTTGATGATTGCATCCTTTCAACTAAAGATTGTGATATGATCTGATCTCTATTGTGTGGGTTTTCCTCATCTTCTTGGTTATTTAATTTTCATGGTAGTGTGATGTTAGCATATGTCCATTAGATTTCTTTCAGTAATTCCTTTCAAATCTCTCATTACCCTTCATCTTTCTAACCTTCTTTGCAATTTGCTTTCAGTAGATTAATTAAATTAGCATTGCTTTTGTTCTTAAATCTAAAATTGTGGCAAAAAAAGAGATATCTTGGTTTTCTAAAGTTTGTTTTGTAGTTTCCCTTGAGAAAAGAACCAGCAAAGCCTCCTTGTTAACAAATACACATTTGTCTTCCATTGAGCTATCCAAGCAGTTGAGACCAAGCCAAGAGGAACCTTGAGATTGATTCCATCAATCTTCCAAGAGGGGAAGTTGTTCACACAAATTCCTAGCCGTTGTCTTTCTATAAAAATGATGCTCAACACTAACCTCAGAAGGACAAAAATTTTCTAGGTTTTCTCTGTCTCGGCATTTCCAGTCTGGAGCAGGTTGTAGAATTTCCTAAAGTTGTGCACAGACATCAGAAATCAGTCTTTTTCAGATCTGCCCTATTTTGAGGTTAGTATTTGTCTTCTATTCATTTCAGATTTCAAACATATACTCTTCATAACAAAATATAAGGTTTTCTCCTTCATTCATATTCTCCATAGATTGATTCTTTTATGTATTAACCTTTTGGTTGATCAATTTGGATCTCTCCCTTGGGAATTTGGATTTAGAAGTAGATCTTGTATTTCTCACACTATTACAACCCTATTCATCTTGGTAAACAACTATTTTATCTTTATTCACTTTCCAAACATCTTACATCCTCTCCTTCGTCCATTTTGGGTCCTTGTGTCCCAAGAACCACATCACTTCCTACATCAAAACTTCAAGCTATCTAATTCTGATGAAGGGTACTCCCCTTAATACCACAAACACATAACAGAAACAAAGAAACAAACAATTTGCAAGAACGGAAAATGGGCTTCTTATTATCTCCATAAATGTGGAATTACAAATTTTTAGAAATACAATGTGAAAAGCCACATGGACATTTTCCTTACAATATTTTGAGGGACAAAGCCTCAAATTATTACCTAGAACTATTCTGAACTACTCTGAACTACCTAAGACAACACTACGGGCCTTCCTTATATAGGCAATTTCCACCGCCCGAGAAGGTTCCAGAAATTTAGCCTTTAAGGCCAACTACATATAGAATTATTTTATTTTTACAATTATTACAATAGGGTCAGCTCAAAACAAATACAAAATATGTTTTTAGGTAACCCAACTTCCATAGGCCATAACTTTTTAACCGTAGCTCTATTTTTCTATTATAACCACTTTTTGGAAACGCCAGGACATGATCTACAATGCCTAACTCACACAAGCTCTAGTTAATCGGGGGTCAATCATAATTTAAAGCCTCTAAGGCCTTCAAAATTGAGCTCAAAGATTTTGTACCCAAAAACCTCAATAACTTCACTGATACAGATGATATGACAATGAAACTGAACTGGAAGGCAGAAATGACTAAGATGAACCTCCACCTATGAAATCAGAACATTCCGAGATCGTATGACCAACTTACTAAAAATAGTAAGTTTCCATAAATAGAAGCTCTACACAAGATAGCCCTTATTGAAAAGAAACCATAAATATTTTGTAGGTGATGCAAGATTGCTCGTACACCCAGGATGCTCCTACATCAGACACCCAGGGTAATTTGAGAAGTGACCCTGTCACGACTTAGGTGTGAAGAGGAAAACCAAGATGGTTCACCTCCTCCTTTGTCAACCATGATGAATCTTCAACAAGTCAACCTTTTCATTTGACCAGATATTCTTCATATGTCATGTTCCTTGTGCTTTTGCCAACACGACTATCCAGTATGTCCTCAATCTCTTTAGTAGCTAAAGTAGTTACTAGAATACTCCATTGCGCTTTTGTGACCTCATCTTCAACACATCCTTCATGATACTCTGTCAAATCTAAAATGTTAAACACTGGTGAAATATTCAGCTCAGTAGGCAATTCTACCTCATAGGCATTTCCTGAATCATGCTTTTTCAATATCTTACATGGCCCAAACTTCTTCATTTTCAACTTGTTGTATGTACCAACTGGAAATCACTCCTTTCGCAAATGAACCATGACTTCATCCCCAACTTGAAATTCTTTATGCCTCATTTTCCCATCTACCTTAGCATTATACTGTGCATTCATCTTGGTAATGTTCTTCCTCACCTCCTCATGGATGTTCTTCAAATGTTCTGCAAAATCCTCAACTTTAGCACTACTTATTTCTCCTTTATTTATCTTCCTCAACTCAGATACATTTTTGGGACTACTTCCATATACAATTTGGAATGGTGATTTACTAGTGCTTCTATTGGTAGAATTATTGTATGCAAATTTTGCCTGTAGTAAAATCAAATCTCGTCCTATTGGCTTATCTCCAACCAAATATCTCAGCAAATTTCTCAAACTCCTATTCACCACCTCTGTCTATCCATCAGTCTGTGGATGATGTGATGAACTAAAATTAAAATATATCTTTAACTTCTTCCACAATGTACACCAGAAATATCCAACAAACTTAGTGTCCCGATCTAAAACTATGCTCTTCAGCAAACCATGTAGTCTCACCACTTCCTTGAAAAACAATTCTGCTACATGAACAACATCATTAGTCTTCTTGCAGGGAATAAAATGTGTCATCTTTGAAAATCTATCAACCACCACAAAAATTGAATCATGTCCCTATTGCGTCCTCGGTAAACCAAAAACAAAGTCCATACTGATATCCTCCCAAGGTTTCTCTAGTATAGGTAATGGTTGATACAACCTTGTATTCTACTTCACTCTTTTTTCCATCTAACATACTCTACAACTCTATACAAACTCCTTGACATCTTGCTACAACTGTGGCCAATAATAGTTCTCACTAACAATAGCAAGGGTTTTATCATGACCAAAATGTCCAGCCAATCCTCCACTATGCTTCTCCTTGATGATATTATCCCTCATAGAACTTTATGGAATGCACAACTGACTCCCTCTGAATAACATATCATCTTGGATGATGCAATCCAACCACTTCATCCTATCTAGAGTAACAGGTTCTGTACAAGCTTTCCAAGCTTCACCAAAATCAGGATCCTCTAGATACAAACTCTTGAGTTCTTTGAACCCAACCACCTCAATCTGCATCTCTATCAGCAAAAAAAAAATTTTGCTAAGCGCATCTGCAACCCTGTTACACTTTCCACTTCTATGTTTCAAAAAAAATGTGTAACTCTGCAAAAACTCAACCCACTTCAAATACCTTTGATTCAACTTTCCTTGACTATTCAAATATTGCAAAGCTTGATGATCAGTATACAAAACAAACTCATTAAGAAGAAGATAGTGTCTCCACTTCTTCAATGTCTGAACTATAGCATAAAATTCTTGATCATAAATAGAATATTTTATTTTGGCATCATTCAACGTCTCACTAAAATAAGCAATAGGTTTACCTTCTTGGCTCAAAACAACTCCTATTGCAGTACCACTAGCATCACAGTCTACTTGAAACACCTTATTAAAATCTAGAAGTGGTAAAATAGGTTGTTCTGTAACTTTTTGTTTCAACAATTGAAAACTCTTTTCTACCCTTGTAGTCCACTTAAATTATTTCCTATCCCCTCTCATTGTTTTAGTCAAGGGTCCACAAATACTACTAAAACTCTTGATAAACTTTTTGTAAAAGCTAGCCAAACCATGAAAATATCTTACCTTAGTAGCACTCCTTAGAGTAGGCCATTAAAGGATAGCCTTCACTTTCTCTGGGTCTATTTTTAGACCTTCTGCTGAAACTACAAATCCTAAATATACTAACTCCTTCACAAAACTACACTTCTTCAGATTTATCAACAATTTCTCTTCTCTCAACTTCTCAAACACCCTATGAATATGCATTATATGCTCCTCCAATGTCTTACTAAAGATCAAAATATCATCTAAGTAAACAATAACAAACTTACCCAGAAATTCTTTCAAAACCTCATTCATCAGCCGCATGAAAGTACTGAGTGCATTGGTTAGCCCAAAAGGTATGACTAACCACTCATATAGTCCTTCCTTTGTCTTGAAGGCACTTTTCCATTCATCTCCCTCTCTAATCCGAATATGATGGTATCCACTCTTCATATCTATCTTTGAGAAATACACAACTCCACTCAAACAATCTATAATATCATCCATCTGCGGCAAAGGAAATTTATACTTGATTGCGATCTTGTTGATAGCCTTGGAATTTGTGCACATCCTCCATTCTCCATTCTTCTTTGGTGCTAATACTACTAGTATAGCACAGGGACTCGGACTCTCATGGATCAATCCTTTCTGCAACAACTCTTGTACTTGTCTATTCAACTCTTCACTTTCTGCTGGTGTCATTCTGTGTGCTGCCTTATTTGGAAAACTGGATCCTAGAATCAAGTCCATCTGATGACTGATCTTCCTTACTGGTGATAATCCATCGAGCACATTATCAGATACAATATCCTAAAAATCATTCAACAAATCTATGACTTCTATGGGTACATCTTCTACTTCCTCTTTACCAACTTTTGGATTTAAAGCAAAACACATATTCTCATGCCTCATTCCCTCTAAGAATTTTCTTCCATCAACAAAATGTATTCTTGCAGTACCAAATACATTTTCTTATGTGTCCTTCAATGGCTTTAGCTTATGTAGCACTCCATCCTTTGTCAGGGAATAGGTATTCACACAACCATCATGTACAACACATCTATCAAACTACCACAGTCTTCCCAACAACACATGATATGCATCCATAGGTATGATATCACATAGTACCTCATCATGATACTTGCCAATCTTAAATTTCACTAGGCACTATTCATTAACCATGACCTTGTGGTCATCCTGCACCCAGGCAATCTGGTATGGATGTGAGTGTTTCTATCTCTTGAGCTTCAACTTTGTCACCATCTCTTCTAACACCAGATTTTCAATGCTTCCGCTATTGATAATCACATCACAACACTTATCCTCACACTTGCACCTGGTGCAAAACATGCTCCCCCTTTGCTCAAGTTCATTCTCACCACTCAACGGGACTCTTCTATTAATTAGGGTTTCTCCTCTTTCAACATCTACAGAATGTGATGACTTGGTATCTTCATCCACATGTGCAACTCTAGCCTGGCCTTTAGTTCTCCTATCTGTCCTTCCTTGGTGTTGAGGACATTCAAAGGCCATATGACCTTCTTCTCCATAGTGAAAACATGTTCCATGGAAGCCTCCTCTTCTAGATCCTTGTCCTCTTCCTCTTCCCCTCTGATCTCTATTATTCTGATCATGGAAATGATTGAAATTGTTTCATCTTTGATTTTGACTGCTACTAGCCTTATCCTTCTTTTTCGGATCTTCATTTCAGCCTCCATAAGATCATCCACCAAATCTTCTGCCATGACCTCTTTCTTTTTGTCTGCTTTCAAATTTCTTGTTCAGCTTTTCCTCTACTTTTAGGGAAAATTGGTATGCCTCTTCAATACTTTTTATTTGAACTAAATTCAACTCCTCTTGAATGCTTGGCCTCTACCCATTAAGGTAATGGGAAACTTTCTCCTTATCAGCTTCTGCATGGCCTGTTCTGATGAGGATTCGATAGAACTCCTCTGTATACTCCTAAATAGATCTTCTTTCTTTCTTCAGACCTTGCATTTTCTTCAGTAGATCAAACTCATAATCAACAAGAATGAACTGTTACTTCAATTTATCCACCATCTGATCCCATCTTGTGATTTTCTCCTTTCCTCTTCTATTTCGCTCCAATTGGATCTCTTGCCACCAGATCTTTCCATGACCCTTCAGTCTAGCCTTCACAAATTTGACCCTATTAGGATCCTCAATATCTTCATACTTGAAATATTCTTCACATTCATTGATCCAGTCGATCAATTCCTCTGGATTAATATTTTCTGAAAATGTAAGAACCTCAATCTTAGGTCTTTTCCCGATCTTGAAAATGGCCCGAAAAAGTCTTTCTTCTTCTTGATTCAAAACTTTGACTTCTCCTTCCTAATCATAATTTCCTTCTTTTCCAACTTCATCCTTGCTTTCATCTCTAGCATTAAGATTCATACCTTTTTGAATCTCTTCTTGCAATGCTCGCACTTGTCTCTGGAGAGCTCTAACCTTAGGTGTCACAATACCAGCTCTTCCACCACGTTCCCTTTGTGGAGGCATTTTCGCACTTATCACTGAAACCCTAACCATAGTCCTAGTGCAAACTACTTGATTTGTTTACACACTCAAGAACTCCATCTCTGATACCACTTGATGAAGGGTACTCCCTTTAATACCACAAACACATAACAGAAATAGAGAAACAATAGCAATTTGCAAGAATAGAAAATGGGCTTCTTATTATCTCCACAAATGTGGAATTACAAATTTTTAGAAATACAATGTGCAAAGCCACATGGGCATTTTCCTTACAATATTTTGAGGGACAAAGCCTCGAATTATTACCCAGAACTATTCTAAACTGCTCTAAACTTCCTAAGACAACACTACGAGCTTTCCTTATATAGGCAATTTCCACCGCCCGAGAAGGTTCCAGAAATTTAGCCTTTAAGGCCAACTACACATAGAATTATTTTATTTTTATAATTATTACAATAGGTTCGGCTCAAAACAAATACAAAATATGTTTTTAGGTAACCCAACTTCTGGAGGCCATAACTTTTTAACCGTAGCTTCATTTTTCTATTATAACCACTTTTTGGAAATGTCGAGACGTGATCTACAATGCCTAACATTGCAAGTTCTAGTCAACTGGTGGTCAATCGCGATCTGAAGCCTCAAAGGCCTTCAAAATTGAGCTCAAAGATTTCATACTCAAAAACCTCAATAACTTCACTAATACATATGATATGACAATGAAACTAAATTGGAAGGCTGAAATGACTAAGATGAACCTCCACTTGTGAAATCAGAACATTCTGAGACCATATGACCAACTTACTAAAAATATTAAGTTTCCATAAATAGTAGCTTTACACAAGATAGCCCTTATTGAAAAGAAACCAGAAATATTTTTGGGTGATGCAAGATTTCTCTTACACCCAAGATGCTCCTGCATCAAATTCATTCTCCCTCCAATGGTCTAATACCCTTCAAGGTGTGTTTTGATGTTGATCTTGCCACCATTTCCACCTAGTTACTATCCTTTTACCTCATATCCTCTCATTCCCTTCATCAAACCCATTGCATAAACATATGTCCTTATCCTTCATATATTTCCCCTATCAACATCTTTGAGCATACATCTTAGTGGCCTTGGCCTATCATAGCATATATTTTTAAAGGAGCATTATACAAAGAGCATCAAGCTTGAATTCCTCCAAAAATTAAAAAATAAAAATGGAAAAGTGTATGATAGACTACAATTGATTGAATATCTTAAGGATGAGTTTGACAACTGATTGGATACTTCAAAAGACAATGATTGATGATCACCAAGCTACAAAGGTATATGTGAGACATTAAATCAATTGTTGTATTGTCATTGATGTCAACTAGTTTTGACTGTACTTATCATGATAGTTACAAACATCTGGAGAAGGAAATAATGGTGAAAGAATGAAATATTAACATGAAGATGAGATGTGTTAGGAATAAGGTGTCTCAACCTTGGATAATTACTATTCTTATTATTTGTTTTGTAAAATGTATTTCTTGCAAATAATGTAATTAAGTGTGAGTGTACATGTCTAGTTGGCATGTTGATGTATCACTCCACTTGATGTGTCAGCATCTTGAATTGTGTGTAAGGAGATCATGGCTGAAATGGTTATGATGGATTCCTATTGTTAGATTTGACAAACGCAAATCATCCCAAGAACACCTGCATGCAAGACTGTCATAAAGAAGAAGCAAAAAGATAGAAAGCTATGGCGGCCAATAGGCCAGAGACTGCAAAACCATGTTGCCAGAAATAAGCTTCTATTAACAATGATAAAAATAATACAATCTCCTTATTGAAATGAAAGAAGTGAATCCTTATAAAAGGAAACACGAAACCCTAAAGGCTAAAACCCTAAAGAATTATAAAGTGCCTAAGTGAAACTTAAGCCTAGAGTATGATAAACTAATAATTAAATGATTTAATTATTAGCTAACATAAGACTACTCTAACACCCCCCCTTAAGTGTAACTTAGGGAGAAGCAAAAAAAGCTAAACTACTGCAGAAAGCAGGAAAGATGGGTCACGGCAACTAGGCCTGATCAGGTACCCAAAACATAAAGCAAAGGATGTCCCAGAGAAAGGAACAAGAAGAGAGCAAGAAGCTCCTCTGAAGCATGTCTAAAAACTCTGTCAGAAGATACTGCTGGAACCCCCACTGAAGTGCATGACCAGGTAGAGAAGACAAGTGTCTGAAGAGCTGATCAATCGAACTAGGAAGCAATAGAACCAACAGGTGAACCCCCCATAATGCTGAACTGGGAGAGGTGACAGGAACACTGAAATGCGATGCCAGAAACAGCTGCAGAAGAAGAACCAGGAACACCAACAGTGCAACAGAAGCACACACACAGGATAAAGGGCGGTGTCATAGACACAGTCTACATGGGCTAATGTCGTGGAAGGTACGCTCACTTGACAAGAGTGGATGCGCCTATAGTGGCAAATGCATCAGAATCCCCCCATGGCACTTTATAACTGAGTGCGAATACTAAAACTGAACCAGGTGAAAAAGATCCCAGAAAAGCAGAAGAGGGCACTTTATCTCAGTGCGTTTACAGAACAAAGATACATCAGAAAGAGCATGCAAGCTCAGAAGTCAGAAAGAAGAGTGCACTAAGAAACTAGAAGAAGAGATCCCCGGACCTGTAGAACCAAGCACACCACCAGAGGGCATAAACTACATAACTCGGAGGAGTGAAAACCTGGAGTAGAATCTGGAAGAAATACCTCTGCCACTGAATAGTACACAGAAACAGCTTTCCGACGATATCTCGTTTGCCGAAAAAGGAGTCCGGATGAGCCAGATATGACTCCCGGAAGGCAAAAAAAGACATCAGACTTCAACAGCAAAAAACACTGTTGAAACGGTGGAACCAAAAACTCTAACCTCCATCATCGGAAAGAGCTCGGAAAGAGCTTTCCGACGATATAAAGAAGTCAGAAAAAGACCCCCGTATGCTCCCTGTAGAGCGAAAAAAGCCCAGTACCCCTAAAAATGCCAAAAAAGGGCTTACAAAATGCCCCAGGGGCTAAAAAAAAGGCCCCCGGACGCATGGCGCGCTCCGGGGGCTGGGCCGCAGCCCCTGGTCACCATATGACCAGGAGCTCGACATAAGAGCGGCGGCTGGGCGGGCCGGAGCGGGGCCGGGAGGCGGCGCTGGTGCCGGCGGTGGGCGGGCCGGCGGAGCGGAGGGCGCGGGCGGCGGGGCCGAGGGCGGCGGAGGCCGCAGAGGAGCGGGGGCCGCGGAGCCGGGAGGCGGCGGAGCCGGCGGAGCGGGCCGCGGGTGGCGCGGTGGCGGGGGGCCGTGGCTGCTGCAGTGGCGGGGGCCGCGGCTGCGGTGGCCGCGGCTGCGGTTGCTGCTGGGCGGCGCGGGGGTGGCCGCTGGGCGGCGCCCCCAAAAATATATTTTTTTTTTTAAAAAATCGCCGTGTACCCGCCTCGGAGTGCGTGCCAGGGCCGTACGGCCCTGGTATGCAAAAAAATTTTGCCTCAGATGCCACTGTGTCCAAAATGGACAAATTTTATATGGATTTAGGGGTTCTTGGGCCTTCCGGACACAATGGTGGTGTCCTTTTTTGCCCAAGGTGAGCCAATTTTTGGCTCCCCCCCAGATCCACAAAAAATCTTCTGAAACCCTCTGTGCTTCAATAAAACTCGAACAGCGAACAACAGGAGAGCTCTGATACCATGTTAGATTTGACAAACGCAAATCATCCCAAGAACACCTGCATGCAAGACTGTCACAAAGAAGAAGCAAAAAGACAGAAAGCTATGGCGGCCAATAGGCCAGAGACTGCAAAACCATGTTGCCAGAAATAAGCTTCTATTAACAATGATAAAAATAATACAATCTCCTTATTGAAATGAAAGAAGTGAATCCTTATAAAAGGAAACACGAAACCCTAAAGGCTAAAACCCTAAAGAATTATAAAGTGCCTAAGTGAAACTTAAGCCTAGAGTATGATAAACTAATAATTAAATGATTTAATTATTAGCTAACATAAGACTACTCTAACACCTATGACATGTAAGAGCTATGTCTGGAAGATTCAATGATAGGTGAAGACATGTGGCAACTGATAAAATTGAGTTTCCCTAAAAAAGGAAGCGCATGATATAAGCATTTTTAGGGTTGCGAAGATAGAAGTAAGTGTATTTTTGAAACATTTTATGTTGTCGCGATTTGTCTTCAAGTTTTGAAAAAATCTTCTGAAAGAACTTGCATTGCAAGTGTATTGTAAACTGTAATAATTTTGATTAATACACTGTGCAAGTTTTGGAGTGCTGGGGTTTTTACCAAAAGGTTTCCCTAGGGTAAATCATTGTGTCATTCTCTATTTTCTGTATGCATGGTATATGGCTGCAATATCATTGTCAAAGTAGTTAACGAATCTGAAATTGTAATTATTCAAAAAAATTTGCACAATACTTTCCTTTAGAGATTAGTGTAGGAAGTTGTTTCCACACCTGAGTTTCCTTACAAGATGTATGAGAAAGATATGGATATGGTATTCATTGGGTAACTTATTGATGATTCTATGACATTATGATAATGATTTGATTGTATTACATAATTATGTTATGGATGGAAGATCAAGAACGTACAAGTGTATGTGGTCAATAAATAAAGAACTTAGTATACACCAAAAAAGTGTAGTGTATACCGAGTATAGTTTTAACTGAGTTAGAAGTCACTGACACATCACAGTATTGACCAAGTGAAAGAAATCAATGGAACATATGACTATCAAATAAAGATGATGAGTTGGAAAAATATGGATTGATTCTAAGGTTAAAGATAAAGTTTGTTATGATGATCAAATGGCTGACAAAATTCAAGGATGATCAGATGAAGGAGAATGAAACATGTTATAGACACAAATGTCGAGTAAGGTCAAAGCGCAAAAATAAATGGTGAAGATTAAGAGGCAAAATCTATGGCTGGAAATAAAATAGTTTGTTATATCTATAAAAGGAGACAAGAGAATCATTATTAATTTTGGAATGTGCGTGAGAAGATTGCATTCATGCAAAACTAGTCAAACAGATTGAAGACAAAACTGAGAAAATCTATAGACAACACCCAGCGTTAGAGAAAGGAATTAACCAAGCAGAACAGAGTTGGAGGATACAAAGGAATTGAATTGAGTATATTGGTCAGAGGTATTTTGAGCTTAGCATAAATCAAAAAATCTACAAAGAAAGTTATATTTGAATCAGATCATTTATTGTTTCATTCTAACAATTTCTACAGATAAATCTCTTAACCGAGTGGGACTTAATAGTCTTTATATTTCATTATGGCATTCAATGAATGTTTATTATTTTCATGTTGACTCCATAGTGAATGTTTGGTCACAGAGAACTGTTAGTGATAAATCCTCTAACCAAATCACACCTTATAATGTGTTATTGTAACCTTTAACAGGGTTGGCTCTTAACCGAGCTCACTTCAGAAGAGAAATTATTTTGGGTTATCGGTACCAAGTGGTTTTTTCCCTAACAAGGTTTCCACATTAAAAATCAAAGTGTTATATGTGTATGGATGTGGTGAATTTTTTTTTTTACACATTACATTTACTGGTTTGATCAATATATTCACTAGTTAATTTATTGGTATTCGGTTAATGAACAAAAAGGCACAGTTAAAATTTTACCAAGTTGATTAATTGATTTGAAAGATTTTTTTATACATCAGGGATTGTTTGGGACTATTGGATAACTGGACTTAATTGATTCACCCCCCCCCCCCCCCCCTTAGTTATCTAACAATTGGTATCAGAGCTATAGTGCTTGAAGGAAAATTTTGAAGGACTTAAGTTAAAGATCACAAGATGTATAAGAGAGAGGTTCCAAAGATGAAAAAAGACAACTTCTCAACATGAAAAAAAAAAAAAAAGATGAGGTTATACCTATTTGGAATTGGTGATTCTGCAACATATTACTTGGAAAATGAGTTTATCTTACCTACTGGTCCTTTGACTATTGATTAGATGAGAGAAAGACATGAACACAATGCTATGATGATTGAGATTGCTTCTTCTTTATCAGATGTTGAATTTGAGGATATCAAGACATGTACAAATTTAAAACAGATGTGAGATAAGCTTACACTAATTCATGGAGGATATGTGAATGTGGTAAGGGCTAAAGTTGAAAGCCTTAGAGGTAAGTTTGACGACATGAAGATGAAATAAGGTAAGAACATCACTCAGTACAGCAACCAAGTCAAGGAGGTTGTGAATGCTATTCGAGGAGCAGGTGGAACTATTGATGAAGACATTGTGGTAAGTAAAATTCTCAGAACTTTTTTACCTACCTATGCTATTAGAGTCTTTTCAATTCATGAAATGAGAGCAAGTCCTAGTAATAACATTTCACTTGATGGTTTAATTGGTAGATTTATTGCATTTGAGTTAAATAATTATGATAATAGTATTGTACCTATGGTAGAATATATATTAATGTCATCTCTGAAAATTGGAAAATCAAGCAGGATACATAAGATAAGAAATAAAAGTGAAAGTGAAGATGAAGAGGATGAACTTGATGAACTTGAAGCATTAATGGCTAGAAGACTACAAAAGGGCAAAGGAAGATATAGAGGTAAACTACCTTTGGTTTGTTTTAGATGCAAAGAGATTGGTCATATTGTTGCAAGATGTCATGACAGGAAGGAAGATGAGAAAACAAATGAAAGATAAAATGAAAGGAAGAATGACAAAAGAGATTATCGAGATCACAGAGGTAACTAACAGTATGGCAATAGAGATAACCGAGACTGCAGGGATAAAGGAAAGAAGGCATGATTCCTAGTTGAAGATGAAGATGAGGACACCAACACCAAAATAGATGAAGACATAGAATTGGTATTTGTGGCATTAAAGACTCTAAAGAAGAAGAAAGGTATGTTGAAACAACACTTATTTCTAAAGTTAGCAAGAATGATACATTGATTATTGATAGTGTTTTTACACATCATATGACTGGTGATGAAGAAAATTTTGAATACCTTGAACATTATAATGGATGATCTGTGAAAATGGGAAATGATACACCTTATCTAGTAAAAGGAAAAGGATCTATATTGCTGAATAATAAGATCAGATGTGAGAATGCATATTGGGTGAAAGGACTTAATTATAATCTGTTGAGTGTAAAATAGCTGAATAACATAGGTCACTAGGTTTAATTTGAGAATAGAAAGGTGAAAATATATGATGAACATGGAAAATTGATCGGTATTGGTGAACAATCAAAAGGTAACTTATTCTATCTTGACAATGTTGAAACTTCTTGTTTATTGGCTAAAAATGAACATGTATGGTTATGGCACAAGAGGTTATGTCATGTGAACTTTGACAACATGGTTAAGATTAGTAAGAAAAGAAGAGTTAGAGGTTATCGAGCATCTCTAAACCTAATCATGCAATGTGCAAATAATGTCAAGTGAGAAAGATGTCAAAATCTAGTTTTAAGAGAAACTAATATTCATCTAATGTTATTTTGGAGTTAGTTCATACTGACTTGTGTGGTCCGATGAGATCTCAAAGTTATTATGGAGACAAATATTTCATCTTGTTTGTTGATGATTTCTCTTGTTAGATAACTGAGAGGGGGGTGAATCAGTTAAGTCCAATTATCCTACAGTCCCAACTACTCCCAGGTGTATATAATGAAACTTTCAAATCAAATAATCAACTCAGTAAAATATCAATTGTGCATTTCTCTTCATATACTGATTACTAGTAATTTGAATACTATGTTTACCAATCTATCTAGTTATAGAAATGTGTAAAGTAAAATAAAAATTCAACACATCCATACACATATAACACAGATTTTAACATGGAAACCTTGTTAGGAGAAAATCCACCAGGGACTGGTAACCCAAAATAATTCACTCTTCTAAAGTGAGATCAGTTAGGAGCCAACCCTATTAAAGGTTACAAAACACATTGTGAGGTGCGACCTGGTTAGAGGATTTATCACTAACAGTTCTCCTTTGACCGAGCATTCACTATGGGTTCAACAAGAAAAAAATCAACATTCATTGAATGTCATATTGAAATATAAAGACTATTAAGTCCCACTCGATTAAGAGATTTATTTGTAATAATGGTTAAAATGATACAGTAATGATCTGATTCAAATACAACTTTGATTTGGAGATTTTTAGATCTATGCTAAGCTCAAAATACCTTTGATCAATAATCAATTCAACATCTTCATTTCCTCCAACTCTATTTTTCTTGGTAATTAATTTCTCTTTCTCTCAATGTTGTCTATAGCTTTTCTTAGTTCTGTCGTCAACCAGTTTGATCAGTGTTGCGTGAAAATAAGCCTTTTCATGTGAATTCTCCTGGAGCATCAAGAATCTGAAACTCAATAATGAATCTCATGTCTCCTTATATAGACATCATAAACTATTTTATTTTCATCCATAGATTTTGCCTCTTAATCTTTATCACTCATTTTGTCACTTTATCCTTCCTCGATAGTTGTGTCAGTGAGATGTTTCATTCTCCTTCATCCGATCATCCTTGAATTTTGTCAGTTGTTTGATCATCACAAAAAATATTATATGTGACCTCAAAATCATAAATAATTGTTCATCTCATCATCTTTATTCGGCTATTACAAACTCCATTTATTTCTTTCACTCAGTCAATACCCTAATGCATCGGTGATAACTAGCTCATTTAATACTATACTCAGTAGACACTACACTTTCTCGGTGTATACTAAAATCTTCATTTACTGACCACATATACTTATTCAATCCTAATCTTTAATACATAATGAAATAATGTAATACCATCAAGTCATCAACATAATGCCATAGACTCATCAATAAGTTACCCAATGTATACCATATCCACATCTTTTTTATCCATCTCATCTTTCTGTAGATATCTCATTCCTCTACCATTTACCTTCTTAAGATGTTTGTAACCATCATGACAAGTACAGTCAAAACTAGTTGACATCAATGATAATACATTAACTGATTTAATTTTCTTACTTACATTTTAGTAGCTCGATGATAATCAATCACTGTCTTTCAATTATCCATTCCATTGTCAAACTTTTCTTCAAGATATTCAATCAGTCGTAGTTTATCAATCTCTCCCTTTGGCATTGATGGAAAAACAATATGATATATGTCATGAAATACCAAACATTTATTCTACAACTCTATAATCAAATATTGTAACTCAATAAGCTCTCCCTAGCTTTTATATTTAATATGTTTAATCACTGCACAACATTAATACTTCATGCAGTCTCTCCCTACAGATTTGATCTTCTTCCTATGTGTATATTCTTCTCTCCCTTATTTTATTTTCTCCCTTTAGATAAATATTTCATTTATTCTTCTCTCCCTTTGACAACAATGCCAAGAGAATAAACAACTCTTTTCAATAGCCAAAATATTATCTCTGGTGTTTGGTTCAAATCAAGTACCTTTCATGTACCAATATGTAATTTCAATTTTTTTTTTTTCTTTTAGTTTTCACAACCTCAGGAAACCTAAAGTGTGAACATCATGCATTATCAAATAAGGTATAGGTTGATGTAACCTCATGATCACCTTAGTGACCAATAAATAGGGGATGAACCCCTAGTCTAGTCCTCAAGTACTCAAATGTATTCTTATGTAAGGGTTTAGTAAGTATATCTATAATTTGTTCTTTTGATTTCACAAACTCCATTTTCACTTGCTTTTCTTGTACTTGTTCCCTCAAGTAGTGATACTTTATAGATTTTTTTTCTTTCTTTGCATGCATCACTGGATTCTTAGAAATGTTTATAGCACTATTTTTATCACAATTTATTATCACTAGGTCAGTAATCTCTTCATTCATACATTTCAAAAGTTATTTTATCTAAGCAATGTTTGAACAATTAGCAGTAGCAGCAAAATATTTTGCTTCTGCAATAGATTGAGAAATGCATATGTGTTTCTTACTTATCCAAGTAACTAATCTTTCTTCCAAAAAGAATGCTCCACCAGTAGTGTTGTTTCTATCATCTATGTTTCTATCCCAATCCGCATCTATGTAAACTTTCAGTTCAAAATTTCTCTCTTTCTTGTACCAGAAACCATAGTTTTTAGTGTTCTTCAAGTATCTCAAAATTCTTTTTACAAAAGTCATATGTGATTCTTTAGGATTAGAAAAAAATATTTCTACAATTCCAACTGCATGTGCAATATCTGGTCTACTATGCACAACATACATCAACTTACCAATCATTGATCTATATAGTGTCTGATTTACCTCAGTTGACTGATCATCCTTTGTCAATTTGCATATGGTGACCATAGTGTACTGACCAGTTTTGAATCCTCCATACCAAAGGTCTTCAATACTTTTTTTATGTACTCTGGTTGAGTAATGTATATGCCTTCACTTTGTTGTAAAACTTTGCAAGCCAAGAAATAATTTAATCTCTCCAAACATTGACATTTTAAATTATTTTCTCATTTCATCAGCAAATGATTTTCATAGATTATCATGCCCTCTAAATATGGTATCATCAACAAAAATTTCAGCAATAAGAATCTTATCATCAATTTCACCTTTCAAGTATAAATTGTTGTTGTCACTTGTTCTAACAAATCCAATACTAATAAGATAGGAATGTAGTCTTTCATACCATGCTCTTGATGTTTGTTTCAAACCATATAGTGCTTTGTGTAACTTACATACCATGTTCTTATGATTTGGATCAACAAAGCCTTTAGGTTGTTCAATGTATACCTCATCTTCAAGTATTCCATTTCAAAATGTAGATTTAACATCCATCTAATAAACTTTAAATCCCTTGTAAGCATCATAAGAAAGGAATATTCTAACTCCTTGAAGTCTAGCAACTGGTGCAAAAGTCTCACCATAATCAATACCTTCTTCTTGTACATACCCTTTCCATACAAGTCTTGCTTTATTCCTAGTGACTTCTCCATTTTCATTCAACTTTTTTTGAATATCCATTTGGTTCCAATTACATTTTTATCATTCAATCTTGGTACCAATGTCCATGTTTTATTTTTAAGTATCTTTTTAATTTCTTCATTCATGGATTTCATCCATTCATCATTTTCAAGCACATCTCTAACAGTTTTAGGTTCAAATTCACAAACTAAGCATGTGTTTTCTTTCAACTTAATTCATGTCATCATACCATCTTTCTTATCTCCAATAATCTGATTATGTGGATGATGTCTCCTCACATACTTTTCAAGTACAAGTTCAATTCTATGTTCTTCATTGTGTTCTTCGCTTGATGTAGGATCATGATCTTCATTGGTAATTATTTCCTGATTCTCAGTCTGTGTAGGCTGATGCTTAGTATCATTACTCTGTTGCTTGGTAACGCTAGGCTGTTGCTTAGGTAGAGAGTTAGGTTTCTCAATGTAAGTGAATCTACCATAGTCTTTTGGATCCTTTTTGCTTTCTTAATCATTTTTCTTAGCAAATTCATCAACTCTCACATTTGCTCTTTCAATCATCTTGTTAGTATCCTTATTAAAACATTTGTAAGCTTTTCTTTTAGTAGAATATCCTAAGAATATTCTTTTATCACCTTTTGAATCAGATTTCCCTTTTCTATCATCTTTCAGAATGTAACATCGTCTTCCAAATATTTTGAAATAACTTACATTTGGTGTGTAACCATACCATAATTCATAGGGTGTCTTGTTTGAATCTTTCTTCAACTGAACTCAGTTCAATGTGTATACAGCAGTACTAATAGCTTCTCTCTAGTATACTTGTGCAACATCCTTTTCAATCATTAGTGTTCTAGCACAATCAATAATAGACCTATTCCTCATTTCATCAATTCCATTCTATGTGGTGTCCTTGGTATAGAAACCTAGATCTTAATTCCATGTTGATTACAAAACCTAATGAACTCATCAGAAATAAACTTACCACCTTTATCTGATCTCAAGCATTTTAACTATTTACCACTTTCTTTCTCCACTTTAGCTTTAAACCATTTAAACATCTTAAAAGCTTCAGGTTTTTCTTTCAAGAACATGACAATCATCATCCTAGAGTAGTCATCAACAAACAAGATAAATTATATATCTCCATAATAACTATGAAATCTCATAGGACCACACAAGTTGATATGAACCAACTCTAGAATAGCATTAGATGAACATTTTTTTTCTCTTAAAACTAGATTTTGACATTTTTCCCATTTGACATTGTTTACACACGACATGGTTAGGTTTAGATAAGCTTGGTAAACCTCTAAATCTCCTTTTCTTACTAATCTTGACCATGTTGTCAAACTTCACATGACATAACCTTTTGTGCCATAACCACACATCTTCAGTTCTAGCCAATAAATAAGAAGTTTCAGCATTAATTATCAAGATAAAATAGATTACCTTTAGATTGTTCACCATTACCGACCAACTTTCTAGTCTCATCATAGATTTGCACCTTTCTATTCTCAAATGCAACTCAATGACTTGTGTTATTCAGTTGTGCTACACTCAACAAATTATAATTAAGTCCCTTCACCCAATATACATTCTCACATATGATCTTATTGTTTAACAATATGGACCCTTTTCCTTTTACTGGACAAGGTGTATCATTTCCCATTTTAACAGATCCACCATTATAATGTTCAAGGTATTCAATTTTTTCTTCATCGCCAATCATATGATGTGTATAGCCACTATCAATAATCCAAGTATCATTCTTTCTAACTTTATAAATCAGTGATGTTTCAACATACCTTTCTTCTTCTTCTAAATATTCTTTCAAAGCTATGAATACCACCTCAATGTCTTCATCAGTGTTGATTTCAGTCATCATCATCATCTTCAACAAGGTAACATGCATTCCTACCTTTTTCTTTGTAAACACGGTTACTTCTTCTGTCATACTGTCAGTTTCCTTTGTGTTCTCAGTTATCTCTTCTGTCAAACTTCCATTCACTAGATCTTTCATTATCTTTCTCATCTTCTTTCATGTTAGGACATCTAGTTGCAATGTGGTCAATCTCTTTACAATTAAAGCATACCAAAGGTAGTTTTCCTCTATATCTTCCTTTACCTATCTGCAATCTTCTATCTATTAATGCTTCAAGATCATCAAGTTCATCCTCATAACTATCACTATCACTCTAATTTCTTATCATGTGTTTACTACTTGATTTACCAATTTTTAGAGATGACATATATGCAGACTCAATAGTAGGAACAAAACTATTATCAAATTTATTCAACTCAAAAGCAATCAATCTACCGATTAGACTATCAAGTGCAAGATGATTACCCAAATCTCATCTCATCTCATGAATTGTAGAGACTCTAATAGCATAGGTAGGTAGAAAGGTTATTAGAATTTTACTTACAACAATGTTTTATTCAATAATACCTCCTACTCCTCAGATAGCATTAACAATCTCTTTAACTCAGTTGTTGTACTATGTTATGTTATCCCCTTCTTTCATTTTCATGTCATCAAACTTTCCTCTAAGACTCTCAGATTTAGCCCTTATCACATTCACATCTCCTCCATGAACTAGTGCAAGCTTGTCCCACATTTTTTTAGCAGAAGTACATGTCTTGACATCAAATTTGGCATTTGATAGGGAAGCAGCAAGCTCTATAATTGAAACATTATGTTCATGTCATCTGATCAACGGTCAAGGGTACATTGGGCAAGATGAATTTTTTATCTAAGTAGTATATTGCAGATTCTCCAATTCTTGATAGATGCAATCTCATTCTACTTTTCCATGTTGATAAATTATCTTTTTTCATCTTTGGCACCTCTCTCTTATACATCTTGTGATCTTTAGCTTAAGTCCTTCAAACTTTTCTTTCCAAGCACTTTATGCTCTGATACTAATTGTTAGATAACTAAGTGTTATCTATATTTGAGCATTATATATTAGAATTAGTATCAAATTAGATCATTTGATTATCTAAGTTGATTAGTCAGTAAAGCATGATACAATAAGTTACATTATACTACTCAGTTAAACAAACAAACCTTCATACCGATCATTCACAACGCATAATCGAGAGCTAAAAGAAAATAAGTTTTACCAGACACTAGAGTATGTTTACCGAGCATCAGAGTAAACCGAGCACTGAGTGTCAGTAAACACTGAGCAATATACACACCAAGCACCAATGTATTCACCGAATAGAAAAGGTTGTGTTTACCGAGTTATTCAAGAAATGACATAGTATTTAGGAATGGCACATCTATCTATGTAAATGGTTAAATGGATTCATAAAACATTTTACCAAGATCAAGGAGTATTTAATGTGGATGTAATCATTAAATATTCTAATGATTTCTATGTAATAGTTAGACTTGGTTAATTTTGTACACCATAGATCTTAGGTTTTCTAAGATGTTGTAAACCTAATTAGGCCATGTAAATCATAACATTTTTCTATATATTTGTAATTTTTGTCATTTTGACAAAGTGTGTAATCAATGGATTTATGTACAGAGAAGGAGATCTTGAAGCAATAGCCAGCTTCAAGACATCAGAATTCAGACAAGGTTTGCAAGAAAGAGAAGTTTATAGAGTTTCAATTTAGTTTATTTAGAAACAATCAAGGCTACCGACCAGAACAGAGAATAGTTTACTACACATAAAGGTGATACGCATTTAGTATATCATTGATCTAATTCAGACAAAGTATAGTTATCATTTTACAGATACTTTTTGTTATTCTCTAATCATTATAGCAGAGTTGTCAAATCTCTTAACATAGTAGACTTAATAGTCTGATTGTAAATCTCTTAACCAAGTGCACACTCAAGTAGTGTTGTTAAATCCTTTCACAAGGTAGATCTAATCGATTCAATTATTACTCCTAACAGGGTAAGATCACCAGAAGTGATCAAACTTGTAGCCTTAACTGGCATACTTTATTATCTACAGTAGTGAATAATTTGTGAGTGTATTCCCCACCGTAGTTTTTACCTTCTAACAAGGGTTTCTGCATAAGTAAAATATTGGTTTTGTGCTACATTTCATGATTGGTTTATTGTTTGATTTCATGTACTTTACATTTATAAATTTATTTGAATGAACGTTGCAAACAATGGATTCGGTTGGATAGTTAGCACTACTATTGCATTATGAGTATTCAGTTAAAGTTTTGGAGGATATTGATTCACCCCGCCCCTCTCAATCCCTTACCTTTCCATTCCAACAATTGGTATCAGAGCTCAAATCTCTTATTTGTAAGTTTAACCACTGAACAGGAAAGATCTAAACATGGAAAGATACAAGTTGGACAAGACAATTGAAAATCAAAAGATTCAAATGTAAATTTTCATTGAGAAATACAAGAAAGCTAAGGATGAGTTGAAAAAGTTATTTGTTCATAGAAAAGATATGGCTATTAGGCAATGTGAAACTAATTATCATGAAGAAGAAATTGATGACCCATTTGAGAATTCTAGATCTAGTTCAAGAAGCATATCTGACATATTTGAAAGTGCAATCTCTAATTTATCTGTGAAGAATCTTCATTTGGCTGAACAAGTTAAAGCTCTGCAGATCGGTCAAGAAACACAAATGATAAGAATGATTGATGTAATGAATAATGCTAGGCAAGTAGAAGTTGAGATAAATTTGGTTGTTGAAGACAGAAGACAAATGACTAAGAAACTTCAAGAGAAAGAATCTGAGATACTAAGACTCACCAAACATCGCTTTGAAATATCCAATCAAATGATTGATATGATTCAGGAAGTCAACTGAGTGAATAGTGAGTTAACAAAGAAAATTAAAGACATTGGTGAACTCAGACAAGAAAATGAAAGACTAAAACATGAAGTTAAGATGCAACAACAACATAATGAGATGGTGAAAAAGGCTGAAGATAGCTCCAAGAAAATTGATGATTTTCTGATTAGTCAAAGAGGACTTGGAAGTACTACTGGATTAGGCTACACAGAGCAAGGATAATCATCTAAGCAATTTGAATAGATGAATAACTACAAGATTCAAATACCCAAGACACTGGCATGCTATCACTATGGTAAATCAAGCCACACTTCAAATGTTTGCAAGAGTAAAGCACAAGGTAAACCTAAAACCACTCCTAAATTCAATGGTCATTGTTATAATTATAACAAGTATGGACATCAAGCATATGAATGTAGATCTAAGTTGAATAGGACTCCTAATAAACCCTACGCTGATAAACATTGTCACACTTGCAACATGCATGGACACGCTTCACAAGAATGCAAAACAAAGATGAAGCAAGTTTGGACACCGAAAGGATAGAATAAGACCTATCAACTTAGAAGAAAAGGTAATGCTTAATTATACTTGGGATTATAACACATAGGTTAACTAAACAGCATGTGGAAGGCATGGACATATTGCATCTAATTGCATGAGGAAGAGATGGGAAAGCAAATCTCGTAGCTAGACAAGCATTGGTATGGCATGCTTACACTGTCACAAAGTCAGTCACCTAAGTAAAGACTATAGAGATCGAGCACCAGAAACACATGTTTTTGAAAATGGAAATACAATCGAAGATATCATGAGGATAAGAAACTCTATGTGGAGAAAGGCATCAAGTGGTAATGCTAAGTCAAGCAATGCAGTCGATGAAACCTCATCCATTGGATTGGGTGACACTGGCACCTCCACCTAAGTCAATAAACTATGTGTGGAACTGACAATTCAAATTGGTTATATCTATCATACAATTCCTCATATTAGATGTGCACATACCAAATCAACATGAATTAAGATGCATTATGGTTTTACAAGTTTTGAGCCTAAAGTGTAGTATATATTGGACCGAATGAGAAGTTGTCAATCGGTGATTATTATGCAAGGTTAACTAAGTATCAGTATTTACCAAGGGAAAATTGACATGTTAACTCAACTTATGGTATTTTTTAGTATACACCAAGTTTGACAATTGTCATCAAGCTCTGATTAGGTCGAGCATTTATTGTAAAAAGGTTTGAGCAGGAATTTGAAAATTTTATAAATACGCAGTGAACTTAGTTTATTTTTTCACACAGTGATCACAAAGAGCAAAGAGTTTTCAGAGTGATTTCAAGTGAAGGAATTTCTAGAGCATTTGAGCACAAATTTGAAGTATTTCAAGTGATCTTTTCATCATTCTGAGTAAGTGTTACTACTACCAAGTTGTTCATTTGTTGTTTTCCAAAACCCTAAACGAGAAACTATGGCATCTCCATCAAAAGTGAGCAAGTCCAAGTATGCAAAGGAAGAGGAAATAAAGTTAATAGTTTATGCCACTTGTGATGAGCCAAAATACAAACTTCACCCTGAAGTAATATCACAAATTGATAAAATGGGAGCTTTTTCAAGCATACCACCTAGGGTTTTGTTGGTAGAAGACGTTAGTTTGTACATTCACTGTAAGATTGGAGAAATCGAAGACTTTGAAATGTTTGCAACCTATCATAAGTTGTGTGGTGAAGATGGGAAACTAAAATCTGATCATGAGCACCTGAGAGTCAAAGGTCTAGTTAATGCCCTAAATTTCCTGAATGTTTTCAAAAAAAAATGGATAAGAATCATACTAAGTCAGTATCATTGTAATACCCCAAAAATGGGCTATAGGACCATTAACCTTCTACATCAACAAATTGATTGAAATTGACATAAAACCCCCAACGTAAGGTACATCTACACATCAGATCATCCAAACCCTAATCGATTCTATCTTAATTCTGCATCGGGGAATATTTCCTAAGTATTCCTAATTTATCCTATTTTGTCTTAATTTAATGATTATTTGGAGATAAATCATATTTATCCCAAAGTCAATTAATTGAATATGATAAATATTTAATTAATTAGATTTAATTTTGCCACTTAATTATTTAATTAGATTTAATCCTATTTATTCCTAATTAATATTATTTAATTCTGACAATAAATCAAAAATCCTACAAATAATTGATTAAATTCTTATTTAATTGATTAAATCAAATTAACAAATTTAATGATATAGTTTTGGAATAAAGTTTGATTAAATAATTGATTAACCCATAAATCAGTTATTTTAATTCAAAAATCAGTTAAGTTGAGAATAAATCACTTAAATTGTTGAATTAATTTATATCAAATCATGCACAATTAGAAAAATAGTCAACTAGAAATCAACTGTCAATTTCAACTTGTTAACTTTCTAAACTCAACATGTGATTGTGAGTTGAAAAAGTGATCTAAACTCTATTTGGAGTCAAAAAGTTGCTTTTGCGTGATTTTATGAATTGATCTATTTCTAATTTCTTATTAACTCAAAAATCAACCTGAGTTTATCAAGAATGATTTATGGTTTTTCCCAGGCTTTCTCAAGCCCTGGATTTCTATATAAACAAGGCTCAACCCTTCACAAAAGGTCCTTGGTTTTTGCATCCTTCAATTATGCTAGGAGAATCGAGCTCTTGTGAACAGGCGATTGTGAGATTTTTGCAATTCATTATTTTCAATCCATTTTCATAGCATTCATAGCATTGTTAGACTAGATTTGCAATCTATTTCATTTTCAATTCTAGATCAATTTCATACAGTTTTTCATCATACTGCATAGTAAATCCAAAAATATAGATTAATTTGCATTCATTTTTCATCCATCTTTCAATCATTTAAACCCTTCTTTTAGGTATTGCATTGTCACTGGTCTCGGTCATAATCTGAGAATATCAAACTCATACCTACTAGAAGGCAGTAAATCATTTGGTTAGCATTGTTTACTTTATTTGCAAATTTCTTGATTTGTTAACCTCTAATGTTTTACTGAAGTGGTGTCCACAGCTAGGTCAAAAATTCAGACACACATTTTTGGCGCCCACCGTGGGGCGCTGCAATGGGTTTCCATTCTCAATTTTTCATTTTTCTGACAATTTCTCTTAAAGCTTCAACTTTTAATTTTCTGTCTAGACAATTTCATACGATATTCCATAGATTGTCATATCAGAATTCTCTGTCTATCGTACAATAGATGATAATCTAAAGTGTCATGCAGGTTGTATGTGCATTGTCATATGGGTGCTAAATTGTCATGTGCGTACTAACCCACTCTTGTATCATGTCTGAATTATCGTACGGGAAAGGGTAGAAACTCGTACAAGTTTTTATGCCAATTTTGCATAGTCGTATCAAATTTTTGGGCAGTTTTGAAAATTTTGATTTCAGATTTTTGCTAACAACTAACCCTAACAATTGATACTTATTGTTTCTAATTGCTTTGCTCGTGGAAAAGCTCAACACAAGCAAAAATAAAGGTAAAATCTACTAAGCGCATTGCATTGGATCTGAGGTATTTCGCTACATCCCTATAACACTTTGATTTTGGGAAATAAAATGAACCTCTTACATGTTTAGCTTGAGTGTCTCTTGCTTTCATAAATCACACTATCATTTTGGATCTAAAAAGAACATAGATTTTCTTTCTTGCATATCAGTTTCACATAGTAATTAGGCCCTATGAACACTATTTGTGGTGTTCTTGAGAGAGTGGCTTCCATTTGCCTATTTTACATGCGAAGCTCTTCTCGAAGATAGATCCCTTGTTAGGTAGGGAGGATTTGTTATCATCTCTCAGTCTTACTTGGTTTAGTCTTCAATTTTGATGGTACATTTTCTCTTGGACCCACTTAGAGAGATCGGTAGTCATTTTTGCTGACATACGAACCTTGGTGAGGTGGTTTCAATTTAGCGTGTAAATCAATCTATTTGTTGTGTTTGGGTGAGGTGAAGAGGCTAGAGGATTATGCTTTGTTCCCTTGTTGGGCAACATCAGAAACTCAAATCCTTAAATTTGAACTAAGTCCCCATGTGGCCCTTTTTGTGAATCTTCCTTATTAGAGAGGGTTAACCATAGTGGACATTCCCTTTATTAGGTCAACCACGTGGACAAAATCTCAAGTGGTAATAGCCATGTAGTACCTCACCCCTAGTCTAATTTTATAAATGTTATGATTACTTTAGGATGATAGATTATATGTTAGGAAATCATTGATGCATATGATTTTACTAACCCCATACTTTCATGTGTATGGTTGGTGTGTTTGTTTTACATTTCTGTTTGACATGCCTAGTGTGGTTGAGGGATGGAGTCGTAGTTACTTGCTTGCAAGATCCACATGATTGGTCAATCCCCGTCATTGTCTGTTATATATTTATATATGTATGTACATGTGGGTTTTGAATGCAGCTTTTCAGGTACCAGGCATCAACTTCCCTGAATTGTCAAGATGAGCGTGCCCTATCGCAATATCTCAAATGGTAAGAGAGGGAAGATAATGCAGGTGTAAAACCCTAACCTAAGCCTAATTGTCCTAGGATTGGACAAGTATCAGTTTGACAACCCTACCTAAATTCATCTAGGTGACAGGAATTCATGGATCCCTTTCTAGTGTTGCTTGGTTTTACTTTGTTTGATTTTACCTCATTTGGCTTCAATTGATTTATTGCTTATGTGGGTGATTTTATGTTATTTATTGATTAATAATTATAGTTAAAATTTAATATTATTCATGTTCCTATAGTTATTTGGGAAAATTTAATTAAAATTCAAATGTTTGATTTTTTTTTTCTATTGCATATAATATAAATAGTTTAGTACAAAAGTTTACGAATCAGGAGCATCTAACATATTACAAAAACTCCCAAAGCTGTTGAGTACACTAATCGATTTACATAACAATTACTAAAACAAAATTGTGCTAGAGTTTAAAAGCTTCTTTAAGAGGGGTTGTCCTCCTCTTCTTCCTCTTCATCATTAGTGTCTGGGGAAACAAAGTTGTACCCCACCACTCTGTAGTCTCTATTTTCTTTGTTGTTCATTTCTTTGTGCAGATTTTCATTCTTCAGCTACTGTAAAAATTCCTTGAGGGTGTACTCAAAGTCATCTTTGTCTTTCCTAGTAGTGTATCCATAAGCTACCTCTTTTTTCTCCATGGTAGCCTTCCCTTCTCTCAGCACTTGCAAGAACTTTCTCTCCTTCACCTTCAGTATCAACATAACCTACATGGAAATATCAAAAAATATGAGTCTCTTGCGAGACTCCGTAAGGTACATGTTCTTTCCTACAAGTACATCATTATTCCAAGCCTTCCAGATGAACCATAAAATAGTAGAAGAAAGTAAAGTCCAAAAAGAATTACAGAATTTTTTGCAGTTGATAGAACCAGAAATAACATTTAGAACATTATAGTGGGTTTTATATGATAGTCCAAATATATTCCAGATTTTAGAAGCAAATAGGCATTCAAAGAAAATATGGGTGATAGATTCAAGTTGTCTGCACACATAACAAGTATTAGGCTCTCCTCCCAGTTTCTTAAATGGAAACTTGTGCAGGAAAAGTTTCCACAGGACGCTAGAAATCTTGGGTTCAAAAGGTCTGGCCCAAAGCTTATCAAAGTAATTCATCCATTCTGAATCCTGGATTTCAAGGCCCCACATCTTATTAACATGGGTAAAGATGTCATTGTTGCTAGTCAGCAACTGGTAGAGGTATTTGGATTTGCCAAGGTGAAGAGGAGTACTATCTAGCCAACATAGCTGGAAAGCACAGCAAGACTCAGTGCAACAGCCTTTAATGGGACCTAGGGAACAAATAGCTTCTCTAAGGATAGAGTAAGTTCTCCAATGGGACCTGGGTAAATTGAATTGGGATTCAAACCATTCCCAAGAAGGGATATTGCCCTACTGCAGTATATCTCCAAAAGTTGAAATACCGATCCCTGCCCACTTCTTAGCTGAACATCCTTGTAATAGAGCAAGTTTTTTGCCACCATGACTCAAATTCCACCAGATAGATTTAAGCCTACATATATTCCCAGTTCTTTCAATTGGTTTCTTATATATCAAAAAACCCTTAACATATTTCCAAGCCTTCCATATGCTCTTGAAGACATTAGAGCCTTGTACTACAAGATTGGCATCTATAGTAAGAGAATCAGTAAGACAGAGTTTTGTCATCCTCTCAGTCTGCTACAGTGAGCCCTTTGTAGGTTACTTCTAATTAGTACTTTCTAAGGTTCTTCTCCATCCCCATCCTTGGCTATCCACTTAACTGCCAGGGTAATACCTTCTAATCTGAGGTCCTTAAGACCTAGACCTCCCCATGTTCTGCTTCTTGTGCACCAATCCCAGGAAACAGCATGAAACCTCTTATTACCTCTGCCATCCGACCATAAAAAAATTTTGATTACTTTTTGAATAGAGTTGAAGTGCACTTGGTTAAAGAGCCACATGGAGAAGTAAATAGGGTAGGAAGATAGGATCTTCTGACATACCTAAAACCTGCCTGGGAAGGATAGAAGGTTACTATCCCATTTGGTAAGCTTCCTATTAATTCTCTCAAATACCCACTCCCACATTAGGTTAAGATTAGGAGAGATAGTGAAAGGGATGCCCAAGTATCTGACTAGGTGGTGAGTTCCACCCCAAGTAAATTCAAACTTACTCCACCAGTGAGGTGGATTCAAGTCCCATCCCAGCATGATAGATTTGGATACAAAGATCTTACTACCAGAGGCTTGGAAAAATAAATCCAATTTGTTCATCAGGAGTGTCATGTTATGTTCTTCCAGGAGAAGAAGGTTGGAGGTGTCATCTGCAAATTGTACATTAGATACCTCATGATTATTGGGGAGACATATACCACACACTTTAGGGGAGAGGGAATCATCTCTAAGGAGGTAGTGCAAGGAATCAGTTGTAATAACAAATAAGGAAGGGGCCAGAGGGCACCCCTGTCTAATGGACCTGGAGAGATTGAAGAATTTTGATCTAACTCCATTAATTTCAACTACAGCCATTGCACCATGTAGTAGTGTAGAGACCATTTTGCAGAAGCGGGGGGGGAAACCCAAAGCTTCCAACATCATCATGATGAATCTCCATTCTATCCTATCATATGCCTTCTCGTAATCTATAAGAAGCATGGCACAGTTCTACCCAGAGGCTTTCACCCAATCCATGGCCTCCCAACAAGTGATGAGGTTCTCTAGTATATATCTCCCCTTAACAAAACCAATTTGGGTGCTATTAACAACTGAGGGGAGAAGCTTCTCAATTCTCACTACAAGAACTTTGGCTAGGGTCTTGTAGATGACATTCAATAAGGTAATGGGTCTCCAATTTTTAATTAGAAGCCTATCCCCTTCCTTAGGAATGAGTTTAATGAGTCTAGCATTTACTTTAGGTCCCAAGGTACCTGTCTCAATAGCTTCCTCATAGACTTGCATAAGCTTGGGCACAATCCAATGAATGTTGGATTTGTAGAATTCAATTGGTAATCCATCTGACCCCGATGCTTTATCATTAGCAATTCTACTAATGGCCACTTTGATTTGCTCCTCTTATAGGCCCCTATTCAATAGCTTGGCATCCTCCTCACTCACCTTCTTAGGGATGATGGTTTTAATCTTATTTCTGGCCCTTTCCTTGGAGGGGTCAAAATCTGTAGAGGTAAAGAGTTCCTAGTAGAATGAGGAGAAGGCATTGAGGATCTCCTTCTGAGATGACACCATAGAATCTTGGATTCTAATACTAGAAATCCTATCTCTGGCTTCTTTTTTCTTAAGAGTTTGAAATAAAAATTTACATCCTCTATCTCCCAAATTAATCCAATTAATCCTGGCTCTAATTCTATCTCCTCTAGATTTAGCCAGTTGAAGTCTTCTTAGAGAATCTCTACACTTAATAACATTATCTAGGAGCAGTTCAGAATCTAGATTGTCTTGGATCTGAGACTCTGCCTCTTGCAGGGATTTTGTCAGTTGGTATTCCTTCATTCTAGAGTCTTTTGCTTTCTCAATACCAATAGCTTTGAGCAGACCTTGCCAAGATTTAGTGGTCTGATTCCATTTGTCCACTTTAGAGTCATGTTTTACAATCTCCTCATTGTACCAAGCAATGATTCTAACCGCTGCTTGGACAACTTCATCCCTAAGAAGGCAAGTGTTTAGGGCAAAGCCTTGTTTTGGGGGATTATCAAAGGCTTGATCCTTAATGAGCTGTATGGAGGAAAAGATGGGATGATGGTCTGAAAGGGTGAAGGGAGAGACTCTCACACAGTTGTTATCATTACAGGGTTGAAAACTGAACCATCTTTTATTAATATAGAACCTATCCAATCTGGAATAGATTCTCTTTTCCCCTCTTTGAAAGTTAGACCATGTGTACTAGATACCTTTTGAATCATTCTTCCCTCCTGCTAGTGGGTCATAAAGGTCAAGCTTGTTTATCATTCTACACCAGAATAGGGGTTCATTGCCTTTCCATTCAAATCTGAGTCCACCAAGTTTATCTTGTGCCCTCTCAACCATGTTGAAATCACTTGCTACTATCCAAAGAATAGGCTCAAGGTTAGCAAGCCACTTCCACAGCTCAATTCTATCTCTGTGATCATTTGGGGCATAAATTAAGCATAAACCAAAAACAAAGTTCTCATCTTTCAATTTAATCCAGACTGCTCTGTTACATGGAGAAATTCCCCAAGATAGTACTACCTTTTTCCAGGAAGGGCTAACCAGAATAGAAGTTCCCCCCTTACCTCTTGGGTGTTTAGTTGAGAATGCAGTTGCATCTCTCCAGATACATTTGAGAGAAATATCCAACTCAAAACCTACTGCTTTAACTTCTTGAAGCAAAATAAAATCTAACTCTCTATGAGAATTAAGGAGTCTCTTGACAACATATTTCCTGTCAGGGGCTTCTAGCCCTCTAACATTCCATGAAGCACAATTCATCTTCATGGAAAATTCTAATTATTCAGTATCCATGGGTTTCTTAAATCCCTCAAAGCATTTAGGCATATCAATGTTGGGTGTCTTAGAAGGTTTAGGGTTTCCACTAATTAGGGCTGGTCTACCTCTCTTCTTCTTTTTGACTAAAGTCAATGATGGCTCACCTAGCTTCATATGCTTATCCTCTCCTTTATTATTCTTGGAGGGGTTAGAAGCAAATACAAATGGTTCAACTAGGAGATGTTTCACAGTGGTACTTCCTAGGACTACAATCTCCCCTTCTTCAAGCTCCCCTTCTTGCCCCAAAAAATCTCCCACCACTGTTCCCCCTTTAGGGAGGGTGGACACTTCCTCATTCCTCCTCTCAATAGATATATATTTCCATTTATCCGATGGTGGAGGTAGGGGAGGGGGGGCTGGAATAAAAATAACAGAGAATGCATTCAAATTATCTTCTTGGATAGAAGGGGGGGAATTCCCTCCCTCTTCCCCACCTAACGGTTGGGCATTAGAGACATCTACAGGGGAAGAATGAATAGAAGTAGCATCTAAATTTTTCAACCTCCCTGAAGGGGGAGCAGAGGGGGGAGAGCTACTAATTTGAGGCCTTTGAGTGTGAGGAATCTCATAGGTTTTCCACTTAGGCTGAGTCACATTTTTATTTTTCATGGCTCTAACCCTGATTTTCTCAACAGCTAATTGCTGAGCATTTTTGGTTTTATGGCTATGCTTAGATTTAGTTTCCTTCAAACCAAAATCAAGTGGATCATCAAGAGTAGTAAAATCAATGGGTTCAGAGAAGACCAGGCTATTATTAGGATTTCTTGGGTCTAATTCAAATTTACCCTTAAGGTTGTCCAGAGTAGCAGAGAGGGTGACATAATCTTGATTCCAAATAGCTGGGGTGGAGATCTGGATAATAGGGGGATGCTCAAGAGTGGAAGTGGCTTTGGCTGAATTCAACTGAAGTTCAAGGGTTGACTTGTCAATAGGGTTTGGAGGCGGTTTAGCCTTCTTTCTAAGAGCATTCCTTTTAAGGATGATAGGGCATTCATTTTTCTTGTGTCCTTCTCTTCTACACACAAAGCAACCACCCATTCCTCCCAAGAAAATTATCAGGCAATAGATAGGTGTAGGGTTGATATCAAATTGCAGGGACTCAGGGAAATCAACTCCAAGTTTCATAGAGAGAAGAACTGGAACATCTGTATTCAGGATGAGGGTGTTGGATTGATCAATTCTGAGAACCTTTCCAATCGGTTCCAGTGCAAGGGGAATGAGTGTCAGTAAAAATGGAGGGAGATTTCTGATGATAATCCACCTGGGGCTGGATAGTGCTAAAACTTTGTCTTGTGAGGCTTCGAGAGACAAGGGAATCGCCCTAAATTCACAAGAGATGACTCTCCAAAACTATCTCTCAACTATAGACTTTTGGGCTTTAGAATCACAAAAAAATAGCATAAATAAACCTTTCTAGAGCATACGATAGTAGGTAAAGTGAAAACCAAGCTTTTGTCCCCAAAATTTATGAAACTAGTCATTAATAAAATTTCTAGAAGGAACCCTAGCACTATCAACTGTAGCAAAAAAAATTGCACATTCTTTAAGTTTAGCTTTCTCCTGATCTATAACCACATTCATCTATGAGTTCGGCTTAATAATTAACTTGGGTGGAATAGTTCCCTTACCTCCATTTCCTTCGGCGATTGAAATCTCTTGAGAGGCGCTTGCGAGGAAGGCTGCTCCTTCCAGGAAGACTCATTCATTTTGAATGGCCTGTTTGAATGATCTTGGCTTGGCAATGGACAGCTCTTCCCTTCCATTTTGTTGTTCCTTCTCTCCGCCAGTGCAAACTAACTCCACTGCAGACGGTTGAGGGGGCTCCTTAGGTTTCTCAGTGAGGGCATCATTTGAAGTGGGCAACCTGCTATGTGTTTCAGGATTAAAACCCTTGGCTGAGGCGGCTACATTAATGGCTCCTGGTGATGTCGAGGCCATTAATGCAATCCTGGCTGAAGCACGTATGAGGGTGCAGTCACAAATTAAGAAGAGGCACCAAGGACACCAAGTTGCAGAGCCATTTCTTTCTTGAAAAAAAAATATTTGTTTTTCTCACCATCAAATGTTTGATTATTGGGATTTAATTGAATATTTAATTGGAAATTAAATTTAAATTATGCGTGTGTACTTTATTAATTAAATATTTTATTGCATGGTTTTAGGATGCATTAAATATTCAATCTATTTAATACATATTTTAATTATAACATGTGCATTAATATTAATTGAAAATTGAATTATTTTCAAAAAGTAAACAACTTGTTTTCAAAAGTCAAAGTTGAGTTGTGCAAAATAAAGATGTTTTAATTTATTAATTGGGATTTACTTTCAAATGGTAATTAGAGTTTGATTGGGAGTTAACTGTTGAGTCATCTCTAGGGTTTGCATGAAAGGGGGAATTGAATCCCTAATAGGGGGAAATTGCATTCATTTGGGGATTAGACAGGTTTTGGGGGGAGAATTTTTGGAGAGCTTGTGTGCTTGGATTTTTAGAGAATTTGGATTGTGGGATTTTTGTTTGTGCATCTGGATCGTGTGCCCATTTTCTACATAGTTTCAAATCTGCAAGTTGGATTGATTTTGGAATAAATTATGTCTTTAGATCTACAAAGTGTTTTCAATTCAATTTATGGTATTGGATCCAAGGTAGGCTTTGAAATCCTACCTGTTGGTTTTATTTTGTATCTTTCTGCCTTTCCTTGTTTGTGCAAATTTTAGCATGATTCAATAGTTAGATATGTGCTTGCTTTGAATCTGGATCATTAGAAAACCCTAGTTTAGGTGTTCTTTATGTTTTATTAAAATTTAGCATTGTACTGTTATGCTGGCAAAATTTCATTGTTAAATCGTCTATAAAACTCCTAGAAAATGATAAATCAATTCTATAATATAGTTGAACTATAGTGCTAAGAGAAAAATAAATCCCCCATTAGAAAGAAATCAATTTGTTACAAAAACCCAATTCTGGTAAAAGTTATTCTCTGGTTTTCAAAAAAAATACAATAAAAAAAAAATTAAACCAGTCAAAAGGAAAATTCATTTTATGCATGATTATGGCATGTTCTGTTTGATTAAATATACATGCTCTTTATTGGAAGTTGGAATAGATTCTTGTGAAAAGAATCTGATTATTGATTGGTAAAAATAAATATGTATTACCCTCTGTTAAAAAAACATATATATTTTTCCTCTTGTTTATTTTCCGTAATTAGAAAATTATAAATAAAAAAATTAAAATTAAAATTTAAAAAAAAATTGCATTGGTTAGAAATGTGTTGTTTTTAAAATAAAATTAAAAAAAAATGTTTGAGGGGTGGGGGCCACCACACCCCCAACCCCTCCCCTCCACAGCAGCACAAGGGTTGCCGCACTGCAGGCTAGGGCTACCGGCCCATGCAGCAGTGACTGGGGACAAGTTGTCCCCCACTTTAAATTCATTTAAATTTTGTTTTATTTAGTATTAATTTATATTTTAATTTAATTAAAATTTTAGCTTAATCAAATTTAGGTTAATTTGTATTTTAAACTAAGTTAATTTTTAATTAAATTAAATTTAGATTAATTTGTATTCTTAATTTTAATTTTAATTTAGTTTATATCTATTTTTAATTTAGATTAAACATAGAATTCAAGAGTTGAATTATTATTAATATTATTCTTATCATGCTTATATTTAATTCTATGGTTATTTTAATTCAACTAAATATAACATTAACTTTTCTTTCAGTAGTGCACATTTACTTTAATAATTGGTTAATTGTTAGATGTAAATTAATTAATTAATTTAGTTCTTTTGCTCTTGTTTTAATGAAGGGAATATTTATTTTCATTTTCATATACATTAGAACTAAATATGAATTTATCTTCTATGCGCTTTCTTGGACATTTTTATTCAATGAATTATGTCCTTTCTTCGCTAGATAGGGATGTTGCTAAGTGGATGATCTTTGGCTCTGTTTCTGATCCAATATTTATCTTTTCTGTTGGCTCAATTAAGATCGGAGATCTTTCTTCACAATGCTCTGGTAGAGCATCCAAACTCCCTTCCTTAGGTGCCTCAATTGGGTTTTCACCTTTAGAAACATCCTTTATTTCTTTATTTTTTCCTTGATCTAATGTTGCCACAATGTGGTTTTCAACACTTGATTCTTTTCTTTTTCTATTTTTTTCAATTTTTCTCGGATTGAAAGTTTGGATGCTCCTTTTGATCATTTCTTCTTGATATTTTCTAATAGAAAAAGGTTCAACCATGTTGAGGTATTGGGACACCATGTTGTCATTTAAGAAAATTGGCAAGGTAGTTGGTTCAATGGTATTCCATTCAATTAAGTCCAAGTGAATGAGGGTTAATGGGTCAACACTTAGGTTCATTTCGATCGGGCTTAAGGTATATATCTCATTATTGGAGGGTTCATACATTGTATCTTGAAAATCTCAAACATGGGCTTCCTCTAAATGTTCTAAAGAAGAAGGATCAAAATCCCCCTCACTAGAGTCCTCTTGGGTTTCCATTGGATAAAAGTCATGTGGATTAAACCTAGAGTTTGATTCTTCCATAATAGGTCTCCATGAAGGAACATATGGTTCGCCCACCCATTGATTGATCTCTATCTCTATACTCGGTACATCATTTAGAACCACTTGGCTAGAACTAGATGCTTGATTTAGAGTTGATTCTGTCATTGGTCCTTTATTTTTGGTAGAAGCATAGGTATGAATGACATCAATGCCCTTGTCTTGGCATGACTCATCTGATAGGGTTTCCCATTCCCATTCATTAGAGTCCTCATCACTATGAGACTCTAATTGTAATATTCGGCTATAAAGTTTGGGATGATGTTTTTGAGTGTATCCTTCCTCAAGATACCCTACTCCTGCTTTCTCCTTGGAATCTCTCCATGTACTTTCTAAGGGTTCAATGATCCCTTCATTCTTTGTGCCTAAAGGTCCTTGACCTTTGTATCCCATCTTTTGCATGATTGAGAATCCTTTCCCATATTGATGTGTGGGAATGGTTATATTTTGGATATGTTTGACGTGGGCACTTGATTCTTCATCTTTGTACAACTAGTTTAGAATCTCATTGTCTTCTTCATCCATGGTGGATGATGTACTTTCCCTCACAAAGTGCTCATTATATTTATGGGGTATATTTGAGGTTTTTCCAAAGGACTTGGGTGATCAAGGTAGATCCATCATGGATAAGGAGTATTCACCTACTCCTTTTTGCTTGATTTTGCATTGCTTATCAAAATTCTTCACATTTGGTCCATATTTTGATAATGGGCCTCTTTTGTGGACACTTGAGTATCTTTGATATGATCCTCTTTTATTTCTTCAATAATGTTATCCTCATTAACCCTCTCTTTTCCTTTAGTCAATGTAGTTAGGTTAATGAGTTTTGGTGTGTCTTCAATAACAACTTCTTCCTCCATCTTTTCTTTTTCCTTCAACCAAGGGGTGTTCTTAGAACTTTGGCCTTGCTCCATTTGCTTAGGTATAGACCCTTCAGTATTATGTGGTACTAAGGATTCATTGATAGGCTTGACATTATTACAATATTGGAATGGGTTAAGATCCCCACTTATCAATATCTCTTGCCCTAGATATGGGAATTTTAGGCATTGGTGATAAGTTGAAGCAACAACTTGCATTTCGTGGATCCATGGACTTCCTAACATGATATTATATGTCAACTTTAGGTCCAAAACTTGGCATATAGTCTCTTTTTGCATGGGACCAACTCTTATGGGTAATACTATGACTCCTTTTGAGGCTCTTTCTTCATCATCGTAGGCTTTTATGGTTATCTTTTTCTTAGGGTCAATAGCCTCCTCAAAAAATCCTAGGGCTTTCACCAAGTCAAGGGTACAAATGTTTAGGCTAGCTCCTCCATCTATAAGGACTCTTTTCAGCCTATGCTTATGGATCAACACTTCTATATGTAGGGGCAGATTTTAGGGATGATTAAGAGACATGTCATCTTGTGCATAAAATGATAGGCAATGAGGTGCAATTAGGTGCCCTACCATATTTTGGAATTTTTCTACCTCCAAATTTAGAGGCACATTTGTTTCCAACAAGGATTTTTCCAAGATATCCTTATGAATTGGTGATAATTTGAGCAACTCAAGAATAGAGATTTGAGCGGGAGTTCTTTGTAATTGATCAACCAAGTTGTATTATTTTGATGATGATGTTGAAGCTTGGTTTGATATCACCACTTTTGGAGCATTGGTAGGGAGGATAATTTTTTATGCTTGCCCCCTAGTGACAACATTTGATGATACTTCCCTTGACTTATCTTTCACTATGATAACATTTATGGTTTGATCTTCTTCTCTTAGAGTATTTATCATGTTATCATATGTGTGAGAAAAGTTCACTTTCTCATTGCCCTTTTTTTTATTTTGATTTGTATTTGATGACTCCCCCTTTTCATGATTCAAAAAGGGGTTCTTGAAGGCTATGTGATCTCCATTATTTTGTGGTCCTTCAATTTGAATAGTTCCCTTGTCAATTAAATCTTGAACCAAGTGTTTTAACCTCATGCATTCATTTGTTGGGTGACCTCTATTTTGATGATATTCATAGTGATGGGATGCATTCCACAATTAAGGTTTAACTTTAGGTTCATAATCTTTCATGTCAGGTAATGTGATGACATTATTGGCAACCAAGGTCTTTAATACATTCTCCAAAGGTTCACCTAAGTAGGTGAATTTCTTTTTATTATAATTGGAGTAGGATGACTTTGATTTGTCCCCACTAGCATTATTGTTGGAAGTGTTAGCATTGTTATTAGAATTATTGGAATTATATGGAGCTTTGTTAGTTTGATTAACATTATTGGAAGAATTTTCTCCATATGGTAGTATAAAAGGGGTTGACTTCAAAGTGTGGGCCTCCACAACTTCGTCATTCACAAGGTTTTTATTGTTATTCTTCATCCATGATTTAGATTTATCATTATTATTATTGGACCCTTGATTATTGAAATACTTAGGCACATAATTATTATTGTTGCTATTATTGTTGTTGTTGTTGTTGTTGTTGGATTTGTTATCTTTAAATAATTTAACTTCACCTCTTTTGACCAAAACATCTTCAATCTTTATCCCATTTTCGATGAGTTTTTCAAATGTTGGGGGACATTGAAGTTGTAATCTATAATTCATTTTCGGGGTCAAATTGTTGGTGAAGATTTCCATCTTCTCTTTCTCCAGGATATTTCATGGATACCTTGTGAAAATGGTCCTCCACCTTTGTAGGAATCCTAAGGACTCTCCATCTTTCTATTTGGTATCACATAACTTGAGCATTGTGATTTCATGCTCAATGTTATAAGAGTAACGGGTTATGAACTTAGAGGCTAACTCCTCAAAGTACTTTATTCCTGGGGTTAGTTTTGAGAACCACTCCATTGCGGGACCTCCTAAGCTTCTAGGAAAGAGTCTCATTAGATATGTATCATTGTGCATGAACTCTATGCTTAGGGCACAAAACTCCCTTAAATGATCTTGTGGGTCAATTTTACCCATGTACTTATCGTATTTAGGAAAAATGGTATTGAAAGGAAAAGATACCATTGCTAAGCTTTTGTCGAAAGGAAAGGGACACAAAGCTTCTATGGAAAAGGCCTTAGGTTCGGCTGCCTTCTTCATGTTATCAATTTGTTCTTGAAAGACCTTTATTTGCCTTGTCATAACATTCATAGGGTCATCTTGGTGTTGATCTTTCTTGAGTTGGTCAATATCAAAATCATAGGGCAGCTTTACCCCCTTTTGGGCTAGGTTTAAGAAGAAGTTCTCCTTATCTTTGTCTATCAATTTCTCCATAACCTCTAGGAAATCTAGGTCTTGGGCAGCTTTCTCAACCCTTTCTTCAAGAGTTTCTTTGGGATTATAATTAGCATTATTGATATTGTGATTATGATATGCCAAATTTTTATCCCCCATCTCTCCAAGTCTTGGTTCAAATAGGTTTGTGAAAATTTCTTCTTGATTAGTGTCCTTGAAAACACTTTGGTACTCAACTTCTTGCCCTTGGTTTGCAAAAATAGTGCTATCTCCTGCTAATGATACCCTATATGTGTGGGACCATGTGGAAACCGGCATCCAACAAGGGTTTAATTGGGAATGATCCTTGATTCAAGAATTGTTGATTTTAATTGAAGAGATTTAAAAATGTAAGATGAGTTTTCAATGGATATATCTCTCACTTGTTTATGTTTTCCAAACACAACAATCATGCATTCACTTGTCTCTTTTTACCCTCTTAACACAAAATGTTTGATTTGAAGAACATTGTCACAGGGTTTGCACAAAAATACACTTCAAGCACCTACCTAGCACAAGATTTGGTTTGTAAACATGGCTCTAGAAGGTCATCTTTCTATTTTATCAAGGATTTAGTATTGATTCCATTCAAATAGACTTTAATCTCTCATCCCCCAAGTATGTTAAGGGGCTTCCCACACGCACCGAAGTATGATTTTGTGCAATCCATGAGGACTACTAGAGGAAGGTTGAAAATTTTAAAATCCATTTGTCACACACCCCATTAAGGATGCATGTGTTTCATTTTAGAGTGGGTTGGATTCCCGCGGCAAAAAGCAAGCATATCCCACTTTGGGTTGTCCCTCTCACCAGCCTCATTAAGGCACAACTCGAGAGGCAAGCCCACTAATTCTCTAGCATGTTCATTCAAAGCAAGGAAAATGGAATTAAGGTCAAGCTTTTGGGAATCTGGTTCACGAAAAGGTGAAGAGCATATCCCTAACTTTTCCTTTAGTTCCCAAACACCATAGACAATTTTGTTCAATTTCTTTCACCCACTAACTATAGGGATTTGAGTATTTTTACTCTCTTCCACAAACAAGGGGCTTTGATTTAGTGTTTGATTTATCCTTTTAGCTATCTAAATTACTAGATTATGAAATGCCACAAGCTAAGGGAAAATATTGACTAGTTGAGGCTTACCTTATTCTTTGTAGCTAACCAAAGTTAGGGGCATTTTTGGTTGATTCCATTATTTTTACCTTACCTTGGCAATAGCTCCTTCCAAATGTGTTTTTCCACCAGCAAGTTAGTCAACACAACCAATCACAATGAAGGAAACCAAATCGAAATTGAAGAACCAAAGACTTATGTATTGAACCTTAAGCACCTTATTTGCAAATTTTTAAGGAAAAACTTGAACTAAGGAGTAAAAATCCGATTGAGAGATACAAATTTTGTCTTGTAAGCATCTACAACCTTAAGATAATTTTGATATACCTATTTTTCTTCCTCTTGTGATTCCTCAAGAACCGCTTTAATATGCTCAAAGTTCTCCTTCTTGATCTTCTTAGCCAAAGCTTTGCCTTCTTGATTAAACTTTCTCTCTGGTTTTCTCACCTTTTTATGCCCTGTCATCCTACAGAATACCAAAAGTCATTTTACCATAGTCAGATCAATCAGATTATGAAGTTATGCAAAAGTGCACCTAAATTAGTTGAAAGCACTATTTTATTGTTTAAAAGCGCAGCTAACCAGATTGAAAGTGCTACTTTAATCTGTCAGTAAAATGCAAAAGTGCACAAATAACTTTCAAAAGTGCTACTAAATTGAGCAAAGGCGCTAAAATTATGACAAAAGCACTCAAGAAATGAAAGTGCCTAGTAGTCAGGAGCAAAGTTCTCTTTTAACCCTGTGGAAGTGCTAAAAGAAAGGATGACCTGAAATAGAAACTACAAAAGCACTGTAGATCAGCGCAAAGGTGCACAACTTTGTCACAGAAGCACTGGAAAAGTGATCAAAAGCATTGTTTCACCAGGCAAAAGCACTGCTTAACCTGTCAAAAGTGCCATTTCCTAAAAAATTTGAGAGTTAATCACATACAAATTTGAAAATAATGATAAATTTATGTACAATTAGTAAAGTAGAGCATTCTGCCCCACAGTGGGCACCATTTTGTATACTAATAAAAGTATCTTCATAGAATTAAGGTTGAACAATAAATGAAATAGTAACTAAATACAACCACTGTAGAGCAACTATTTAGCAAATAATGATCAATTGAGCATCCTATGGCTCTCTAACTAACATTTTTAATGAATAGCTCTGAGCAAGCTTCCATTAATGACAGTCCTAGAATGAGAATGATAAAGATAAACAAGCTATTGCTAACAATTATCAAAGTAAATGCTAATTATGCTCTCAAATTCCTTTCTAAGCT
Source organism: Chamaecyparis obtusa (assembly GCA_027943335.1). NCBI lineage: Eukaryota > Viridiplantae > Streptophyta > Pinopsida > Cupressales > Cupressaceae > Chamaecyparis > Chamaecyparis obtusa. The sequence continues at coordinate 113,440 of BSBK01003238.1, read as the reverse complement.
CAAATTGCAAGAGGTTCAATGCAATTCTTAGATGTGTGGTTGATAATTATGAAGGATTTATGCCTTCCTTTTATAGATTTTCCAATGGTAGGGGGTGTAGTTGTGTTTGATTGTGATTAAACCTTCATTGAGTCCTTGGTTCCACCCTTTGAAGACAAAGCAAAGTTTGTGTCCTCAAAGCTTGGGACAAGTAGACAAGATGGATGGTCAAGATTCTCTTTCACTTTGAGTGATTGAGATTGAATTTGGCTTGATCCATGTGAATGCCTTTCCTCAAATCTCATTGGTTGTCTGGATTTCCTCTCCTTTTGGGTTGTTGAGAGTAATTGAGATTTATTAATTGATTTAATTAATTTATTTTAGCCATGTACCCCTTGAATGGGTTGAATTTGATTTAATCCAAGACTATACAATTATTTGATTTAATTGTACTTTGATTTGATTGTATTTGATTAAAACACTCTCAATTTTTATTTATCTCGAATTAAGGCTTGATTTTAATTTTGATTGGCTAATTGTGCATTGTGATTCAATTACTTTAATTATGTCCTTGTTTTTCTTTGATTTGACTCAATTTGCTTTGATTTGATCTTTGTCCATTTTTAGGTGATTAGAGATATCATGACGAAACTATAGGTTAAGGAAACAAACATTAACCCAATGTGATTATTGGATTAATTTACTCATTGAGTCCTTTTGAAGTTCATGCACTGTAATTGGGTGATTTTACCCTATTGGATTCATAGAATGAATATAGGGAATATTCTTATAAGTATTGTTTTATTAATGGATATATGTTGTGTTTCTAGTAGTGGTTTTATGTGTTCCTACTTTTGGATTCAAATATGTTGATTATGGTTCAGTTTCAGTTCTCTATGGCATGAGTGTTGTTTTCTTCATTCTTGAAGTGTCTTCTTTTCTTAAAGTGATATCAGGTACTAGAAGACCTAGGGGGATACAGAGGTCGAGGTATGTGTCAGATCGTTATATTTTCAGTTATGTTTTGGTGTGTGTGTGTGTGTGTATAATCTAATTATCATCCCTGACTTGACCTTATGGGCTTGTGATGCTTTGCATTCTGTTTATGGTATCTTTGTAATCATTTCTAGTTCTTTTGTGTGAATTTGGATTTGGGATTACCTGGTTGTGTACCTATTTTGATCTATGCAACATTTGTGAGCCTGGGGTAGTTTACCCAGATATGTAGTAGGAGGTGGCTTGCAATAAGCATCGAGGCCCACAAGTGGCTACCAAGATCACTTATTGTTAAGTATCTATAATCAAGTGATAACATAATATAACATTGAGAGATTAAAATGAACCTAACAAGATATGTTTCCTCGCCCTGTCTTAGTGCTAGTACAGACTAAGGTAGGAATGGAGAAGATGACTAGCCACCTTTAAAGGCATGAGTTGGCATAGTTGATGGCTTCGTTTGTACGAGAGGTCATTGACACCATGTAAGGTCACTTGGGTGCTGGGATCTAGAGAGATTACTAGGACAAAACTCAAGGGTTAGACGTACATGATGACACCTTCCTATGCATAGTCTAATTATCCTACATGTGTCGGTTGCCTTTGGAATAGTGAGTCTTTCATGGCATTATTACTTTTTCACCTTGAGTTAGAGAGCTTTCAGGATCCTTTCCTTAGCTTGATCTATTTGATATTTGTTATCCAAGTGGATTATGTTGTTATCTCCTTAGCACAGTGGGAGTGGACCATTAAGGTTCACAAGGTCAGGTGGTAGTGATTCTTTTACCATTTGAGATTCCAATGTTCATGTACTAGTGCTGGATGATCCATGTGGCAGTTGTTCCTTCTTGATCTTCTTTGATGGAGTTGTATTCTTCCTCTTCTTCTTCTTTATGATCATGTATCTTCATATCAATTATTCAAAGATATCATGTATACTTCTTTTCGATTATTTTATTACATACCCTGCAACATGTGCAGTGGATGTAGGTTATTATGGATACCTTATGGTACCAGTTGTATTAATGTTATCTTATATGTGATGTTGCTTTTATCTTTCTTTTGTTTATATGAGCTTTGTAATTATATCTAATCTAGATTAATTAATTAATGTTAATGTAATCTTTGTCGAGGAACCCTTGAGAGTTGTAACCTATGTTGGTTGTTTGTATTAATGTGAGTAAATGGTAATTGCTTCCACATTGGTGTTTATCTTGTATGTTAACTTTTTAAAAAAAATTATTCTGCAAACTTAGATGCATGTTTAGGTTAAGTTATCTTGGGTTCCCTGGTGGGACATTATAAGCCATTTTCATTGTGGTTGCAGCAGCCGCTATATAAATGTCCTTTTGGAAGAAATCTCCATGGGTGTAGTTTCTTGTTGGGTTGTCAAATCTCCTCAACATCTCTGATTGATTAAATTCATAGAATGTGTCAAAACCCTGGTGCACCTAGATTGGAGTTCAACCTCTTGAGATTGCAAAAGTTGTAGAGTTGACCATCACTACAAACCTTAGTGCAACCAACTTTTTATTTTCTAGGACTATGTGCGTGATTACAAAACACTTTGAGAATATACACAAGCAAAATTCTTAGGGAGTAGAATCATAAGTCACTATTTTTGTTCATGTGCAAGGTTGCTTTTCCCCTTGCTCATTGTTTGATTACCATTTTTTGCTTTAACTCCCTTGATTGTTGTCTTGCGTGCTTGATATCCATTTGGTCATTTAAAAATGAACAAACCTAGCCTTCAAAATCAACCAACAATATGAAAAACTTGCAAAATCTAAACAAAAATCCTTTTTGGTGTCAAACTATCATCCTGGAAATTCAAAAGTCATATGAGTTTTACCAAAAGTTGTTTTAGAACCCCCAAAAACTCATACGGGAGCCTGTATATTGTCATACAAGTGTTGTCAGAAAACCCAAGAAAAATCAAAACTTGGAGTCAATTTTTGTACGAGCCTTACCAATTGTCGTGTCATACCCCATACTGACTCGTACGAGCTTGTAGAAATTCATATCAAATTTTTATCAAAGCTTTCAAAAAGCCTTAAAATTGTCAAAAATTTGATCATTACGGTCAACTACCAGATTCTGTCAAAAAATTCACTATGTCAGGAACAGAGCAGAAAACCAAAAAAAATCCAATTCTTTTTCCTAAAGTGGTCTCTTGAGTTTGATCTAGCCTTTTGATTTATCGATTTGAATCTCATTTGATCTTGTGTCAAAACCTTGTCAAAATCATCTTCAGATTCAATCCTCAAAATGGCTAAGTGTTGTGAGCTCGTGTCTGCTATCTTTTGGGCATCTACCCATACAACCAGGGCATAGTATCCTACACTTATGTTCAATCAATCTTTCCATCAATCAACCAATCCAATCTTGACAAGGTTGCATCATTCGATTTCTCCTAAACTAGATCATTCATCAATTCTCTTAATCTTTCTCTTCTGCTTCACCCAAGGTTAATGGTGGAAACCAGAGCTTCCTCACATAGAAAACTTGGAGAAGAATCAAAATCCTCACCTTTGTCTTCTTATGTTGTCCAGAGAATTAACCAACCATATGATACCACTTGATATGAAGAAGACACTCTAGGTAATTTGCATCTAAAAAAAGGTTATTCTAATCCTCCTCAATCAACCCACAAAGGTAATCACTCAAATCTACATCAATCAATCCCCAGAAGTTCTCATAATAATACAATGTCTCAAGGAGGAGTAAACAAAGGCTCCCAAGGTCACCACTCTCATCATAGTGAAGATCCTGAATTGACTCCATCTAAAATGGAACAATATTGAACTGATGAGAACATTCACAAAGTGATGAAACACTTCTTGTAAGAAGACAAAGAGGCATATTTCCTTAAACTAGCAAGACAAGGAGCCAAACTTCCTCCTGATTTCAATGTTGAAAATATCATCATCCAAGAGGAAGAAAATCCCATCACTGCTATGATAAAATTGATGCATGCCAGGCTAGTTAATCTCAACAAGATGGAAAAAGAGAAGGAACCTAAGGAATTCTCTATGGAGGCTCTATGTCCCTTTCCATTTGATAAAGACTTGTACATACCACCATTCCCAAAAAGATTGGAGATACCCAAATATGACAAATACGATGGAAACTCTAACCCCCAAGATCATGTTAGAGAATTTTGTACTCAATCTATGGATTTTATGCATGAACTGACTTACTTAATGTGTCTATTCCCACAATCTTTGGTAGGATCAACCATTCACTAGTTCTCTAAAATGCCTCCAACCATCAAGAATTTTGAGGAGCTAATCAAACTATTTTACCAACAATACTCCTACAATATTCACATCTAGTCACCATGATCCATATCTGCAATCTCAAACAAAAGTTAGGAGAACCCTTCCTGAACTTCCTCAAATGCTAGAGGAAGAAATTTTTACTCTATGTCAAAAAAATCCTAAAAAATGAGAAATTATAAATCTTTATCAATAACCTTTTTTTAGATGCAAATTACCTAGAGCATCTTCTTCATATCAAGTGGTATCATATGGTTGGTTAATGCTCTGGACAAAATAAGAAGACAAAGGTGAGGATTTTGATTCTTCTCCAATTTTTCTATGTGAGGAAGCTCTGGTTTCCACCATTAACCTTGGGTGAAGCAGAAGAGAAAGATTAAGAGAACTGATGAATGATCTGGTCACTCAAATCTACATCAATCAATCCCCAGAAGTTCTCATAACAATACAATGTCTCAAGGAGTAAAAAAGGCTCCCAAGGTCACCACTCTCATCATAGTGAAGATCCTAAATCGACTCCATCTGAAATTGAACGATATTGAACTGATGAGAACATTCACAAAGTGATGAAACACTTCTTGTAAGAAGACAAAGAGGCATATTTCCTTAAACTGGCAAGACAAGGAGCCAAACTTCCTCCTGATTTCAATGTTGAAAATATTGTCATCCAAGAGGAAGAAAATCCCATCACCGCTATGATAAAATAGATGCATGCCATGCAAGTTAATCTCAGCAAGATGGAAAAAGAGAAGGAACCTAAGGAATTCTCTATGGAGGCTCTATGTCCCTTTCCATTCGATAAAGACTTGTACATACCACCATTCCCAAAAAGATTGGAGATACCCAAATATGACAAATATGATGGAAACTTTGACCCCCAAGATCATGTCAGAGAATTTTGTACTCAATCTATGGAGTTTATGCATGAACTGACTTACTTAATGCATCTATTCCCACGATCTTTGGTAGGATCAGCCATTCACTAGTTCTCTAAAATGCCTCCAACCATCAATAATTTTGAGGAGCTAATCAAACTATTTTACCAACAATACTCCTACAATATTCACATCTGGTCACCATGATCCATATCTACAATCTCAAACAAAAGTTAGGAGAACCCTTCCTAACCTTCCTCAAATGCTAGAGGAAGAAATTTTTACTCTATGTCAGAAAAATCCTAAAAAATGAGAAATTAGAAATCTTTATCAATAACCTCATTCCGGAAATCAATTATCACCTACAAATGCAAAATCATACTTTTTTTGAGAAAATGGTAGAAAATGCCATAAAGATAAAAAATTTACTTGCTCATAAGGGAGATATATTGATTAACAAAGATAGCAAGTACGAACCAGGTTCTAGTTCCAACAAAGACAAGGTCAAATTCTAGAACAAGAATAAGAATGTTGTAACTGATGGTGTAGTCGATCACATCAATGCTCCCTCAAAGGCACCAGCATTCAATCTGACCATTGGCACCCAAGCCATCAAAGCTTCTAAACAAAAGGCATCTGAATCTTCTAAAAAGTCTAATGACTATAAACCCTGGGTAACAAAACCAAAGCACAAGTTCACTCCTTTGGGTGAATCCTTAGAGTCTGCCATGAAAATACTATTGGCAAAAAAAATCATCACATTACCTGAGATAAAACCATATGATCCTAAAGTTAAACCAAAATGGTGGAAAGAGACCGATTTCTATGACTTCCATCAAAATAAAGGACATAAAACCAATAATTGCATGCCCTTAAAGCATCTCATACAAGATAAAATTGATGAAGGGGAAATTTTAATTAACAACCATAAAAGCAACAATGATCATACAGCATTCACAGAACCATTTCTGAAGCATAACCAAGGATATTCATCTTCTAAACCTAACATGGGTGCTAAAGTCAATTACACCTACTCTGGAAACAATGATGTCATAAACATGGTTGAACCATGCCTATCTGAACATTACAATGTCATCACTATTGTAAAAAGAGATAGAGATAATCAATCAGCAAATGCAGTAACTCTATCACAAGCTCAAGTACATCTACAAGGACAAAACTCAGGTTCACCAAATGCCCCTAAGGTGCCTTTCAATCTTTCATCTACTGCTAAACATAGGGCTGCCTCAAAATCATCAAATCCTAAAGAGACCAGGACAACATCATACAGTATTTTCCAACAACTCCAACATACCAATAAAAAATATCCATGTTTGAGTTTCTTCGGATATCTCCTGCTCATAGGGCTATTCCGGATAAATCTCTACTCGGTTCCAATGTTCTTGACAATCTTGATCTAGACAGATTTCAGACTATGGTTGGTCACCTGACATCACCCCAGTATATCTCCTTTTTAGCTGAAGATGACAATTTGTTGAGTCACCCACATAACCAGCCCTTGCACATTGAAGTCTTAATCCAAAACCGTTGTGTCAAACATGTGTTGATAGATGGAGGCATCGGTTTAAACATCTATTCCTACAAATTGATCACACAAATGAGATTATCAAAAGATGACATTGATCCTAAAAAGATGATAACCATCAAAGTGTATGATGAACAAGAGAGAGCTTCTAAGGGAACAATTGTATTACCTATCAGAATAGGACCAGTCATAAGAGATATCACCTGTCAAGTTCTGGATCTTCCATTGGCTTACAACATTCTTCTAGGGAGACCTTGGATACATGAGATGCAAGCTATTCCATCCACATACCATCAATGCATGAAATTTCCTTATGATGAAGTAGAGGTAACAATTCCATCTGACATATCTACATCTTGCAATGCCTTAAAAGAAAGTGTTGATAAACTTGTTCCACATAATAGAGAATCTCCCACTAAGTAAACAGACATAGCATCTACATCCAAGATGGAAGACAAGGCTAAAGAGATCAAAATCAAGAACAAAATCATGGGAGAATATACTATGGAACCAGTCCTATCTTTTCTCTCCCAATCTCATCTAAATATTATGGGTAGCCTTTAAAATAGACAAAACTAGCATCTAAAGAACCTCAAGCTATCTACAATGGAAGTTTTGTCACAGAACAAGTGTCCAAGAAATAATTTGAAGAGGAAGAAGTTGTGCTCGCATGGCTATACAAAGATGATTCTCAATCTCAATTAGTTCAAAGATGTGGCTCCAAGTCAAACAAGATTCCTTCCAATTCATATGGACTAGGTCACAAACTTATGTCTAAAATGGGATACATAGGTAAAGGACCTCTCAGAACAAGAGGCAAAGGAATTATACAACCTATTGAACACTATGGGAGAACAAGCAAAGAAACTAAAGGAATTGGATATCACAAGAAACCCTTCCACCTCAATGGTAACTCAGCACATGTTCTAGAATAGATAAGTAAAATAATAGAAACTCAGCTAAAGGAAGAAACACAACAATCAAACAGTGATGATTCAGACTCCACTGATCTTATTCCTTATGAATGTTTACCTCAAAACATACTAGATCTTCTTAAGGATGATGACAAACCTAAGGAGAATATCAATTTAGTAGACACGCAAGAACCTACTATTGAACAAGAAGAAGGTAAACCAATCATAATAGCTGAACATTTGGGACATTCCAATGATTCTAAGATAGACTCCCATGAATATGAGTTATGCTTAGATTCTAAAGGTAATCCTACTTGGGTGATTCATCCTAACTTTAAACATGTTCTCAGATTTCCCAAAGGTCCAGATGAAGAATCAAAGGGTGAATCCAATGACTATGAATGGGGAGTTATTCCAAAAGAAGATGAGCTTATCACTAAAAAACACATTGATGTCATTCACCAGTATTCACCTAAATCTAATGTGAGTCTAGAGAAAAATGACAAACTTATCGAGTCTAATCCACCTACTGCTGAAGTGGAATCCAATAATGATGTTGAAATGATTTGAAAACTGAACATTCTGAATAGTAATATCACCTTTTAAATCAAGAGTTGGGTTAGGACCAATGATGACAACACCGTATGCATAAACACCATTTCCCAATCTCCCCCTACCTTGACTATCCAACATCCAGAGCTGATTGACCAAACATCTACCAATCCAAATCAAGATATCCACACCTTCTAGACTGACTACGCTCTTGCTTGCTACCTCAATATAGTGGAACCTATGACAACTTCCATCGGTGAACCTCACGTCAGCATGATGGAGTTAGATATCAAGTATCTTAGTCAAAAGAATAAAAGCAAAAATAAAAAGAGTTCTGAGGGTGAAAACCACTATATGGCAGTCTCAGAACCTAAAATAGTAAAGATAAAAGACATATCCAAAGGTGAAAACCTCTCTAAGGCACCTAAGGATGAGATATTTGATGTCCTTCCAAGTCATTTACAAGATAGATCTTCAATACTAATTGAACCAACTCAATCTATCAACTTGGGTACAGCAGAGGAACCACAACTGATTCATGTAGCACAATCCCTATCATAGGAAGAGAAACAAGCATTCATGACTTTCCTAATAGAAAAGAAAATCAACTTCTCATGGAAGTATTCTTATATGCCAGGGTTGGATTTGAATCTGATCATGCATTATCTTTCTATAGCTGTAGGAGTCAAACCTGTCAAACAGAAGTTGCAAAAGATGCATCCTCATGTAGCACTTCTTGTAAAAGCTGAACTGGAAAAATTACTAAAAGCCAGATTTATCCGAGTTATTGATTATGTTCAATGGATCTCAAATATTGTTCTAGTATCAAAACTAGACAAATATATCAGAGTATGCACAGACTTTAGAGATGTAAACAAAGCATTCCCTAAGGATGATCTTCCATTACCAAACATTGATATGATAGTGGACATGACTACGGGATTTGAGATGTGTTCTTTAATGGATGGTTTCTCTAGATACAACCAAATCAAAATTTCTCTAGAAGATCAGGAGAAAACAACTTTCACATGTGCATGGGGTACCTTCTGTTGGAATGTCATGCCATTTGGTCTCAAGAATGTTGAAGCTACATATCAACGAGCCATGACATCTATCTTTCATGACATGATGCATATCAAACAATGGAAGACTATGTTGATGATACCTTAGCTAAAGCTATGACAAGATCAGAACATTTGAATGACTTGAGAAAAATAGTATATAGAATGGAGAAGTTTAGTCCTAGACTGAACCCTAAAAAGTGTGCTTTTGGTGTTACTTCTGGAAAGCTCCTAGGCTATATTGTTTCAAAGAAGGGCATTGAAGTAGATTCTGCTAAAGTCAAAACTATCATGGAGATGCAACCTCCTAAGAATATTAGTCAAATGAGAACCTTATAAGGAAGGGTGCAATCAATTAGACATTTCATATCTCAACTAGCAGATATATCACAACCCTTCACAAAGACATTGCATAAAGGTGTGACTTTTGCATGGAACGAGGAATGTGAAAAGAACTTTAACCACAACAAGAAATGTCTATCAAATCCTCCTATACAAGGGAATCCATTGATTTTGTATGTATCCACCATAGATACATCACTAGGGGCATTACTAGCACAACATGATAAAAACAAGAAGGAAAGAGCTATTTACTACATCAGCAGAACATTGGTAGCATATGAGAAGAACTATTCAATGATCAAGAAAGCTTGTCTAGTTGTGATCTTTGCATCACATAAATTGAGACATTACATGTTAGCTCATACAACACAATTGATAGCTAAGATAAATCCATTGAAATACTTATTGAGCAAAGCTTCCCTCACAGGTAGACTAGCTAAATGGGTGATGCTATTGAGAGAATTTGACATAGAATACATTGAAAGGAAAGCTATCAAAGCCCAAGTAATTGCAAATTAGTTGGCTGAAGAAACAATGTTTGATGATACACCATTACAGATGGAATTTCCTCATTCATCCATCATGCACATATCTACTAGGACTTGGCATCTTTTCTTTGATGGATCTTACACATAGAATGGATCTGGAGCAGGCATATTGTTCATAACACCACAAGGTTACTCAATACCTAAATCATTTAGAATCAAATTTCCTTACACAAACAATATCATTGAATATGAAGCTCTTCTTAATGGCATGAAAATAGCAATTGAGTGGTGAGTGACAGAGTTTCACATTCATGGAGACTCGCAGCTAGTCATACACCAAGTCAATGATGTGTACCGAACAAAAGATGAGAAACTAATTCCATACAAATGCATGGTCGATGACCTTAAGAATTATTTCATCTAAGTCACTTTTGAACAAATTCCTAGAATAAAGAACAAGGTTGATGATGCTATGGAAATGGTATCATCTCTACTACAGCAGCCTGAACATGAGTTACATTACAAGTTCCTAGTGGAAGCACTGTCGTTCCCTGTATATGATTCCCCCGAAACCTGCATGATCTACATTGTTTTTGGTCATGATTCTTCCAGATATATAAACCTATACTCCTACCTTATAGACCAAATCATTCCTGATACCTTCAATCATCATGAGAAATAATACCTTATCTAAAATGCATCATGGTATGTCATCATAGGTAATGATCTGTACAAACGAGGTCTAGATGGTATGCTCCTTAGATGTTTAGAACATGAGGAGTCTCAACATGCATTAGAGGAAGTCCACAATGGTATATGTGGATCACATTCCAATGGTTTAACACTAGCTCAAAAACTTATTAGGGCTGGGTACTATTGGCCTGAAAGGGAAAAAGAGGCTATCAAATATGCAAAGAACTATCAAAAGTTCCAAGTACATGGTAACTTAATTCATGCACCAGGGAGAGATCTAATTCCATTCACTACACAATGGCCTTTTCAAAAATGGGCATTTGATCTTATAGGTGCTATTTATCCACATTCTTCTAATGGGCATACCCATATCATTACAGCTACAGACTATTTCACAAAATGGGTAGAAGTAGTTCCTTTGACACAAGCTACTGGCAAGCAGATATCTATGTTCATATTGAATTACATCATTTGTAGATATGGTATTCCACATTCAATAGTCACAGATAATGGAGGCCAATTCAAGAACAAGGACCTAGATTTCTTATGCTCTAAATTCAAGATTACACAACATTGGTCATCCATATACTATCCCCAAGGGAATGGACAAGTAGAGGAATAAAATAAGAATATGTTGAAAATCTTGCATCGCACGGTTAATAAAATAGGAAGAGACCAAAATCTCATGATCAATCCATCTCTCTGGGCCTACAAAACAAGTAGCAAAATGTCTACTGGGGCTACTCCTTTCACTTTAGTTTATGGGTCTGAAGCGGTACTACCTATTGAGGTTGAAATCCCATCACTAAGAATCAAAATGCATGGTCTAGTAACTGATGACAACTACAGAGTGTCTAGGCTATAAGAACTTGAACTACTAGATGAGCGTAGACAAGAAGCATATGATCATCTCAGAGTCTATCATAAAAGAATGTCTAGAGGCTGAAACAAGAAAGTTAGACATAGAGAATTTTAGGTTGGTGATCTAGTCTTGAGAGAGAATTCCAAAAATCAATCACATCGAGAATGCAAGGGGAAGTTTAAACCCAACTAGTTGGGTCCCTTTGTTATCACTGCTACTTTTGGCTCTGGAGCCTATCAACTCTTAATGACTGACAAAGTCCACCTCTGAGAACCAATCAATGTTCTCCATCTAAAGAAATTCTACGCCTAAGGCATTCAGTCTATAAAAAAATGTCTTGTAAAAATCATAAAAATCATAAAAAGTCCTGAAAAAATGATCATCTTGGTGAAAACCTAGCAATAGGCACCTTGGTGAATCACAAAAAAAAATCAAAAAGAGTAAAAATACAAAAAATTGAAAAGATGAAAAAAAAAAAGTGCCTTGGTGAAAACCTAGAAACAGGAGCCTTGGTAGCAAAAATAGAATCTCTACCAAGATGGTGAAAACTCAGCAAACGGGTGACACTTGTTCAAAATGCTCCATCTGTCAGTGCAATCTTAGTTTTTCCCAGCTGAATAGGGGTAAAATTAAATCACCTTTATTATATGTGTTTAATGTATGGGGGAAATATGAGATCCACTCCTAAATCCAAATTCCCAAAGGAGAGATCCAATTTGATCAACCAAAAGGTTAATGCATAATCAAATCAATCTATGGTGAATAGGAAAGAGAGAGAGAAAAACCCTATATTTCCCTATGGAGAATTATGCTTGAAATCTAAAATAATTGAAATATAAGTACTAACCTCAAATTAGGGAAAATCTAGAAAATGCCAATTTCTGATGTATGTGTGTACTTTCAAGCAATTCTGTGACCTATTTCAGACTGGAAATGCCAAGACAAAGAAAACCCAAAAATCTTTTGTCTTTATGACGGCAAGTAGTCTTTGACCCTCATAAAAGGTCAAAGGCTACATTGTTTATTTGAAGGTTGATTCTGACTTTGTTCGCAGATCTCGAAAGTTCACCGAAAAGGTATCCAAATCTGATCTCAGATCTAAAATTCTGCACCTGTACCTACAAGAAAAATGGAGTTTTTGTTTGTATGGGGGGTTTGCCTTGGTCAAACCCCAATTTAGGAATTAACCTTGAAATTGAATTGAAATGTAGTATGCATAAACAAAGCAATTGAAAAAATTCACCTTGCTTATGTTGAAGTCCTTGTAGAGGATTTGAATCCTCAAATCCACAAGTAGGAATGCTTCAATGGATGTAGAATGAATGTAGAATGTCTCAAATCAATGGCATTTGATCTTTAACACCAATCTTGAATTGATCTTTGCATATGAGGAGGCTTGGATGAATGTAGAAGGATGGATCTTCAAGGGGGCTCTAGAGATTGAATCCTTCAATGGCTAACAATGGATCTCCTTGATGGATGAATGCTTAAACTCTTGAATGCTGGAAGGCTTGCTTGAATGCTTGAATTCACTTTCTTGCACTTGAGAGCTTGATGGCAAAGGAAGATGTGAAAAAAGTGATGGATAAAATGAGAGAGGAAGGCCTCCTTTTATAGTGATCTAGGGCACAATCCTCTAGAGGGGCCACCTTGGATAATTAAATCCAAGTTAGGTCCTAACCTTTAGAAAATATACCTAGATTAAATGCAATTTAAGGATTTACCATTCTAAAACCCAAAATGGCCGACCTGGAGGTGGAAAAACAAATATCCCCGAAACTCGACACCCAGAAATCAAGGAAATTTGAAATATGGACAGGGGGTCAAGGATGACCTTGTATCTAACTAGGTCAGGGTTGAGGTCAATCCTCACCAGGTCAAGATAGAGGTCAACTTTGACCCCATAAATTTGACTTTGACCTTATGATCAAAAACCTCAAGATCCTGACCCAAAATGCTAGGAAATGCAGATATGAAGTGAAAATCGGGTGCAAAGGAAAGCAGAATAGGGGGAAAATCTAGATACATGAAAAGACCCGATCAAGGTGCTTAACATGACCCCAAACCACTTACTCAGAGGGCTAAACACTCTTATCATGAAAGTGCTTCCATTTTAAGATGATACATTAAGCCCCCACTTTAGCAAGAGTATGGACTCGATGCAAACTCTTGGTAAAGGAGATCAGAATGAAAAGATAATCTTATCATAATTCAAGGGACAAAGAGAAACCTTAAGCCCCCAGGGACTCAAGTCTTCATCGACTCCTAGATCATAATAAGAGAGACATCTCTAGAGAGAGAAAGAAAGGGTGTGATTACCTCACCCAATGATAACTTATGTCCCATTGTGAACCACACAAGGAAATGGCACAACTGGAAAGATGGAATTGAACTGTCTAGTGAATGTGGCTACTCACTAGTCAACCCATCAAGGATTCACCCTTAGGAATATTCTATTCCATAAGAATAAAACTAAAAAAATAAATATATCCAATCTTAAGGAAACCTTCGACCTTAAGGCATCAAAATATATGTATATTTGAAACTAGAGGGATCAAGAGATCCTCAAATATAAATCCATGCTTTAAGGATTAGTTACTAATCCAAAAAGGGAGAAAAGGTATCTTGAAAAATATGTGCATATTGAAAAGTGTGTGTGTGTGCAATAGGTGAGCAGAGTGTATGCCCCACATTAAAGTCATTGCTGACACTTTAACATGAGCAATGGCTTTAACAAAAACATAAATAACTCCACTGATTACATTTCCACGTCGAGATGCCCCCAGATGAAGACAAATCAAAGGAAATATCACACAAAAATATAGAGAACACAGAAGGGATCTACCTACCATGGGGTCAGTATGATCATAAGATAATATATATATATATATGATATTATTGCAAATGAATTGACATCATTCCCCAAAGAAAGTAGAACTACAATCACAAAGGAGGAATGATTACATAAGATATACAAAGGAGAATCTTTTCAGACCATGACATGGAGACCAAAAAGAATTTAGTGCTACCATATCTCGAATCCAAGCAAATTACACAAGGAAACATTTATGAACAATAGCACAATTACAACAGAACATGGAACAACACATAGAAGAATAGAGATACATATAGAGGAATTTGAACAACAGTTTTGATTCCTTTATCACCTTGTATCAACTAAGTAACAAGGATCATATAAAAGAATCTAACAACATTTAGCAAACACATTAGGGAGAAGTACATTACAGCATGCAAACACACAACAAAGCTACCACAAAGGACAAGTCGATCAAGCATGCCACCTACTCTCCCCATCTCATTGTATATCATTTAGGGAAGGTGGGTAACTCGCAAGAGGGACTATATCCAACATAGTAGGAATGATAGCTATTTCCAAACAAGGATCCTCTTGAGAATCACAATGTTCGACACTAGGTGTAAGATTTAATTGTGATGAAAGCATATTAGGTAAATCAATGTGAATGTCAATAGTCTCATATTCATCATTAACATTATCAGTATCATCGAGAGTATCTTCTTCATCCAAATTAATCAAAATAGGATCTAAGATATGAATAGAATCATCATAATGATGCATGTTAACATCATTATTAGTAACAACTTCTTCTAACACATCATACATAGGTTTATCCAAAGAAGGTAGAGATCTTTGAAGAATATAATTATGAGCTTTAGCATGACCATGATGCTTTTTACGATGTTCATTAGCAGATCAATTACATTTTGATTTATTTGAAATAGGTTGAGAACTAGGAGGAACAATCATAGGATCCTTTACAGGTTCTTTAGGAAGATCAATAGGATTATCAACAATAGGAGGAACAATTATAGGATCTTTGATAGGTTCTTTGGGAAGAGTGATAGAAGGAACTTGATTAACAAAACTAGAAGTCATAGTTAAAGGAGGTATAAAAGGTGTAGGAAAAAGACCATGATTAAGATCCATAGGAGGTATGCTTAATTCAAGAATCTTATGATGTTTATAAGCTTGATATGAATGAAAAAGATTATCAGGTTGAGGAGGACATGAATTAGGTAATGAAGGCCAAAAGAAATCAAGAGCAGCACAATCTCTAGGCTGAGAAGGTTGATATAAACTATGATTAATCATCTTCAATTCATCATGAATGAACTTAAGACACTTATGGATAGGTGAAGCAACAACATTCATGGCATTCAACCAAGGCAAACCTAGCATAACTTGAAATTGATCAGAAGTAGGAACAACAACAAAGGTAGTGCTCACAATTTTTCCACAAAGTTCAACCGGTAAAGTAATAGAACCAAATGATGGATAAAGAAAACCATTACAATTTTCAATCCACACATCTGATGTATCATAAGAATCACATTTTAAGCTTTTCATAAAAATATTTTCTTCAGTAATAACATTGACTAAGGATGTAGGATTAACAAGACAACCACGAGTAGGTTTCTGACAAATCCTAGCAAAAATGCAAAGGGGACCATCAAGAGCTTTAATAGTCTCAGAGTCATCAAAGGTAATCAAAAGTTCCCGAGGTCTTTTATTCTTAGGTTTTTGTCATGGTTTAGGTTGAGCTTTCAGTTTAGGTTTAGGTTTTGGTCGAGGTTGAGATTAAACTTGAGATTGAATTTGAGGTTGACATTGAGGTTGAGGTGGAGATACAGATTGACCAACATGCTCCACTTGATTAACAACATGATTGATATCATCCATCTTTGAATCATACACAATCTCCATAGTATATGGTTGAGCAATGGTATTAGTATCATGCGTAGGTAAAGGATTCATATAAATTTGAAGGTTTTGATTAGGAGGAGAGACAGATTTGTTCCCACTACCATCAAGATTATCGACAGATAAGGCATTAGAGTCAATTAAGTCTTGAACCTTATGTTTTAAAGAATAACACTTCTCAGTATCATGACCATTTTGATGATGATAGTGACAAAAAGCATTTTGATCAAAAGATTTAGAGTCAATCGTAATAGGTAAAAGAGGTCGAATAGGAGGTAAAGTAATCATATTAGTAGTTAACAACATATTCATAATAGCATGTAAAGGTTCAGAAAGAGTAGACATACGATTTAATCGAAAAGCAGTGGATGCAGAAGTGGCATTGTGAGATGCAACTACAACTTGATCAGCAACTACATTTGCTTGTTTGTTTATCTTGACAAAGTTGTTTAATTTTTGAAATTTGTTTGCATTAGGAGCAGCATCACTCTTATCAACTAGAACCGGAGCCATTGGAGTGTTGCTCTCAAATTGACTCGCTTGTAATTGATAATGATGAAGCACTGCACAAAGTTGTTGAAAAGAGGTAAATTTAGTAAGCAAAATCTTATCTCTAATATCCTTTTGCAAATTTGAAATAAACATACGTTGAATATCAATATCAGGAACAGGATAGGAAATATGAGCATACAAATGCTTAAATCTACAAATAAATTCAGTTAATTTTTCTTTAGCACTTTGTTTACAATGCATCAAATCAGTCAAAGACACTTGTGGGCCAATGTTGTTTTGAAATTGTTGAATAAAGGCATTTGCAAGTTTTGGAAAGGAATCAATAGAATAAGGAGGCAAGAAACAATACCATTGTAAGGCCTTGTCATGGAAAGTTATAGCAAATAGTTTGGCTAAAATCCTATGGTCATGAGCATAATCACTACAAAGGATTTGAAATGTTTTAACATGATGAACAGGATCTCCTTTTCTGTTATAATTCTCAAGATGAGGCATATCGACTTGCTGAGGAGTAGGAGTACGAATAATATCCAAGGACAAAGGACTTCCCATGTCATATGTAGGGATACTAAACTTTTTTTGAGTTAAAGAAGCAAGTTTCTGTTGTAAGGATGACACGGTTTGAGCCAACCTAATGATTGTTGAATCATTAGAGGAAATAGTAGGAGTAGCAACATTAGACACACTAGGTAAAGTGTAAGAAGCTACAGGAATAGAAGACACAATTGGAGGAACACTAGGAACTACAGTTGGAAGCGGATTGGAATAAGTAAAAGGAACATTATGATATGAAGGTTGTGATGTAGGAAGGGACACAGGAGGAACACTCATAGGAATAGAGGGAACCATCACAGTCACCAAAGAAGGAGTATAGGGAGGAATACTAGGTAAAAGATTAGAAGGAGGTTCAACACTAGCAATAGGAGGAATCAACCCTAAATCTTGAGCTTCTTCAGGTAAAGGTTTAACATTTGAATGCACCAGGTGAGTAATACCATGCAAGAGGTTAACACCTTGATCACTATCATGGAGAACTTTCTTAAGAGCCTCTATAGCTTGAATAGAATCTTCATTATGGTTCTCTTGAATAATCCAATTACCCATTTTATCAAGTTCAATTGAAAGTTTTTGAACTTGTTTAGGAGGAACTCTTAAAGCATCATCCTCATCATGAAATGAGTGAGAAGAGTTTTGCTCCATAGTAAGATTGGAATCATGCATAATCAAATTATCATCCAGGACCCTAAGGAAAGGAGAGGAAGATTCAAAATCAAAGGTACCCATGAGTCTATGACTTCTTCTAACCAGAATGTTATAAGTAGGACTAGTAGTAGTAAAGCTCATAAACCAATGTAATGCAAATGAACTAAACTAACACATAAAGCATGAATATTTTTGTATTTTTGAAATCTAATTAGCATGCAAGATCTAACACAAAAGATAAATCTAATACTAACAAGATAAAAGGAAATCTAACACCATAAAACACAATAGGGCATCCAATTCCACAAAAGAAAGGAGAGTAAGTATGTCAGGTTCACCAAGATGAATAGTGAAGGTGAACACACACAATAAGACAAAGGGAAATCTAACACCAAATAGAAAGAGAGTAAGCTAGTCGGGTTCACCAAAATGAATAGGGGTAAAATTGAATCCTCTATTGTATGTGTGTAATGTATGGGGGAAATATGAGATCCACTCCTAAATCCAAATTCCCAAAGGAGAGATCCAATTTGATCAACCAAAAGGTTAATGCACAATCAAATCAATCTATGGCGAATAGGAGAGAGAAAAACCCTATATTTTCCTATGGAGAATTATGCTTGAAATTTGAAATAACTGAAATATAAGTACTAACCTCAAATTAGGGAAAATCTGGAAAATGCCAATTTCTGATGTCTGTGTGTATTTTCAGGCAATTCTGCAACCTATTTTGGACTGCAAATGCTGAGATGAAGAAAACCTAGAAATCTTTTGTCTTTCCGATGGTAGGTAGTCTTTGACCCTCATAAAAGGTCAAAGGCTACATTCTTTATTTGAAGGTTGATTCTGACTTTGTTTGCAGATCTCGAAAATTCACCGAAAAGGGTATCCAAATCTGATCTCGGATCTAAAATTCCACACCTATACCTGCAAGAAAAATGAGGTTTTTGTTTGTATGGGGGGTTTGCCTTGGTCAAACCCCAATTTTAGAATTAACCTTGAAATTCAATTAAAATGTAGTATGCATAAACAAAGCAATTGAAATAATTCACCTTGCTTATGTTGAATTCCTTGTAGAGGATTTGAATCCTCAAATCCACAAGTAGGAATACTTCAATGGATGTAGAATGAATGTAGGATGTCTCAAATAAATGGCATTTGATCTTGAACACCAATCTTGAATTGATCTTTGCATATGAGAAGGCTTGGATCAATGTAGAAGGATGGATCTTCAAGGGGGCTCCAAAGAGATTGAATCCTTCAATGGCTAACAATGGATCTCCTTGATGGATGAATGCCTGAACACTTGAATGCTTGAATGCTTGAATTCACTTGCTTGCACTTGAGAGCTCGATGGAAAAGGAAGATGTGAAAAAAGTGATGAATAAAATGAGAGAGGAAGGCCTCCTTTTATAGTGATCTAGGACACAATCCTCTAGAGGGGCCACCTTGGAGAATTAAATCCCAATTAGGTCCTAACCTTTAGAAAATATACCTAGATTAAATGAAATTTAAGGATTTACCATTTTGAAACCCGAAATGGCCAACCCGGAGGTGGGAAAACAAATATCCCTAAAACCCGACACCTGAAAATCAAGGAAATTTGAAATCTAGATAGGGGGTCAAGGATGACCTTGTATCTGACCATGTCAGGGTCAAGGTTTATCCTAACCAGGTCAGGATAGAGGTTGAATTTGACCCCATAAATTTGACTTTGACCTTATGATCAAAAACCTCAGGATCCTAACCCAAAATGCTAGGAAATGTAGATATGAAGTGAAAATCAAGTGCAGAGGAAACCAGAATAGGGGGAAAAGCCAGATATATGAAAAGACCCGATCAAGGTGCTTAACATGACCCCAGACCACTTACTCGAAGGGCTAAATGCTCTTATCATGGAAGTACTTCCATTTTAAGATGATACACCAGCTTTTAGTCCTAATTTAGTTTGTATATATCCTTGTTTTCAATAAAGTTGATTTGTACACCAATAAGCAAAAGCGTCTATATCTTATCAATGTTTCAAACTTGGGGGCAATCAATGTCATATCCTATGGTCTCCAATATACCTTAGAGGAGTCATATCCAGTCAAGGTCCTTCCAAAGCTACATTTGAGTTGGTTTACCTATCTCCTTACCAGAAAGGATTTTGCACACCAAACAAACATGAACTACAACAATAAACAAAATGAAAACAATCTTTTCTCAACATGCTTTTATCTCCTTGTATGCTTACTGATTCACATTGAGATTTCTTCATATTTTGTCCTTTCAAGCTCTTCGATAATGTCCTCTATAGGATTTAGAGGGTGATGACTGGGGGCATAATCTTTTATTTTGTCTTCTACTTGTATGTAAAAATCTAACAACTTTGGAAATTCTAGATTGAATTAGTGTCCACTATAAGTGCCTTCATCTCGTATTGGATGGCCATGTGTACCTCAACCATCGATACCTGGAAGTCTGATCTAACTATTGTTTTTTGAGTAATTTCTTATTCCTACTGTGAAACATAAAATTATCCAAGGATGTGAATGATAAAGGGTCACTGCAGGTAATTCACATGGAAAATAGAATGATCTCCCAACTGCTTGGTGTGTTTGTGATGCAAGAGCATCCCGGGTGTAAGAGAAATCTTGCATCACCCAAAAATATTTCTAGTTTTGTTTTCAATAAGGGCTATCTTGTGTAGAGCTACTATTTGTGGAAACTTGCTATTTTTAGTAAGTTGGTCATACGATCTCGGAATGTTCTGGTTTCACAGTTGGAGGTTCATCTTAGTCATTTCAGCCTTCCAATTGAGTTTCATTGCCACATCATCTGTATTGGTGAAGTTATTGAGGTTTTTGAGTATGAAATCTTTTAGGTCAATTTTGAAGGCCTTAGAGACTCCGGATCGCGATCGACCCCCGACGGACTAGCGCTAGCGCATGTCAGGCACTGTAGATCTTGTCATGGCATTTTCAAAAAGTGGTTACAATAAAAGATGCAGCTATGGTTAAAAATTTGTGGCCTCCGAGAGTTGGGTTACCTAAAAACATATTTTGTATTTTCTTTGAGCTGACCCTATTGTAATAATTGTAAAAATAAAATAATTCCATGTTTAGTCAGCCTAAAAGGCTAAATTTTTGGAACCTTCTCAAGCAATGAAAATTTCCTATATAAGGAAGGCCCGTAGTGTTGTCTTAGGTAGTTCAGGGTAGTTTGGGATAGTTCTGGTAGTAGATCTAGGTAATAATTCAAGGCTTTGTCCTACAGAATATTGTAAGGGGAATGCCCATGTGGCTTTGCATATTGTAATTCTTAAAATTTGTAATTCCACATTTGTGGAGATAATAAGAAGCCCATTTGTTGTTCTTGTAAATTGTTGTTGTTTCTCTATTTCTGTTATGCATTTGTGGTATTAAGGGGAGTACCCTACATAAAGTGGTATCAGAGTAGGAGTTCTTGAGTGTGTAAACAGATTGCCGATTGTGAGGCAGTTTACACCAGGACCGTGGGTTAGGGTTTCTATTTAAACAGATCACCGATTGTGAGGTAGTTTGCACCAGGACTATGGGTTAGGGTTTCTATGTAAACAAATCACTGATTGTGAGGTAGTTTGCACCAGGACCATGGGTTAGGGTTTTTGTGTAAATAGATCACTAACTATGAGGTAGTTTGCACTAGGACCGTGGTTAGGGTTTCAGCGAGAAGCATGAAAATGCCTCCATGAAGGGAACATGGCGGAAGAGCTGGTGTTGTAACACTTGAGGTTAGGGAACTATAGAGACAAGTGTGAGCATTTCAAGAGGAGATTCATAGAGGAATGAATCTTAATGTTAGATATGAAAGTGAGGATGACATTGAGGGAGAAGGAAATTTTGATCAGGAAGCAGAAGTCAAAGTTTTGAATCAAGAAGAAGAAAGACTTTTCTGAGCCATTTCAAAGATCGGGAAGAGACCTAAGATTGAGGTCCTGACATTTTCTAGAAATCTTAACCCAGAGGAATTGATCGAATGGATCAATGAATGTGAAGAATATTTTGAGTATGAAGATAGCAAGGATCCTGATCGGGTCAAGTTTGCCAAGGCCAGACTGAAGGGTCATGCAAAGATTTGGTGGCAAGAGATTTAGTTAGAGTAGAATCAAAGAGGAAAGGATAAAATCACAAGATGGGATTGAATGGTGGATAAATTGAAGTGGTAGTTCATTCCTATTGATTATGAGCTTGACCTACTGAAGAAGATGCAAAGTTTGAAGCAAGTGGAAAGATCTGTTCAAGAGTATACATAAGAGTTCTATCGAATCCTCATCAAAACAGGCCATGCGGAAGCTGATAAGGAGAAAGTTTCCCGTTACCTTAATGGGTTGAGGCCAAACATTTAGGAAGAGGTGAATCTGGTTCGAATGAACAGTATTAAAGAGGCATACCAGTTTGCCCTAAAAGTAGAGGAAAAGTTGAACAAGAAGTTTGAGAGAAGACAAAGCGGAAGAGGTTGTGATGGAAGATCTGGTGGATGGTCATATGGAGATCGAAATGAAGATCTAAAAAAGTAGGATGAGGCCAGTAACAATTAGAATCAAAGAGGAGATAATTTCAATCATTTCCATGATTAGAATAATAGAGATTAGAGAGGAAGAGGAAGAGGACAAGGATTTGGAAGAGGAGGCTTCCGTGGAACATGTTTTCACTATGGAGAAGAAGGTCATAGGGCATTTGAATGTCCTCAATGCCAAGAAAGGATGGATAGGAGGAATGAAGACCAGGCCAAAGTTGCACATGTAGATGAAGATGCCAGATCATCAAATTCTAAAGATGTTGAAAGATGAGAAACACTGATTAACAGAAGAGTCCTGCTGAGTGGTGAGAATGAACCTAAGAAAAGGGGGAGCTCGTTTCACACCAGGTGCAAGTGTGAGGGTAAGTGTTGTGATGTGATTATTGATAGTGGTAGTACTGATAATTTGGTGTCAGAAGAGATGGTGACAAAGTTGAAGCTCAAGAGGCAGAAACATCCACATCAATATCGGGTTGCCTAGGTGCAAGATGACCACAAGGTCATGGCTAGTGAACAATGCCTAGTGAAGTTCAAGATTGGTGGGTACCATGATGAGGTACTATGTGATATCATACCTATGGATGCATGTCACATGTTGTTGGGTAGGCCATGGCAGTTTGATAGATGTGTTGTAGATGATGGTCATGCGAATACCTATTCCCTGACAAAGGATGGAGTGCAACATAAGCTAAAGCCATTGAAGGAGACTGAAGAAAAGGTATGTGGTAATGCAAGAATAACTTTTGTTGATAGAGGAAATTTTTTAGATGGTATAAGGCATGAGCATATGTGTTTTACCTTAATTCCAAAGGATGGGAAAGAGGAAGTAGAAGATGTACTTGTAGAAGTTGCAAAATTATTGAATGAGTTTTAGGATATTGTATCCAACAATGTTCCTGATGGATTACAACCAATAAGAAAGATCAGTCATTAGATGGAATTGATTTTAGGAGCTAGTTTGCCAAATAAGGTAGCACACAGAATGACTCTAGTAGAAAGTAAATAGTTGAAGATAGATTTGATGTTTAGTTCATCACATCATCCAAAGATTGCATATGGAAGTAGTCCCAGAAATGCATCTGAGTTGAGAAAGATAGATAAAGGAGAAATAAGTAGTGTTGAAGCTAAGGATTTTACAGAACATTTGAAGAACATCCATGAGGAGGTGAGGAAGCATATTACCAAGATGAATGTGCAATATAAGGCTAAGGTAGATGAGAAAAGGATGCATAAGGAATTTTTGGTTGGAGATGAAGTCATGGTTCATTTGCAGGAGCGATTTCTAGTTGGTACATATAACAAGCTGAAAATGAAGAAGTTTGGGCCATGTAAGATACTGAAGAAGCATGATTCAGGAAATACATATGAGGTTGAGTTGCCTACTGAGCTAAATATTTCACCATTATTTAATGTTTCAGATCTAATAGAGTATCATGAAGGAGGTGTTGAAGATGAGGTTACAGCAGCACAGTGGAGTATTCCAGCAACCAGTTCAGATATCAAGGAGATTGAAGACATACTAGATAGTCATGTTGGCAGAAGCACAAGGAATAGGACATATGAAGAATATCTTGTCAAGTGGAAAGGATGACCTATTGAAGATTCATCATGGATAACAAGGGAGGAGGTTAACCATCTTGGTTTTCCTCTGCACACCTGAGTCATGATAGGGTCACTTCTCAAATTACCCCGGGTGTCTGATGCGGGAGCATCCTAGGTGTAAGAGTAATCTTGCATCACCCAAAAAAAAAATTGGTTTTGTTTTTAGTAAGGGCTATCTTGTGTAGATCTGTTATTTATGGAAACTTGCTATTTTAGTAAGTTGGTCATACGATCTCGGAATGTCTGGTTTCACAGTTGGAGGTTCATCTTAGTCATTTCAGCCTTCCAGTTGAGTTTCATTGCCACATCATCTGTATTGGTGAAGTTATTGAGGTTTTTGGGTATGAAATCTTTTAGGTCAATTTTGAAGGCCTTAGAGGCTCCAAATCATG
Organism: Chamaecyparis obtusa; assembly: GCA_027943335.1. Classification (NCBI taxonomy): domain Eukaryota; kingdom Viridiplantae; phylum Streptophyta; class Pinopsida; order Cupressales; family Cupressaceae; genus Chamaecyparis; species Chamaecyparis obtusa. Next base: position 88,861 of record BSBK01003238.1, on the reverse strand, counting down.
ATCAACCCCTGCCTAACTAGCTCTAGCACATGTCAAGCACTGTAGACCTTGTCATGGCATTTTTGAAAAGTGGTTACAATAGAAAAAAGGAGCTACGGTTAAAAAGTTATGGCCTCCGGGAGTCGGGTTACCTAAAAACATATTTTGTATTTTCTTTGAGCCAACCCTATTGTAATAATTGTAAAAATAAAATAATTCCATGTTTAGTCGGCCTAAAAGGCTAAATTTTTGGAACCTTCTTAGGCGGTGGAAATTGCCTATATAAGGAAGGCCCGTAATGTTGTCTTAGGCAGTTTAGGGTAGTTTGGAACAGTTCTAATAGTAGATCTGGGTAATAATTTGAGGTTTTTTCCTACAGAATATTGTAAGGGGAATGCCCATGTGGCTTTGCATATTGTAATTCTGAAAATTTGTAATTCCACATTTGTGGAGATAAGAAGAAGCCCATTTGTTGTTCTTGCAAATTGCTGTTGTTTCTTTGTTTTTGTTATGCATTTGTGGTATTAAGGAAAGTACCCTACATCAGTTTGTACGCAAGGCATATTCAGGTCATCACAACATTTATGTTCTGATGCTTATAAGAATTGCAATATCAAAATGGACATGATATTTGGTTCATCCTAGTGTTTATGCCTTGGTGCTTATATCTAATCTGACATTTCAAAATAAAAATCAATGTTCATATGTTCATGGTTGCCTAACTAGTGGACATTGTATTGACTTATTTGGTTACCTAATAAAATATTCAATGATGAAAATGATAGACGCATGATTAGTGACTAAGTCCTAGGTCCTAGGTGCATTTCATCTTGCATTTTGCACTTTGCATGATTGTATTTCTCTCACGCATCCAAAATCAGCTTGATGCTTAATGATTCTCCAAAACTATGCTAAAACATGAAACAAGGACTGAGTCTCACACAAAAGGTCTCCTTAACAAATCAGCAAGCAATCACCATCCTAGGTTAAACATTCATTTTGACAATGACTGAGTACTTGTCTTCATCAGTACCTGCAAAATATGTCATGTGTATCACTACATTTACATAACATATCATCATCATTTCATACATCTATTACATACATACATGTGCATTCATAAAGCATAAACAAATCATACATTTCTATAATACATCTATCATTGCATTGCATAAATCCATACATTTGAAAGTAAACATTGCATTTTATTTTCCATACATTCTACACTAAACACATAAAACATTTACATCACATGATATGATAATCATAAACAAAATGACAAGTGTATATGAAGTCACAACCAATAGATCTCATATATATATCAAAAATCAGGATAAGTACATGGGTGCACTACTGTCACAGTATACAAAAGAATGCGCTCGACTGAGCTATCAACTATGATTAGTGTATAAACAAAATGGCAAAAATCATAACACAATGATAGATCAACTGTCTGCTTAGTCCTCTACATCTAGTGCTCCTCCTCCACTGGTAGGTACATCGGGTGGTGGCTTGGCACGTGGTGCCCTAGCTCCCTCAAATGCAAGCATATACTCAAAATAAGTGGGCACTCTTTGATCAGCTGGTACCCTGGAATAATAAGCAAATACATAGTATGAGGCTCGACTGGTCTGATGAATAACCTCTTCTTGTAGTCACCTCACATCAGCCTCGTGCTCTAAGTGTTGTCTCTCAGGCTCTCTCAGTAACCTCAAATCACAAATCTGCAACCAGAGTCACCTAATAATCTCTTGAGGTGTCTACCTCGATCCCTAATCCACCTCAGCTACCACTGTCTTTGTAGGCTTCTCTACAGGCTGCTCTGTACCAGCTCCTCTACACACCTTACAGTGCTAGATCTCCACACCTAAATTGAAGCCAGGAGCATCCTGAGCCTCCTCCATCAGAGTATCCTACTGCACTCCTAGAACATCATCTACACTGCCCACACCACCAAGTGTACCACCCTCACCTCTGGTATATCTCCTATATAAAACTGAGGGTCTGACCAAGGGATCTATCTATGGTCATGGTGGTCTCATCTGTCCTAATGGCCTTCGTGGGGTCATCATTTCTCTAGGCCAAGGAGGTTTCAGTTGTACCAATGGAATCTGAACATCTTTGGACCTCGGGCCTCTACCCATAGGGGCACCTGTCACATCCTTTGCGTCCTCCATAGTGGGAATGAGTTCTGTTGGATCAAAGAAACACCTCATCTGATGCTCCGCTAACCATGCAATAAAGGTATCTATGACTACAGCATTGGCAACTTGTGACCTATAATCCTAGTCCCTGGCCACGTACCCATTATACTCTTCACTACAAAGAGCATATGACAACTAAGCTATCCATCCTAATCCTAGCTCTCGAACAAAATGTTCATAAGTGGCATAGTCTTATGTGGCATCCTGTATGATTTCATACTATCTCCATACCCATGTGATCAAGAAACACTCCAAGATAGTGGTGGATCGACCTATCAATACTCAGCTCTAAAAGAAGTAATCGAATTAAGCATGTGCAGCTGGCTAGGCCTCGATCTGTAAGTATGACCTCCAGATGATGAAGGTCATATCATCTAAAACACACCTCCAATAATTAGTGTATCCCATACGGATGTGTGTAACATACCTAGAATATCTGTAAATCAGAGGCTCATGTGGCTACCTCTCATCACCACATATCAGATGGCATATCAGGATGTGCTCCCATGCCCAAATCTGTAGAACAATAGCATCAGATGAAAAGGATTTCACCTCATGATAGATGATCTTGTGTATCTCAGAGAACATATGTGCTAGCATGCACTGACCCCATCCCAACTCGGCAGGTGATGCCATCTGTTAGGCCTTTTTTCTATCATAGCAAAATCTTGTGAAAATGGCATGTTCCCTACAAAGTTTTTGTTAAGTGTCCTGCCCCATGCTCTTCAATGTATCACCTTGCTCCAACCCAAATTGCACATGCTGAATCGCAAAACCCAGAAAGTTATTCGAGTTTCAAGGTCTGTAGGAAATGTTTTAGAATCTACCACAATGTCGAAAACCCACAGTATTTTTGAAAATCCATGATGTTTTCAGTCTGTGTGAAAACCTTCATTATTTTTGACCTTGTGCCTTCCCACTTTTGTGTGCTTATCTTTTGGTGTTGAAAACTTTATGTGTTTTCGATCCTCTTCCGCCGAAAACCCTATGTGTTTTCGACCCTGCACTTCTACCCTATTTGTTGGCATTCTCTAACTGTGCAAGTCCGACTGGATGGTGGGCCCAGGTCTTTAAAGGTTTCAAGTGATTGGTTGTCACATGGCCACATGTTAGACTTTTCTGACATGCGATCATGCGACTGCTTGCCACCTGTCCAAGTGGGTCCCAGTTCTTCCCATTGCCTGGTGTGATTAAAGTTCGGATAGGATCTGTGGCTATCGCTAGTTCACATGGTAAAGATGCACAAGATTTATTTCTCACACTTTTGTGACAACCGTCTGATCCTCTAAAAGGTAAAGTAGTTCTGTGGTCCCAGAGGTGGTGATGTGGCGGCCTTTGGTTAGCTATCGCATGATTGCATAGCCCAATTTTTGGCTATGCGATCATGTGACCGGTTGACACGTGTCCACGATAGTGAGGTGGCATTTCGTCGGTGGACCTAGGAGATCTAGAGAGAAGGGTTGACATGTGGTGGATCCATTTTCCAGGTGGGATGATGTGTTGATTTTTGGTTGGCCAATGAGTGCTGAGGTGGATATGCTTGGTGGGACCGCTACTTAATGGCAGGTAGCGGCGGCAGTTTGCTGGCGGTTAGTCACATGTTTGCATAGCCTTTTGCAAGGCTATGTGATCATGTGACTAACATTTTTTGTCAACTTCATGCAGTGGTAGTTATGCGGTTGCAGCAAGGCAAAAGGTTCGTGAGTTGTCGCATGTTCGCATAGCCCGTCTCTGGGCTATGCGATCATGCGACAGGGTGCCACGTGTGTTGGGGCCTATCTGTATTTGTTTGGTGGTCCCGTTGGTAGGTGGTGTCATGGTGATCTCCGGTTGGTCTGAGCTGGCAGGATGATAGGTTGAACGCGGGCCCAGGTTAGGGTATCTCAGCGGTGACATGACAATCGGTAGGGTGCATGTTAGTGGCATGTCGCATGTTCGCATAGCCCATTTTTGGACTATGCGATCATGCGACAACTGTTTGATGTCACCATTGCGGAGTTAACCCGAGGTGTTTGGATGGTTAAAAATACATGCCCATGAAATGCATGGTGACCGTTTGCTTTCATTTTTGAATCTTTGAGGATGTTTCCAGCAACCAGAAAGGATTGAAATTGATGATAGAAAGGGCCAGAGTTGGTAAATCTAATTTTCTCCACCGCTCCAGTGTGCTCCAGGGTGTGAGATGATTCCAGAAGAGGAGTGTCTTGCCGTAGGGGAGTGAATGAAATGTACCAAAAGCAGTTGCAAGTTCACTTCCAGTTTGAATTTTGTAGACTTTTGATTGATCTTTGGTGCCTTTTCAGAGTTTCTCATGATTGAAGATCTAATGTTGATTAAATACATTAGACTGTTTGAGCTTGCATGTTGCGGCTTGATCCCTGTCTTGTCTATGTTAACTCCTTGGGGGGTTTAGGTGCTTTTGAATTTTTGAGTTGGAAATGATCATTGTGCTTGCATTGTAACCCTGGTATAAAGGGATTTTTGTGATCATTTGAGGTTATTGGGAGTTAGATTTTCAAACTTTTCTGGTTGTGAGTCTTCTGCCAGTCTAAATTGTAATGACTTGTCTTGATTTCTTTTGACAATTGAAAGAAAGTTGTAGGTCTAAGCTGCAGTTTGCAAGTAGAGTTCCTTTGGATGGATTGTATACACTTGAGGATTCTTCATACTTAATGCAGGAACCTGATTCTTGTCTCTCCTTTGTGTCAACATAGATAAATTTTGAGCATTCTCGTTCATTGCATAACCAATTTATGTATGTGCCCTCATTCTTGAGTTCTAATCCAGGATTAGATGAAATGATGCTCTAGATGGGACATAGATTTATCTTTTGTCTATGTAAGGATATTCTGTAAGTAGTAAAGGAGATTGTAAATGTGTTTATGGCTTTGAATCTCAGATATATTCTGGTGTGTGTGTGTGTAGTCTGTCTAAGAAACCTTGCCCAATGGATGAGGCACTGGCCTAGATAAGTATTTCTTTGTTGATATGTCCTGATTGAGGTTGTTATGATTCAAACACATAAATTAAGAACCATTCCTTAAGTTTTCAGCATTTGGTTGTGTAAGGTTCCTACCCATAGTAATGGAGAGTCAATGAGTGTGTGGTTAACACTTAGTACTTTCTTTCTATTCTATTATCTGTTATTCAAACCTAGTTCTTGGTGTATGAAGTATATTTTATACTAGGTTAGGTGCACCTGCCTTGGTTTTGCAGAGCCAGAAGTAGAAGAGGGCATATTAAGTCCCTATAGTTGGTCCAGTTACCCTAAGACCTCATTACATTTTGGAGTTAACCATTCCTAAAATCTAGCTGAGGGTATATTGGTAGCCTTTTGGCATAAGCGTCATTTTGGACACCAACACCATCAATCATGCTACCATCGGGGCCTAGCCCATCAGAAGACCATTCTAATAATGATCTAACATAATGATACCTCCTATCATCCCAGCTAGAATGCACTCTAACATGTGGGTCTAACCATATCTTTGTACTAGAGTGTCCCATGAAATAGACTGCGTGATCTACTCGTCTACATCAAAAAGAGTCCTAAATGCATGTAGACCAGTATTACCCACACTAATGTAGTCTGGGTGAGGGCCATGAAAGGGTAGGTGGAGAATCCTATAAACATCCTCTGGAGTAATGGTGATCTCTCCAGTAGGAAGATGGAAAGTTTGAGTCTCAAAGTGAAATCTCTCAACCAATGCAGTGATCAACCCATGGTTCACCCAAATGTTAGGCAACCGAATTAGGTACTCAAATCCATAGGTAGCTAAATGAACCCTCAGAGGATCAAGGAGTACAACACACAGTTTCTGGGTCATGGGATGAGAAATACAGACATGAACATCTGGATAGAGAACCTACACAACATGAAATAGGGACACCCTATCAGTAACTTGGTCAAAAATTAGGCTATAAGCACAGAAAGTGAGAAATTGAACAATTCAGAAGGTGCATTAATGACTAAGCTATCAGCCTATGAAATCAAAAAAATCAAAAATTTGACCTAAGGATGAGAAAAAAGGTCATTGTTTTCCATACAAGTTTTCAGACTGGTACCAAAACTCAGGCAACTTTCTACAGGTTCCCATACGATACTTCATGCATACACGACATTCAGTTGGTTCCCGTACGAGACTTGAGGGACCTGATGAAATGTCATACAACAGATGGGTCCCTCTCATACGATAGTTGAAATAGGGACAACACTCAACAAGAAATTGAAAACTTGTACGAGTCTAAGCAGATTATCGTACGGATTTCCATGGTGCAACAATTCAAAAACTTAAAAATGTGCTAAAAATTCCTAGAAAGCATAAAATCAAGCAAAATTTGAATTCATAGAGAGGCACAGAGGTCCACTTACCGGGTTCCCGTACTGGGGAGGTCGCTGGTATCACCGGTTGTGCTCTAATCAGTGCGAGGTGATAGGAAGTTCCATTTTCTCTCTAAGGGCTCCACAAGTTCGATAGAAGTCAAAAGTGAATAATGATTTGAAAATGACCCTTTTGGGCATTATATAGGATTTTGACCTAATTTTCAAAGTGCTTCGTTTTGCATGAAAATTGCACCCTTGGCTAATTTCAACATTCTGAACCCCTTTTCGAGATCAAAACCGAAATCTAAGATCCTTTATATTGTCAAAATTGTGATTTAAAATTTTCAGACCTAGGACGGTTGACTACTTGCATAATCAACCTTTTAAATATCAATGAAATCCAGAATTCAACTTAACTCATTATCTCATATCAAACTATCAAAATTTCAACCTGGTGAACCATGATCAACTCATGGTCAAACCTAGTCAAACTTGGTCTTCTGGACCTCCAAATGATGCAGAACGCATCTCCAGATGTGCACAACCAATTCTAAATTTGATTAACATTCTTCTAAACCATTAACACTGGCTTTCTTGCCAGATTTCAATTTTAATCCCGAAGGGGGCATGGTATTGCATATCATTAACTTAATATGTCATTCAAATCTTTTCTTTCAGTGATCAAGACAACAACCACATCTATTTATTGATTCATCAAAAGTCCTCGTCGCTTGGGGCAAATCAAACATCGCTTGGGGCATATTAGATTCATCAAGATCCATATCAATCTAGTATTTTCTCATCTAAACTTGTGAACTATATTAACTCCTCGTAACCATTGGTTCAGTTGTGTTATTTCCTTGATTCTTCGTAACTGAAGGGTTCAGAGGTGGCATCCTTTCGATTCCTTTGGACAATCAGGTCTAGAGTCAGGACAGTCACTTCTTCATAATCATAGGTTCAAAATTAGGCATTTTGACACTTCTTCATAATCATCGGTTCATTGTTAATATTGTGAACATCATCTCGATTCCTTGGTCAACCAGGACCTGAATCAACATCTTCAATCTTTCAGTCAGTTTCTGTCTCAGAATCGGTTATTCTTTCAGGATCAATTTCTCCACCACATAACTGAGTCTGCATCATCATTAAAAATTGATTATTCTTTGAACTACTATGCTTCGCACAGTAATTCAAAGAGGGGAAAAATGTAATACCCCAAAAATGGGTTATAGGACCATTAACCTTCTACCTCGACAAATTGATCGAAATTGACATGTAACAACCCCAACCTAAGGCACATCTGCACATCAAATCATCAAAACCCTAATCGATTCTATCCTAATTCTACATCAGAGAATATTTCCTAAGTATTCCTAATTTATCCTATTTTATCTTAATTTAATGATTATTAAGTGATAAATCATATTTATCTTAAAGTTAATTAATTGGATATGATAAATATTTAATTAATTAGACTTAATTCTGTCACTTAATTATTTAATTAGATTTAATCCTATTTATTCCTAATTAATATTATTTAATTCTGACAATAAATCAAAAATCCTACAAATAATTGATTAAATTCTTATTTAATTGATTAAATCAAATTGTCAAATTTAATGATATAGTTTTGGAATAAAGTTTGATTAAATAATTGATTAACCCATAAATCAGTTATTTTAATTCAAAAATCAGTTAAGTTGAGAATAAATCACTTAAATTATTAAATTAATTCATATTAAATCATGCACAATTAGAAAAACAGACAACTAGAAATCAACTGTCAATTTCAATTTGTTAACTTTCTAAACTCAACATGTGATTGTGAGTTGAAAAAGTGATCTAAACTCTACTTGGAGTCAAAAAGCTTCTTTTGCATGATTTTATGAATTGATCTATTTCTAATTTCTTGTTAACTCAAAAATCAACCTGAGTTTATCAAGAGTGATTTATGGCTTTTCCTAGGCACTCTCAAGCCCTGGATTTCTATATAAACAAGACTCAACCCTTCACAAAAGGTCCTTGGTTTTTGCACCCTTCAATTGTGCTAAGAGAATCGAGCTCTTGTGAACAGGCAATTGTGAGATTTTTGCAATTCATTATTTTCAATCCATTTTCATAGCATTGTTAGATTAGATTTTCAATCCATTTCATTTTCAATTCTAGATCAATTTCATACAATTTTTCATCATACTGCATAGAAAATCCAAAAATATAGATTAATTTGCATTCATTTTTCATCCATCTTTCAATCATTTAAATCCTTCATTTAGGTATTGCATTGTCACTGGTCTCGGTCATAATCTAATAATATCAAACTCATACCTACTAGAAGGTAGTAAATCACTTGGTTAGCATTGTTTACTTTATTTGCAAATTTCTTGATTTGCTAATCTCTAATGTTCTACTGAAGTGTTGTGTCCACAACTAGGTACAAAATTCACACACACAATCATGATGGAAAATTATGGTTGGATGCGCCTATAAAGATTACTAAGCACACCATATAGCTAGTAACTAGATTCCCAACCACTGATAAGGCCAAGGCACTAAGGAGTGCACAGAGGGTCGAGATGGAGAAGAACACTGGAGCTGAATAAGATGAAAGAGCATTGAAAGTAAGCACCATAAAAGATCCTAAGACAAGATTCAGAGCTTATGTCATCAATTACAAGATATTACATTCAAGCAGACTGAACAGTGTACCATGTGGAGCTGTTGACATAGCCTATAAAATGGTTAAGACGGGAGTTCAATTGGACCTTGTCGAGCTTCTACTGAAGCAAGTCGAAGAAAACATGAAGACTATTCAGTCGGCCAAGTCCAACAAATGTAAGTTTGGTTCCTTACTACCTTGCATATTCTTTTATTTGCAAATTTTTTTCCCTTTGGTCAGTGATATAGATTGGTCAATCGACAAGCTAGTTACACTCTAGATCACAGATCTAATTACCAGTTTGGGAGATAATTTCAACAGTGTAGTAGATAGTTATTTTGAAAAATTCAAGGAGAGAATAAATTCAAGGAGCAAAATTCCAAGGCAACTAGTTGAAGAATATGAACATGATATTTGTTTTCTAGTTGACACTAATCATACATTGATTAAGGCTATGGATCCAAGGACAAAATGGCTAACCCCCATGGGTTATGAAATAGATATTGATGTTGCTTCTAAATTAATAAAGGATTTTTTGGTTGACCCTAATGACCCTAGAGCTAAAAGTTTTGGCATTTATGAAGAGGCCAAGACAAGGATAAAAATAGGCCTAGTCATTGATAAAATAACTAAGAAATCTAGGAAAATGATGACAAATTTGGTTAAGCAATTTGGTGATGATGATGAGTCATCTGAGAGTATACCGATTGAGGTAGCAATCAAAGTTTAGTTACTTATTTCTGACAAACCATATGATGAGGAGGAAACTAAGTTTGATAAAGATGCAGATCCTACACCACTTTCACCTTCCCCCACTCCAAAGAAGAAGTGGGAAGAAGTGCAAGCTAGGGAACGCACAAGGTCAAAAATTGTAGCTTCACCCCCACCAAAGAAAGGAGTTTTGAAAATCACAAGGCCTACTGCATTAACACTAACAAAGACCTACAAGAAGAGAGGTATAAAAACTACCACCGAGGCCCCTAAGAAAAGGAGAAAATTGATAAGAAGTAAAGATGATATAGATGATGAAGAAGATGACACTGAACAATTTAATGTTGTAAATAAAAATCATTCCATTGATGAAGTAGCTGAAGAAATAATAGAATATGGAGCATTGAATGATCCTAAAATTGTTCGATTTGAACAATTGTCAATCGAAGACCAGAATAAGATTGAAGAAGCTATCATTTAGATGATGATCAAGTTCAGGAAGGTACCAATTGAATTCTCCAAGTATGTACCTAAGGAATTATATGATAAAATTTCACAAAGATGGACATATGCCTTGAATACTGAGAAGTGAATGAGGGAACAATCCCTAGTTTTGGCAATGCCTACATTGACAGTTCCTGAAGTTGAGGAATTGATGAAAACATATTCAAAAAGGTTTCTAGTAAAAAGCTGGGCACTGTAGATACTTGATGAAAATCTGGTAGACATTGATGAGAACAGTCAACTCATTTGGACTTCAATTCTGTTAGCCCAAGAAGAGTCAGAAAAGATGGCTTTGGCCATAATCCCCAAGAAGAAGCTCAAGAGAAAAGGTAAAGGCATTCATTCTGATGATGCAGATTTGGTACCAAAGAACACTATTGAGTTATTAGATACCGAGGTACCTGATACCACTGATACCACCGAGAAAATAAATGTAATCTAGGATGCACCAGAACAGGTAGAAATACAAGGCATTAATAATGATGCACTTGATGTACTCATTGAGGACATCACAAATGGTGATCCTAATGATATAAAAGATGATGAGGATGTTACAGTTGCTGGAGCTCAACCAGAAGAAAAAGTTTCTACCGAGCCAACAGTCAGTACTATACCGGGTAATCTTCCAATTTTGGTTAAATTTGTTGATATTGTAACTCAAATTGAACCCAAAGGCTCAATCCCTGAGAAACCAAAGGACACATCAGGGGAATTGGCTCCAAGCACAACAAACACTATAGAGATAGAAATGCCTAAGGAGAAAGAGGAAGATACACAGGGCTAGGATGACCCAAGCCTACCGAGACCACCAAAACAGACACTACATCTCAGTCGACCAAGACACAGGTCATCGAGGAGAAAAAGAAGGAAGACAATGTCTACCAAGAAGAAAAATATGAGTGTTGAGGTAAAGGATATATTTCCTTTTGTTAAGTCATCACCTATTGATTCCAAGAAGAAGAAGAAAAAGCATGGAAAAGGTCTAGTCACACTAGATGAAGTCATTGAAATTCCTGACTCTGACCCGAGGACTTTGGACCCTGAAAAATTAAGAAAATATGGGAATTATGCACAAGAAAGGTAGCACAAGAGAAACTGAGGAAAGAGAGAAAAAGCAAGAAGATACTTGAAGATGTGAGAGACATCTTGTAGAAAGTTGTACATGATGTCTAAGTTAATGAAGATAACCCCATTTTGGACCAACTTGCAATTCTTGTAAATGAAATAAATGCCACGGACACAATGCCGAGAAGAAAATTGAAGAAAGGTCATAAGAAAAAATTCAAGATAGATTAGTAGAGAATATCAACCAAGAAGTGGCAATAAACAAAGTAAAGATTTATGAGGTAATCACCAAGTTACAATCTATTACTCAAAAAATAATTTAGATTATATTTAAGTTATGCACTGTGGAGAACTTCACTACCGAGGTCAGTGAGAAGATTAAAAAGCTGGATGCTAACATCCTAGCCAATGAAAATTTGTCTCTAACCAAGCCAGATGTTTTTCATAAGCATATACTAAAAGTACAAGAACTCAAGCGGTTGAGAGCAAAAATGAGGAAGTAGGAAGATAAGTGGCCAAGTCACTGAGTTGCAAGCAGAGCTACTTCCCCACCTAAAAATAATTGAGTGACACATTGTGAAGGCACAAGCCTTAGTTGCAACACCAGAAATTTATGTGTTGGAGAACATTTTTTACATGCATGCACAAGTTGGTCTTGAGCACATTTCTCTCACCAACTTGAAAGAGGAATGGGAAAACCTCTTATATTCTCTGATGAAAACCCATAAGCACTTTTTTTACAAGATGTAAGTACAAATTTTGATTTTGGCATTAATCTCAAAAAGGGGGAAACTAATGTATATTTACACTCTCAGTGTACTACACACATACTAGGAGCATGCACTGAGGGGGAGTTGTTGAGTTGTTAAGTTTTTGAGTTTTGTATAAAGAGTCAATTATGTTATGTATATATGAAGCATTAGAACATTTTGAAGATATCAGTTTATATTCATTACAATTTTGATACTAATGCCAAAGGGGGAGATTGTTATCTCTATTTGAGTATTAGATATTGTCATTGGTATCAAATTAGATCAATCAGTTATCTAAGTTGATCAGTCGGTAAAGCATGATACAACAAGTTACATTATACTAGTCGGTTAAACAAACAAGCCTTCATACTGAGCATTCACAAGGCAAAACTGAGAGCTAAAAGGAAATAAGTTTAACCGGGCACCAGAGTATGTTTACTGATCATCGGAGTAAACCAAGCACCAAGCATTAGTAAACACTGAGCATTATACACACCGAGCACCAGCACATTCACCGGATAGAAAAGGTTGTGTTTACCAAGTTATTCAGGAAATGACATAGTATTCAAGAATGGCAAATCTATTTATGCAAATAGTTACATGGATTCATAAAACATTTTACTGAGATCAAGGATTATTTAATTTGTATGTAATCATTAAATATTGTGATGATTCCTATGTAATAGTCAGATCTAGGTTAATTTTGTACGCAGTAGATCTTAGATTTTCTAAGATGTTGTAAACCTAATTAGGTCATGGTAATCATAGCAGTTTACTATATATTTGTAATTGTTTTCATTTTGATAGAGTGTGTAATCAAGGGATATATGTATAGAGAAGGAGATCTTGAAGCAGTAGCCACCTTCAAGACATCAAAATTCAGACAAGGTTTGCAAGACAGAGAAGTTTACAGAGTTTCAATTCAATTTATTCAGAAACAATCAAGGCTACCGAGCAAAATAGAGAACAGTTTACTACACATAAAGGTGATACTCATTCAGTATATCATTGATCTGATTCAAACAAAGTATAGTTGTCATTTTACAGATACTTTATGTTATTCTCTAATCATTATAGCAGAGTTGTCAAATCTCTTAACAGAGTAGACTTAACAGTCTGATTGTAAATCTCTTAACTGAGAGCACACTCAAGTAGTGTTGTTAAATCCTTTCACAAGGTAGATCTAATCAATCTGATTATTACTCCTAACAGGGTAAGATCACCAGAAGTGATCAAACTTTTATCCTTAACCAGCATACTTTATTATCTGCAGTAGTGAAGAATTTGTGGGTGCCATCCCCACCGCATTTTTTTTACCTTCTAACAAGGGTTTCTGCGTAACCAAATTATTGGTGTTATGTGTTACATTTCATGATTGATTTATTGTTTGATTTCATGTAATTTACATTTACAAAGTTATTTGAATGAATGTTGCAAACAATGGATTCAGTTGGATAGTTAGTCACTTCTATTGCAGTTTGAGTATTTAGTTAAAGTTTTTGAGGGTGTTGATTCACCCCTCCCCTCTCAGTCCCTTATCTTTCCATTCCAACACTGAGTGGGGGGGGTGAATCAATTAAGTCCAGTTATCATACAGTCCCAACTACTCCCAGATGTATATAATAAAACTTTCAAATCAAATAATCAATTCACTAAAATATCAATTGTGCCTTTCTCTTCATATACCGATTACCAGTAATTTAAATACTATGTTTACCGATCTATCCAGTTATAGAAATGTGTAAGGTAAAATAACAATTCAACACATCCATACACATATAACACATGGATTTTTAACATGGAAACCCTATTGGGGGAAAAGACACCTAGGACCGGTAACCCAAAATAATTCACTCTTCTAAAGTGAGATCAATTAGGAGCCAACCCTGTTAAAGGTTACAAAACACACTTTGAGGTGTGACCTGGTTAGAGGATTTATCACTAACAGTTCTCCTTTGACCAAACATTCACTATGGGGTCAACAATTAAAAAAAATTAACATTCATTGAATGTCATATTGAAATATAAAGACTATTAAGTCCCGCTCGGTTAAGAGATTTATCTGTAACAATGGTTAAACTAATACAGTAATGATTTGATTCAAATACAAATTTGATTTGCAGATTTTAAGATCTATGTTAAGCTCAAAATACCTTTGATCAATAATTAATTCAAAATCTTCATTTCCTCCAACTCTATTTTTCTTGATAATTACTTTCTCTATCACTCTGTATTGTGTGCGGTTTTGCTCAGTTCTATCTTCAACCAGTTTGATCAGTGTTGCATGAAAATAAGATTTTTCATGTGAATTTTCCTGCAGCATCAAGAATCCTAGACTCAATAATGAATCTCATGTCTCCTTATATAGACATCATAAACCATTTTATTTTCATCCATATATTTTGCCTCTTAATCTTCATCACTCATTTTGTCACTTTATCCTTCCTCAGCAGTTGTGTTAGTAAAACGTTTCATTGTCCTTCATTTCATCATCCTTGAATTTTTTCAGTAGTTTGATCATCACAACAAACATTATCGTTTACTTTGAAATCATAAACAATTGTCCATCTCATCATCTTTAGTCAGTTGTTACAAACTCCATTTATTTCTTTCACTTGGTCAATACCATAATGTGTCGGTGATAACTAGCTCAGTTAATACTACACTTGGTATACACTAAAATTGCTCGATGTATACTGAAATCTTCATTTACTGACCACATATACTTGTTCAATCATGATCTTCAATACATAATGGAATCATCTAATACCATCAAGTCATCAACATAATTCCATAGACTCATCAATAAGTTACCCAATGTATACCATATCCATATCTTTCTTATCCATCTCATCTTTCTATAGATATCTCATTCCTTTAGCATTTACCTTCTTAAGATGTTTGTAACCATCATGACAAGTATAGTCAAAACTAGTTGACATCAATGGCAATAAATTAACTGATTTAATTGTCTTACATACATTTTAGTAGCTCGGTGATAATCAATCATTATATTTCAATTATCCATTCCATTGTCAAACTTTCCTTCAAGATATTCAATCAGTTGTAGTTAATCATCTCTAGGATGATGACTGTCATGTTCGTAAAATAAAAATTTGAAGATTTTAAAATGTTTAAATGGTATAAAGAAAAAGTGGAAAGAGAAAGTGGTAAGGAACTAAGATGCTTGAGATCAGATAGAGGCTATGAATTTATTACTGATGAGTTCACTAATTTTTGTAATGAGCATGGAATTAAGAGACGGGTATCTTCACTGAGGACACCCCAATAGAATGGAATTGTTGAAAGGGGGAATAGATTGATTGTGGATTGTGCTATAACACTGATGATTGAAAAAGATGTCACACAAATCTACTGGAGAAAGTTGTTAGTATTGTTGTATACACATTGAACCAAGTTCAACTAAAGAAAGTATCAAACAAGACACCTTATGAATTATGTTATGGTTACACACCTAATGTGAGTTATTTCAGAATATTTGGAAGTAGATATTGGAGAATGTGAAATCACAAGAGAAACTTTCTAATATATTCACTAAACCTTTGCTGAAGGACACATTTGAATACTAGAGGAGTAGACTAGGGGTTCATCCCCTGTCTAACAGTCTTTAAGGTGATATGAGGTTGCATCAACCTATACTTTATCATAAGATCTAATGATGTTGATGCATGATGTTCACACTTTGGGATTCCTAAGGTTTTGAAAGATGGAAGACAAGTTGTAACTGCATATCGATACATGCAAGGTACTAGAATATGAACCAAACAACATAGATATTGATTTGGCTACTAAAGAGTTGATTATTTTCTTTTTGGCATTGTTGTCAAATGGAGAGAAATGTACATGAAATATTCAAGATAAATATGGAGAGAGATGATTGAAGAAAGGGCAAGAATAATTCAAATTAAATATCTATTCTCATGGAGAGAAAATGAAAGAGAGATATCGGTTAGCTTCTTAACTGAAAGGGAGAGACACTGATGTTGTGTAGTGATTAAACATATTAAAGGCATAAGCTAGGGAAACCTTACCAAGTCACATCATAGACATACAGAGTTGTAGATAGATGCTTGGTATTCTATGGTATATTTCATATTGTGTTTCCATCAATGCCAAAGGGAGAGATTGATATACTACAATTGATTGAATATCTTAAGGATGAGTTTGACAACTAAGTGGATACTTCAAAAGATAGTGATTGATGATCACCGAGCTACAAAGATATATGTGATACATTAAATTAGTTATTGTATTGTCATTAATGTCAAGTGGTTTTGACTGTACTTATCATGATAGTTACAAACATCTAGAGAAGGAAATAACGGTGAAGGAATGAGATGCTAACATAAAGTTGAGATGTATGAGAAAGATATGGATATGGTATTCATTGGGTAACTTATTGATGATTCTATGACATTATGTTAATTATTTGATTGTATTACATAATTCTGTTATGGATTGAAGATCAAGAATGTATAATTTTATGTGGTCAGTAAATGAAGAGCTTAGTAAACACCGAGCAAGTGTAGTGTATACCAAGTACAGTGTTAACTGAGATAGAAGTCACTGACACATCATGGTATTGACTAAGTGAAAGAAATAAATGGACCATATGACTGCTGACTAAAGATGATGAGCTAGAGAAACATGGATTGATTTCAAGGTTAAAGATAAAGTTTGTTATGATGATCAAATGAATGAAAAAATTCAAGGATGATCAGATGAAGGAGAATGAAATATGTTACAGACACAAATGTCAAGGAAGGTTAAAGTAGCAAAATCAACTGTGAAGATTAAGCAGAAAAATCTATGGCTGGAAATAAAATGGTTTATTATGTCTATAAAAGGAGATAAGAGATTCATTATCAATTATGGAATGTGCATGAGAAGATTGCATTCATGCAAAATGGGTCAAATAGGTTGAAGACATAATTGAGCAAATTTGCAAACAACACCGAGCATCAGAGAAAGGAATTAACCGAGCATAACAAAGTTGGAGGATACAAAGGAATTGAATTGAGTATATTGGCCACAGGTATTTTGAGCTTAGCATAGATTTTAAAATCTACAAAGAAAATTTTATTTGAATTAGATAAATTATTGTTCATTCTAACCATTTCTATAGATAAATCTCTTAACCAAGTGGGACTTAACAGTCTTTATATTTCATTATGACATTCAATGAATTTTGATTGTTTTCATGTCGACCCCATAGTGAATGTTTGGTCACAAATAATTGTTAGTGGTAAATCCTCTAACTAGGTCACACTAAGTACAGTGTGTTATTGTAACCTTTAACAGGGTTGGCTCTTAATCGAGCTCACTTCAAAAGAGTGAAATTATTTTGGGTTACCAGTCCCAAGTGGTTTTTCTCTAAAGGGTTTCCAAGCTAAATATCAAAGTGTTATATGTGTATGGATATGGTGAATTTTTATTTTTCTTTACACGTTACATTTACTAGTTTGATTGGTATATTCACTATTTAATTTATTGGTGTTTGGTTAATGGACAGAAAGACATAGTTAAAGTTTTACCATGTTGATTATTTGATTTAAAAGATTTGTTTTGTACATCAGGGATTATTTAGGACTATAGGATAACTAGACTTAACTGATTCACCCCCCCCCCCCCCCCCCCCCCCTCTCTCAATTATATAAGTGTCTTGGTGAAAACTTGGAAATAGACACCTTGGTAGAAAAAGTAAAGAGAAATAAATCCATCCTATGGTTAAAACCACTACTTGTGACACCTTGGACAAGTATCATGATAAAAACCTAGAAACAAGCATCATGTGTAGTTCCTCCAGCTTGCACTCTACACTCGACGGCAAGATTCATCCACACTAGCTATTTCATGTGTACCCATACTTCCTCTTTCACCTTTGATCTTGACAAGTTTGAACTATCCATGAGCAACATATATCTTTCCATCTTCTATCCTTTCCTTCATCTTACTCACTTGTTTCCATCCATCCTACCCTATCATGATCTTGCTTATCCAAAATTGTTCATCACCATTCCTAATAATCCTTTCCCTAATCTCAAACTATTAACTCATAGTCTCTATCACCCTTTATCCTAATCATTCTATGCTACCACTATCTTATCCAAATAGACCCCTTGGTCTTGATAAAAATGAAGAACGAGATCAAAAATTAAAAACCTCTTAACAAGTGTCTCTTGACATGTCCACTCTTTTGGACCACATTCTTTCATGACACTAGGTTATTATGCTATATGCTATTCAACGTCGCTTCATGAGCCTACATTACTATATTCTCTTTCCCTAGCTTGGGTAATCTTGAGGAGAGTGTCCCTAAGGGTTGCATTCACCCACTTCACCCCTCATGATCTTGTTGCTTCATCAATCAACTTTATAATCCATCCATCATGTCCTATACATTTCTATACATTAGGGGCAAACCAATGGTATCTTGCTTGAAAACTAGTGATCTCTAAAAATTTAAAAAGTGAAAAATGTAAGGAAACTCAGGTACAGAAACAGCTTCCTACGCTAATCTCTATAGGAGAGTATTGTGCAAATTCTTATAAATCCTTACAATTTCAGATTCGTTAACTACTTTAACAAAGCTATTGCAACCACATACCATACATACAGAAAAATAGAGAATGACACAATGATATACCCTGGGGAAAACCTTTCGGTAAAAAACCCCAGCACTCCAAAACCTGCACAATGTATTATCTTCAACACAAATATTACAATACACTTGCAATGAAAGTTCTTTCAGGAAATGAGAGACAAAGCCAACAAGACTTAAATTTTGTTATATCTCTCCCATAGGAGCAGCATCATATATATAGACTCCTCAGGACCCAACAAATAGGCACAACCACCAAGACCCATGCACAAAGCCACATGTACACAGTTGTTACATGCAATCCCAAGAATAGGTGTCCATCCCTAGAATAGACTATGACAGCTTGTCATAGAATCCGCCAAAAATAACGGTCACAAGAGAAGTGTAAGAGAATCTGTCATACCAACCTATTTTTGGCATATTCTCTTACACACACCAACCACTTCTTCTTGGGTGCCCAAATAGGCCCAAGTCATAAGATGCTCTTACACCTGTCATAGCACATTCCTTAAATAGTTCTTATGCGTCATAGGAATCCGTCATGACCGCTTCAGTCATGATCTCCTTACGCACAAGATGTCGACACATCAAGTGGAGTGACACATCAACATGCCAACTAGACATGTACACTCACACTTAATTACATTATTTGCAAAAAATAAATTTACAAAACAAATAATAAGAATAGGAATTATCCAAGGTTGAGACACCTTATTCCTAACATTCTCCCACTTGTCGAACACCTTGTAAGAGCAACAGGGACATAACAGGAACTTTAACCGCTATAGGCCAAAAGGCCCATAGACTCCGAACACCATCTGAACTTCTCAGTGCCCACTGGTTTCGTTAATGCATCTACAACATTCTTCACAGTATCTACCTTCTCCAAATTTACCTTTCCATCTTCCACCATATCTCTCACAAAGTGAAACTGCACATCAATGTGCTTCGTTCTGGCATGGAAAGTTGGATTCTTTGCAAGGCAAATAGTGCTCTGACTGTCACACCAAATAGTAATCTGTTCTGCATCAACACCAACATCAAAACACAATCTTCTATGCCAAATGGCTTCTTTACAAGCATGAGTAGCAGCCATGTACTCAGCTTCTGTAGTGGACAAAGCAACCACAAGTTGTCGCTTACTCATCCAACTAATGGCACCACCAAACATAGTGAACACATAAGCACTGGTGGATCTCCTACTGTCAATATCACCTGCCCAATCTGAATCCACAAACCCATGAATACAAACTGAATGCGGAGATCCAGAAGAGTTACCATGATAACAGATGGAGTAATATGATGTACCCCTCAAATATCTGAATACTCGCTTAACTGCATCCCAATGTACCCGTCCAAGATTAGCCATAAATTGACTCAGGACTCCCACTGCTTGGGCAATGTCTGGTCTAGTACAGACCATAGCATACATAAGACTACCAACTGCACTGGCATAAGGTACTCTACTCATGTCCTCCACCTCACTAGGAGATTTTGGACAATCATCTATAGATAACTTTGTTCCCACAGAAATAGGAACACATAGTGGTCTACAATCTGCCATGCTGAACCTGTCCAACACAGACTTCACATACTTACTCTGACTCAACCAAAGTTTTCTGTTAGACCTATCTCTACTGATTTCCATACCCAAGATGTACCTAGCTACCCCAAGATCTTTCATCTCAAACTATGTTGACAACTGAGATTTAAAATCAGAAATCATACCCTTACCCTTCCCAAATAGCAACATATCATCAACATATAATGCAACAATAAGAAGGTGATCATTTTCAACTCTGAAATAAACACAATGATCTGATTTTGATCTTACAAATCCAATTGACAACACAAAGGCATCAAACTTAAGGTACCACATCCTAGGAGATTGCTTCAAACCATATAGAGATTTCTTTAATCTGCAAACTAAGGATTCTTTACCTTTAACAATGTAGTGCTCAGGGTGTGACATATAAATCTCTTCCTCCAAATCACCATGAAGGAAAGTTGTCTTCACATCCATCTGTTCTATCTCTAAATCATATGATGCAGTATGAGATAGCAGAAATCTAATGGATGTCAACTTTGCAACAGGAGAGAATATTTCACCATAATCTATTCCCTCTACCTGTGAATACCCCTTTGCAACCAATCTAGCTTTTTACCTTTCAACACTGCCATCTGCATAGAATTTCTTCTTGAACACCCATTTACAGCCAACAGATTTTCTCCCTTTAGGCAAAGGTACAAGGTCCCAAGTTTTGTTTTTCTCCAATGAAGCCATCTCATCATCCATAGCCTCAATCCAGGAACCTTCATCTTCCATGCCCAAAGCCTCTTTCACATATCTAGGCTCATCAGTGTTAGTAATCAAAGCAAAGGCACAACTGGAATCTAACATAGAATAACCAAACCTTTCTGGTTGCTTTCTTTCTCTCGTGGATCTCCTCAAGGGCTGCGGTTGAGGTTGTTCTTCCTCTTCTTCTGAACTATCAGAGCTGCTAGAGCTCTCCTCATCATTAGACCCAACATGGTCTCTTTGTTCAGTCTTCTCAGGGGTAGGAGGCAACTAAACAACATCTTTTTCCTTTTCTTTTTCATATGGTTGTAGCACAATAGGAGAAGATGTTAGCTCTCTGAAAATAACATTTCTACTATACAACACCTTACTATTCATGGGATCCCAAAGCTTGTATCCTTTCACACCAGCACTGTATCCGATGAAAATACATTTAACAGCTTTGTTTTCCAACTTAGATCTTTTCTCCTTTAGAAAATGTGCATAAGCTTCACACAACCAAAAACATGAAAATGTCTAATTGAAGGCTTCTTACTAGACCACACCTCCATGGGTGTCTTACCAACAAGGGCTAATGTAGGAGATCTGTTAACTAGATAGCAAGCAGTGGCCATAGCTTCGGCCCAAAACCTTTGTTCTAAACCAGCTCCACTAAGCATACTCCTAGCCTTCTCCATCAATGTCTTGTTCATTCTCTCTGCAACTCCATTTTGTTGTGGGGTATAAGGATTTGTCTTATGCCTCTCGATACCTTGTTCTTTACAAAACTGTTCAAACTCTGCTAAGCAAAACTCACCACCATTGTCAGTTCTTACACACTTAATCTTCTTACTAGTCTGATTCTCTACAAGAGCTTTAAATTCCTTGAACCGACTAAAGACTTGTGTCTTACTTTTAAGGAAATAAATCCACGTCCTTCTACTGTAATCATCTATGAAAGATACAAAAAATACAGACTTGGAGTTTGAAGGAACTTTTACAGGACCAAATACATCAGAATGAATAAGATCCAAAACATCAAAAGATTTGTGAGAACTAGAGTAAAATTAAACACGATTTTGTTTACCATAGACACAGTGTTCACAGAAGTGAAACTCAAGATTTCAATCATTTAACCCCTCAATGAGATTTTTATTTTTCAGGGTTCTGAGACCCTTTTCACCAATGTGGCCAAATCTCATATGCCACAACATTGTCTTTTCTGCAGGAAGCTTACCTTCCAAAGTATTTGCACTACCATCAGAACCAATAGCCACAGACTTCTTCACTGCTTGTTCAGATGGTGAGGATGAAGAACTATTACATAGAGGAATACATGCATCTAGCTGAAATAAGGTACCTCTCCTAGTACCCCTTACAAGCACTATCGATCCTCTCATCATCTTGCATCCTTCTTTCAAAAAAACAACTTGCACACCTACATCATTCAGCATACTTACAGATAATAGGTTTCGTGCCAAACCTGGAATGTGCATAACTCTTTTGATTCCCTTTACTCGTCCATCAAGAAATTTGATAGTGACCCTTCTACGTCCAACTATCTTTAGGTGAGAATCATCACCCAAGTACACCTTTCCACCATCAAACTCTTCATATTTTGATAACTAGTTTCGATGAGAGGTCATGTGAAAAGATTCACCCGAGTCAACCAACCACACATCATAAGATGCATGGGTTGCCAAAGCTGTGATGAATGCATCACCATCTTCTTGAGATCTTTCTGAAGCTGAATCTGAACCTTTCTTCTTCTTCTTCGGCTCTTTGCAGTCTTTACGGAAGTGCCCAGATTTATCACAATTCCAACATTTTGCCTTGGACTTATTGGAAGTCTTTGACTTCCCACGGGATTTGGATCTACCCTTATTGTCAGACTTATTGTCATTTTTCTTCCCTCTTTCAGTGGATCTCCCACGAACAGCAAGGGCTTCTTTTTCTCAAACGGAAGCCTTTCTCCGCATCTCCTCTGATAGCAGCGAAGATGCCACATCATCCATTTTGAAGGTGACTAAAGTGCTTCTGAGAGCCATCACAAGATGGTCCCATGAATCCGGTAAAGAACACAAAAGTGTGTAGCAATGATCCTCCTCCTCTAACTTGACACCAGCTGATGTCAATTGTGCGGACAGTAGATTAAATGCATTTAAATGATCTGTTAAGGATCCACCTTCCTCCATTCACAGAGAGTACAACTTCTTCCTCAGGAACAACTTGTTCACCAGAGATTTGGCCTGATACACGGCTGCAAGTCTTTCCCACAAACTATTTGCGGTTTTCTCATCTAGAACATTCAGAAGAACTGCATCGGTTAAACAGAGTCTTATGAGACCCTTAGCTTTACGGTCTTTGATATCCCAATCTTCTTGAGCTATAGTTGTTGTTCTTGTAGCACTTGAAGTCACTTCCCATAGGTCACGATCTTCCAACATGTCTTCCATCTTGAGTTTCCATAACTCAAAATTAGTGCCATTAAATTTCTCCACCTCCATTCTTCCATATGATGAACTTGCCATCTCAATCTGCAAATAAGATTCAGAATGCTCTGCAAAAAAACTCCCACTCAAACTTGAGATCAGCTCAAAAAACCCTACCCAACAACTAGGATCAAAATTTGATCAAGCTCTGATACCACTTGTAAGGAAACTCAGGTGCGGAAATAGCTTCCTACACTAATCTCTATAGGAGAGTATTGTGCAAATTCTTATAAATCCTTACAATTTTAGATTTGTTAACTACTTTAACAAAGATATTGCAACCACATACCATACATACAGAAAAATAGAGAATGACACAATGATATACCCTGGGGAAAACCTTTCGGTAAAAAACCCCAGCACTCCAAAACCTGCACAATGTATTATCTTCAACACAAATATTACAATACACTTGCAATGCAAGTTCTTTCAGGAAATGAGAGACAAAGCCAACAAGACTTAAATTTTGTTATATCTCTCCCATAGGAGCAGCATCATATATATAGACTCCTCAGGACCCAACAAATAGGCACAACCACCAAGACCCATGCACAAAGCCACATGTACACAGTTGTTACATGCAATCCCAAGAATAGGCATCCATCCCTAGAATAGACTATGACAGCTTGTCATAGAATCCGCCAAAAATAACGGTCACAAGAGAAGCGTAAGAGAATATGTCATACCAACCTATTTTTGGCATATTCTCTTACACACACCAACCACTTCTTGGGCGCCCAAATAGGCCCAAGTCATAAGATGCTCTTACACCTGTCATAGCACATTCCTTAAATAGTTCTTATGCGTCATAGGAATTTGTCATGACCGTTTCAGTCATGATCTCTTTACGCACAAGATGTCGACACATCAAGTGGAGTGACACATCAACATGCCAACTAGACATGTACACTCACACTTAATTACATTATTTGCAAAAAATACATTTACAAAATAAATAATAAGAATAGGAATTATCCAAGGTTGAGACACCTTATTCCTAACAAAAAATATTCCTAAAAAAATTCTAAAAATCATTTAAAGTCCTGAAAAAATCCTAAAAAACATATAAAGTCCTAAAAAATCCTAAAAAGCATATAAAGTCCTAAAAAAATGATCAACCTGGTGAAAACCTAGAAATAGGGGCCTTGATGTATCCCAAAAAAAATACAAAAAAGCAAAAAATGAAAAGAACAAAAAAATTAGAGAAAAAAAAAAAGAAAAAGATGCCTTGGTGAAAACTTGGAAACAAACGCCTTGCTAGCAAAAATAAAATAATCCCAAGTGGTGAAAACTTAGCAAATAGTGTCAGTTGTAATCAACTCTCTATCTATCAACATGTGGATAAGCTCTTGTGCTCTCATCTCATTTTCGCTTTTCATCTCCTTTTGCCATCATGGGCTGGAACTAGTCTTAGTCTTATCCTTGGTTCTCATCTATCACCTGGGAATAATCTTGCACTATCTATCTGAGTTGTCAGTACTTCATCACCTGGTCGATCTTTTGAGCTTAACCTGAGTCAGTTTATCAGTCTTCCTTAAAGGGCACTTTACCACTGACACTACTTGGTGTTTCTCAACACCCCAATCCTATAATGTTTCTTAACACTACCAATCTGGACATCAATGTGTTTCTCAACACATATCAGATCTTGTAGTTGTTGAAAACTACAATTGAAATAATTGGTGTATTTTTATTGATGTCAAACCTTAACTGGTGAGACAGTTTCTATCTAAGAAAGTACTATATCTATTAGTTGATGAAAAGGATTAGGGCGAGGGAGATAACAATAGCACTTAAGGAAAGGTTGAGTTATTTGATGAGATAACAATAGCACCTAAGGAAAGGTTGAGTTATTTGATACTTCAATGAGTACTTGATTATTTGGCACTATGATGAGATAATGTATTGTTTATCCAAGAAAGAAGAAAAATTGAAGAAGTAGGCTTAACCGAGAAAAAGTGAAGAAATCTAGTTTAAGCTGAGTGATGTTAGTGTCAACCGAGCACCAGTATATGTCAAGTAAATCTAGTGTTGACCGAACATCAGTTTATGCTAAGCGACAGGAAATTATCGAGAGACAGTAATAATCGAGAAAGATAGTGTTAGCCAAGGAAATAGTTTGTAGAGATGACCGAGTTACACAATGATGACCGAGGAGATGAACACAGTATTGATCGAGCATCAACAACTTACATTTGGAGGAAGAATTCAGATTTCTAGCCGACACAGTTGAATTCTTGGGATATGTAAATCATGTTGATTTTATTAATTAATTGTATGGAGAATTTAATGCATGGTAAATATTTTTACTATGATTTCTATGAGGAAATTGAAGATGTTTCTAGAAGGATGTATGAAGGACTTAAATGTTGGGAGGATCTGATGGATCTGACCTAACCTAAAATCTACGGAGGAGATTAAGAGGCAAAATACAGATCTACTTATCTGGAGAAGTATAAAGGAAACCTAATGGTGAGGTTATTAGGTATGTTGGTGATGTTAATGTTATTGACTGATAAGTCTAAGAAAAAAGGTTGAAGGAGAAGATTATAGTGGTGATTGCTTGAAGCAAATTCTAAGAAAATCAAAGATGGAGCTGGAAATGATACTCAATTAGTAAATCAGCACATATGTGTGAATTAGATCTGATATCTACAAATTGAGTTGTATGTTTTATAGATCAGAAACTACTGCTACTTTCTAACCATTGTAATAGTCAAAATCCTTTAATCAAGGTTGGCCTAACAGTCATTGATAAATCCTTTAATCAAGGTGGAATTCTAAGGGAATGTACTCAAGTCCTCTAACCAAGCCACTCCTAACAGGGTGATTGAAATCCTTTAACAGGGTCACACCTAACAATGTCTTTGTAACCTTTAACAGGGTTGGCTTCTCACCGAGCTCACTTCAAAAGAGTGAAAATATATAAGTAAAATGTTACAAAGTGGTTTTTCCCGAATTGGGTTTCCACTATAAATCCTGGTGTCACTTGTTTGAATGTTTTATTATGAATGTTTTGATATTCTGCAAGTTATATACTATTGGATAGTGGACTACATGTTATATGTTTTACTGATAAATGTTCTTTAGAGACCGAGTTGAGTTGGTGATTAGATCTGAGTTTATTGAAGTGTTTGAATATTCAATTAATACATTTAGACCTGAGAACAACTAATTCACCCCCCTCTCTATCGTTCTAAATCATATTAATAGGAGTATCTACTACACACTTGCACTTTGACACAAGCACAAAGGTGTTCCTTAACACCCAACACAACCTACAACCTAGAAAATTGAAAATTACTAAGATATGTTGAACTATTTTCTTGTGTGTTGTTTGTTATCATTGACTTTCATTTGTTATATCTTCTAAGGTCGCTCGATGATGTCTACCTAGATAGAGATTCATGACTGGTTTGTGAAAAGAGCCTCCATCATGATTGGAATGTCATACATACCTTGACCCTCTTTATTTGGACACTTAGGTGAGGTTGAAGCTATCTCCTTATCTGTTGATTGTGTGTAGCATATAAGGTAATACTCATGGTTATCCTAGAAATTTATGCCTCGGTACAGGTGGAATCTTACAACATCAAATCGGAAACCATGTTCAGGTCATCTCAGCTCTTGTGCCTCGATGCTTACATGTGCTTTCTACATCTTATCTGATATAGTCATATTCATATCTTCATGGTCGCTCTTTCACCAATGAAGGTTGTACTGACCTTTGATGTCCCAAATGCTCAAATGATGATAAATAAATGGATAAAGGATCAGTGACTTGACTCGTGTCTTAGGTTGCATTTCATTCTAGGGATGCATTTTAGTTGTGCATTTTTGGTTCCCTTGAGTCATCATTCCTTTCTCTCCGTCAAAGCGATCAAGTCTAACTATCCCTCATTGACTTAACTGAATACCTGCAAAGTGCCCAGAATCTCATGAAGATTGCACCCCTAGCTAATTTTGACATCCTAAATCCATTTTTGGGATCAAAATCTAAATCTGAGTTTGTTACCTAGTTAAATTTCAAATTCAACCCTTCTTGGTCAAATGTAATTGACCGTTGATGCTATCACTTCTAATTCTCTTATGCCTCCACTTCTTGAACCTCTAAGGTCACTTATGCGAATATATCAAATCAAATTGATTTCATACTAATCAACTCTAGTCAAAATTGGTCAAACTTCATTCAAAATTAGTCAACAGTATCTCAAAATAGCTTTGAACAAACTCCAATCTTTTTTTAATCTATTGGCAACCTAATCTTCTCGATCTTAAACCTGATCAATGTGCTTTCAATCAATCAAACCACACTCTAACCTCTCTGCCTCATTTCAATTTCAATCACAAGGGGGCATGACAATATAGAAAATCTTCTTCTGCAAATCAATCCTAGTTAGCAAATCAATTCAAGATTCATGGCTTGGGGCATCTTAGCTTCATCAGGAATCATATCAAGTTGAGATTCTTTGCAACTCTCTGAAAGAGTGATCTCATCATATTTGGTCACTTTGACAGACATCTATTTGATCTCTTGGGGCATATCAGGTTCATCGGAACCCATATCAATTTGACATCATTCCTGGAGCATATAAAGTTCATCAAGACTCATATCAGTCTGGTATCATCTCTTAATCAAGTGATTATCTTCCTCAAAATCCTTTCTGAGATAGCTATCTTAAATTTATTGTGATAGATATTCATTCTCATCACTTCATATCAGGTTGGATACTCTCATCTCACTCATCAGTCTTTACTCAATCAAGTCCAGAGTTGATATCTTCTTCTCGATCTTCATGTAATCAAGTTCAAAGTCGGTTCTCCTTATCATAAATAGTCGCATCACTTCACATCAGGTTGTTCTCTAATCTAGTTGTTATCTATTCTTTGAATCAACACATTGCTCGCACATCAATTCAAAGAGGGGCAAATGCCATCGCCTAAAATTTGTCTTGTAGAACCTAAGCCCCTAATCTCAATTTAATTATTTTATAACAAATTCTAAATTTAAAGGCATAATTTACTAGACATAATTATGTAAGCAACCTGATTAATCCCCCTTGCATAATTAAATTATTCCTAAAAATCAAGCATAAATCATTTCTAGACTTAAAAAAATTATTTAATTGTCAAAACTTACTTTTAATATAAATTCCTAGCACTTTTATTAAAAAGAGCACTTTTGTGCAACTTAATCTTGATTAAATGGAAATTAAATAGATATTTTCTATTTTTTCTTATTCTCCAAACAAGCTTGGCCAATCAAAATTCTTCAATCCTCTCACATGGATTGATCCCTCTCACCACTCAGATCTACCTAACATCCTTTGCCTCTTAATCTCCACTCTCCATTCTTGAGGCAATTCTTTTAAAAGGAAGTTCTTTCTTGGCTCAAGGGCTCCATCTTGCATCTTGGTAATCTTGATCATTTGCATCTTAGTGATTTGCATTCTTGCATTCTTGCATGCTAGAGTAATCTTGCTATTTTGAATTCCTAGTTCTTAGTTTCTCATGGCTATATTGCATTGTTAGCTTAGTTCATTTCCTAGTATAATTTTGCATGGTTAATCTAGTTTGCTTTCATTTTAGCTTTTTTAAATATTGCATTCTATTTTCACTTCTAGATTTGTATTGCATTTGAATCTTCCATTTTGGAGTACTCAAGTCACTTATACTTCATGACAAACTGATGAGCATCATAAAAGCAGTAAACTCGCTCCAACTAGGAAGCAAAAAGCCGCTTTTGAGGGTTTACTTGGTTCATTTTATATGGACTCCTATAGATAAATTCTCAAGTTAATGGTTTATTGAGTGTTGGTTGTATTTCAATTGAATACCAATATTTAACTACACACTAGGTACTACTACCTCCATTTGACATGTATCGGTATCAACCATAAAATATATATCATCTTTATATTTCTCAACAACATGAGCTTGAATTATTTCCCTTTCATGCATTCCCTTTTGGAAATTCTTAAAATATCCCCATACCTTCTCATAAAATTGACTACCAAGCACCTTAACACAATTTTCCTTTTGAATCACAACAACAGTACCATCTACCCAATTAACCGATCCAAAGCTAGAAAAGAAATTTTGAAATTAGAAAAATAGACCTACAAGCAATTCAGTATACTTGAAAAGTTTCCTTTTGTCTTTCTTGATCTTCTCTATGTTTAGAAAGAATTGATTTCACTAGTGGTCAATTGTCAAACTACAGTGCAAAATTTGTTGAAAAGTTCCATTACATGCTTCAAGTATGAAGAAATAGGGTTTGTCTTGTTTCAAGGGTTTCAAAATAACATTGTTTAATTCCTAAAACCCTACCATGTTCTATTTCTTCATTACTGTGTGTGTCACTTAAGTCAGGTTTTGTCACATGTCTTAAGTCATCATCGGGTGGGGCCAAGTTCCTAAAGTATTTTTACCTAGCAGGCCCATTTTAATATTTCTAGAGTCAATATTACTCGACTGATTTAATATTTCCTAAGTCCCGCATGTTTTAAAACCTAGTCCGATCTATTTTTTATCTTTCAGTGTGTGTGATCCCGTAATGAAAAGATGCAAAGTGTTTACCCTTTGCGGGATCATGATGTTACAAGTAGTAGTTGTCATTGCACCAAAAGATCGACCTATTAATGCCTGATACAACTACTAGACTTATAGAAGACACAGGAGGTGGTTAAGCGATGTCGCAAACCCTGTGAGGGATGCTGGCCCACTACCAACAATCCCCCTCCTAGCATCACTCGTTGTGGCCTGCATGGATTCGAACCTATGACCAAGCTCTGATACCACTTGTTAGAAATAGGGAATACTGAGAGGGGGGGTGAATCAGTATTCTACAAACTTTTTACTTTTTCCCAGTTATGGATATAACAGATTAACTTGATACTTGCATAATAGAGTAAACTAAATAGCATGCATAGCAATAAAGCAAATGAACTCATAACACATTATTTATTCTCAAGGAAACCCTGGTCAAGGGAAAACCCCAGTGGGGATGATACCCACAACGATCCACTAATCAAAAGTATCATGTTAAGGATGTTGACCCTGTTAGGAGCCTATTACATACATATAGTGTCTCAGTCCTAATTAAGGGACTCTTGGCCTTGTTAGAAGCCTCAACCCTGCTAAGAGTTGGTAGAACACATAGAATGTTTACAAGATGAGCTCACTGCCCACACATGTAATGTATAATGATTTTTTATTACAAAAAGGGATAAGGTATATAACCTTTCACTGTTGTCGAATAACTTCCCTATTCTGACCTTTCTCTTTTCTTGTGTATACAAAGTTTGCTTGCTTGAATTTTACAATTTACAACTTCGCATCAATATCTTTCGCATGTATATGTTACACTTATATCTTCGCATTACATGTCTTACATTTATACAAGTTATTAAGAATAATAACTTTTATAGTCGGCTATACGAAACATAAAGCACTTCACAAAATACATATTAACTCATTCTACCCAAGGGTTAACATCTAGGATGTCGTCCCTTATATGATGATGTAGGAGCATCTCGGGTCCTTGGCAATCCTATGTCACCAAAATGATTTTTGAGTTTGTCTGTGTTGCTCGGTTCCTTCTTTGACCGAGTTGGCTCGGTAGTTGGTCGGTTTCTTTTGGTTACCGAGTTTGGTCGGTTATCTCCTGGGCGGTCGGTTGTTTCATTGGCGCTCGGCGATGCTTGTCTATTGCTCGGTCATCCTTGTTTACCAAGTAGTTTATTTTGAGTTTCTGTTGAGGCCGACTTGTGCATTGATTATGGGTTGCGTATTTAATGCTGGTATCCATCATTGGGAAGCATGTGGTCCCAGATCTGATTGTTCCTTCCATTGATTGTGGATCTGAAGACCGACTTAGTTCAGTAGCCTCTTGTTTAAGTATAGTTGTTTGGTTAGAGTTTAAGGAGTCAGTTTTAGATAGAAGATAGAAGATAGTAGATAGTAGATAGTAGAATCAAGATTGTTGGCAGATCCTCACATGTTTGAGGACTTCTGTAATTCATTGTAATACCTGGTCGTAACCGGGAAGGCCTTACAGCCCGGCATGTATGAATCAATCTGAATGAAGATAATATATCAGGGTGACCCCACAATAGTGGATTACACTTTTCTAGACATGCTAATTTTTGCTGAAATTACTAATTTTTTATAAAATATGATGATTTAAGCTTTGAGAGGTCCCATTTGAAGGAAATAATTACAAATAGTTATCTCAAAGCCTCTTAGATAAGAAAAACATTGATATAACATCTATACTCATCATTCATACCTAGAATGGAGTCTCCTTCGCACCTATTAAAATGCTAATAAAAAATCACTTCAAATTTATCTTTTGGCAGATCAAATGAATCCATTTGAGAAACCTATCTATTTATTAAGGTACTACTAAGAAAAATCTTTCCAATGATTATAATGTTAATATATATTTAGTTTATTATGACTTTGTATTTTTAGTTTTACTAAACATAGATATTTCATTGTATGTCTACCTCTATGTTTGACGCTTATGGAAAAATAGTAAACGAGGGAGAAAAAAATTTTAAAAATATCTATGCCCTAGGTATTGAAGTTATGTTTCTATCAAAAAGAATAAAAATTAAATTGGACAAATACACGACAAGTTATAAGCTATGTAGTCAAGGTATGTCAAAATTACAGTTTAGTCAACTTCAGACGTTAATAAAATATGCAATAATAGTGATAAAGTCATCAAACAAATTGCATGCCCTTCATATGGATGTTACAAAACTAAATTCGAAAGAATCACATTGATATCTATTTTAGAAAAAAAAAGTTATGCTCTATGAAAACCAAGTAACTCTTTGAAAATGACATTTTTTGCAACAAACTAGTTTTCGTGGGAGAAATAAAAAATCATTCAAATCAATTAAAAAATAAAAATAAAAAATATATTTAGAATGTAGACAGAAAATCCTAAAAGACTCTAATTTACTTTATCTTTCGATTTTAAACAGTTTAACGAAAATATGCATCTGAATCTAAAAAAAAAAAATTTAAATGTAAAGTTCAGTGTCTGTTCAGGCAAAAAAGTGTAACCCACTATTGTGGGTTGACTTATCAATGATCCTACTTTCTCTCTCTCAATGTGTTGTTGCTTCCGCATGTTGCTGAGCAAGTTGGATCAGGTAGGGTGTGCCATCCTTTTGGCCCCTCTTCGTCCCTCCTTTGTGTCAGGTGGTATCAGAGTGAGGTGAGATCTGGATCTAGGTCTGTAGATTCATTGTCAAAATATATATTTAGTTCAAAAGCATAAGACTCAGAACCATAAGGCTGGAACCCAATATTGGGTTAACTTATACATTCATAAACACGCACCTAAAATTCAATTCAAAAATTTTTACCATACCCATAGTAGAGAATACATCTCTCAAATTTGTAGCAAAAAATGTTGTAACAAATGCAAGGTGGAGATACAATTTATGCTATGAAAGTGGAGAAAAGTAAAGCTCACCTTGGGGAGCATATGTTGTAGAGGACATTATTGTAACCTTGAGCCTAATGTTTTCATATAGTCTGCAAATAACAAAGAACAATGTTGTGGTGAGCGAGAAAGGCAGACAAGAGTTTTGAAACATAACTTTGTAAAGTTGTGAGAGGACAAAGCAGGGTGTATCTAACTTTGGATAACTTATGGTGTTAATTTCTTATGCAATGGCAAGTATGATATCATTCATCTGGATCTAGGTCTATGGATCTAGGTTTGTAGGTTCCTTCTTGCGAATCCCTAGTTGAATTGTTGTGGGGTGGCAGATTGCGATCTGACCTGCAATTGCAGAGGGTTTTCAAGATGGTTTGTGGGAGGCGAGAAGTGTTAGGATTAACAAGGTAGAAATAACAATTACATGCAAATATAACTAATATCAGAAAATAATAAACCACACATAAGAGAACACAAGACACAAAGATTTAACGTGGTTCACCCAATCCCTGGGCTACGTCCACCAACAGCAAGTCTAATATTTTTATTATCCAGTGATTACAACCTGATTACAATCTGTAATCCCTTACAGCTCAATTCCGCCGCAAGTCCTAAAATCATACATTACGAAAATCCCTAACCCTAAGCCATATTATACAATATTTTGCTGCTTTAGGGTTATAATGAGTTACAATATGTCGGCCCAAAAATAGCTGAAAATATGTCAGCCTCAAAAAATTGGGAGGAAAAGTGTACAGTACTTTCTTGGATAGTACTTTCCTTATCAGTCACCACAAGCTAACAAGAAGCGGATACAGGATTGGCAAGCATGTTGAGACAACTTGTTGTCCCCTTTTCACTCAAACAAAGTTCTCCAGTTTGTGCGCCTAGTCCAAAGCTGCAATTAGTGCTATATTAAAATGCTAGAATGGTCATTCTGCCACATTTTTCCAGTTTGTCAACGTAGTCCAAAGCTGCAATTAGTGCTATATTAAAATGCTAGAACGGGTCAGAGGACCCCAAATTTTGAATTAGATGTATTATCTATTGTGGATATGGTGAAGATTTTTTAATTGGATTTTACGTGTGTGTTCATGAATGTATACGTTAACCCAATATTGGATTCCTGCCTTATTGAATTCCAAAAAGCTGTACGATATTCAAAGTTGAATGATGAATGCCATTTTCTCATCAGCACTGCAAGATCTTGTCAACTGAGATAGTATCTTTGTTTTTGGTTGTGGACTACGATAAACTTTTGAATTTTGGCTTTTGTTCCCCAGTTCATTTAGTTGCGTTATTCTGGTATAATTTGGATTTCTTTTCCAGACATGCAACATTTGAAATTAGTACTGTTAATTGACCTGGGTTTTTCAAATTTTTTATCTCAAACTAAAGGATGTGAGAACTGTCATACTGGTATCTTGATAAAAATATTGAAAAATTTAAATTTAAGGCATGAAATTAAGATATACTTAGCTTGAATTGTTTTTGTTTCACTGTTGTTTGTTCCAAGAATTTATATGTGTGTTCAGGGTCGTTGGGTGAGTTGATATTTTCAAATGCTAGAAGCAGAGACTGTGTGTGGCATGTCTTTTAGTGGCTTTCTAGCTATTTTTGCTAGCAGAAAAATGTATGGGAAATAGTTGGAACTTTTCTTGCTTAGCTCATGGCATTGTGTTTGTTATACTACAGTACTTGATATATGCATAATGACTGAACATTTTTTGTACATATCACCTCTCGGATGGAGGCATTTATTTTTTTAGGAAACAATTCAATGTTGATTCAATATATGTCCTACTTCAACCTCCGACATGTGTTTTGGGTGTAAAATGAAAACCAATCCAAACTCATAGTTTTCTTCTAGCTCTCCTAGTTTAACCTATTTGACTTTGCACAAAAATGAAATTATACTGGATCCAGACTCAGGTATTCATCCATGTTTATGTTTCTTGTAGGAACATGTAATTGGTAAGCTATTTTCAGGTATATTTGCTACAGACTAATTTTATCACTTTGATCAGATTAGAATGGAGGTGTCTTTCCTAAGCCTGAAGATTTCTTTACTGTCAGATGGGCACCAAAAGATTTCTTGTGACTGGAGATTTTTGGCTGAGTCTCCCAATCTCTCTACATTTCATTCTGGGAACATGCAACTCTCTTAAAACGACAAAAAATTCAAGTTTGTGATTAAAAAGTGGCTTAATACAGCGAAATGCGAAAACTTAAACCACAACAATAATTCTTTTTCGAGTTTGGTCACAGTAAAAATTTTGATTGATGTCTTCTTTGATCATATAGTAAGGCTGCGGATGTATAGTATATTTTTTTCATTAAAATTTTCGGCAATAATTTCCAATCTTTTACAAATAATTTTTTTGCAAAATGACATCTATTAGCATATTGTTGAATTCTTTGCTTTCACAGCTAAATTCCACCAAAGCATGTATTGGAAAGAAGTACATAGCCTTTCTTAGTATTGATCTTTATTCTCTATCTTATGCATTTATCAATATACATCGAACATGACATTGTTGTGGTAACACCATGCCCCATTATTATATGAATAAAGAAAGATTTTCTCAGTTTTCCTAATATGTCCCCTTTACTTTTGTAGGAACTCTCAAACAACAACATCGTTGCCACTACAACACTTACAAACCAAGAGTCACAGAAGCCTCCTCGCATAAAGAGCTTTACCCATTAAAAGGAAAATACATGTATTTCAAAGACAATGTCAAAACTTCACGCTAATTATTTTCAATCAAACTATTGCCATATGGCAAGTTACGACAAGTGAATATCAATTAACTTAGCATGTCTACAATGTTATATGCATCGAATTTTTGCTTTATAATATATGCCATGACTATTTGAATGCCAATATATGTCCACTATTTATCTTACATGTTTCTCATATTAGATTTACAGTATACAAATCAGCCTCATCCACCATTAAGACTTGTGTATTTTGATGATCTCATGGATTAATTTCTTATTTTCAAAAAAAATAAAAGAACATTTTTCAGATTAATCACAGGTTTATTTTCTAATTTCTATCGTGTGGTATAGTGTGCATGTATGACATTTGTACATACTTGTGTAAGTTATATGCAAGTGTGTACTTATGTGAAGAGGATGTATGAAAGATGATCTGTCTCTCTACATGTTTCAAATGTTGTGAAAAGTGTGGATATTGGCTCAACGCTATTTTCCTAGTAGTCTTTTCTATTTTTCCCTTGGAAAATTAGCACCAAAATAGGTTGGTTGTTGGCAAAGTGACATGCCTCTTCAAGACTTTATAGTTGGCATTCTGTAAACACTTCGCATGGGTTGTCTTTGTATCTACAGTTTGCATACATGCAAACTAGGGAAGTTGCATGTATTACGATTACCTTTTCTTATTCTAGTCATCCTTCATTATAGTTGGTAGGGTAAAGCTCTTTGAGGCCATTTCCTTTCATTTCTAGATTGCCGAAGATTTCCCAAAACCCTTTGAAATTGAGGATTTGTCTGGTGATTAGAAGAGTGATTGGATGATTTTTCTCACTATCATTAGCATTTAGTTAGTAAAAATCAATTCTAGTACAAATATCTTATAGTCAAATTCTGTCGAGAAAAATAAAATAATTCTTAAACTGTTCTATAGTAAATTAAAACAACTTTACAGGAAAAATTAGCTATTGTGGAAATGAAAATAACTCTTCAAACCTAAGTTCTATGGCATTTAAGGGGTATTCACAAAATATTTTTCCTTGATTGCATATATTTGGCTGTTAAGATAGAAGTCCTCTCCCAAATTATAAGAGACTAGTTTTTAAGTGTCAATACCTCAATCTCAAAACATGTAGATTGGAATTTGAATACATAAGAAAGAGAGATTGAAGTACATTGTATATAACACATTTAATTCTCAGTCAAATGTATGAGGTGGATTCACAAGCTTAACTAGGTGGATAAGGAAAAACAAACTCTATATGTTGAAAGTGACATAGAATACCTCAAACTTAAGTGGGTGGATAAGGAAAAACAAACTCTATATGTTGAAAATGATATAGAATATAATAAAAAGTGAGTATTTTCTATATGTGTTTGTGTGCATGCCATAAATATCATTTTCAACATATAGAGTTTGTTTTTCCTTATCCACCCACTTAAGCTTGAGGTATTCTATGTCACTTTCAACATATAGAGTTTGTTTTTCCTTATCCACCCAGTTAAGCTTGTGAATCCACCTCATATATTTGACTGAGAATTAAATGTGTTATATACAATGTATTTCGATCTCTCTTTCTTATGTGTTCAAATTCCAATCTACATGTTTTGAAATTGAGATATTGACACTTAAAATAGTCTCTTATAATTTGGGAGAGGACTTCTATCTTAACAGCCAAATAGATGCAATAAAGGAAAAATATTTTGTGAATCATGGTTTGGTTCATTGATGTACTGATGGAAACTCTTACTTCAACTTCAATTACTCAGGCCACTTCTATTTCACCAGTGGTAGGCCTACGAACTGTGCCAAGTCACAAAACATTGCAGCTGCAGATGCTCATGGGATTATCCCTCTACTTCCAACACCCTTAGTCAATAAGTATATGGGAATTAGTCCCAATACTGCTATTGCTAGCACACCAGCTGTCAGTGCTACTTCTGGTGCTAGTGTGACCTGATCCTGTACACTATTTGAGGTTTACGATTTGCAGTTGTCCAGTTTCTAGGTTCTTTTGGTAAGGTTAGATTGGGATGTATCATAGATTATTATATTTCAGTTGAGAAGATTTTTCCACACATATCTAGATCAATAAATGACAAGATTCCCGTTGAGAATATTCATTAATTTCCCCCCATCAAAACAGCTATCCTCAACTGGGCAGTAAATCTTAGCAGTTCTCCTATGAGATGTATAGCTCCGTAAATTTGAATCTTGAAATGGGGAGATAGCCCACAGTTTCAGGACAAGATTTAAGTTTGGAAAAGTTTTAATCCCAGTCATCATCCTTGTAATGCTCTTTTACCACTGTGGCATACCGGATGACCGATTTACAACACATTCTTATTCACAGAGGTACATGATGCTGGAAAAAGGACACGAGTAATGTCCAAAATGTAGGCAATCTTTCTATTGTTATATGTCTTTCATTATTAAAACAATCTTAGAAAGATGTAGGGTATTGATGGGATCTTTAAAATTTTGACAAATTCATCCTCTCTTGACGAGTCCATGTTTTTCTTTGTATATGACAACCCATATATCTGTCATAGATCAACTATACATTTTACACACACCTTGCATCAAATACAATTCAGAATGATTGACTGCATACAGTAGACTCGTCAGAAGATCAACGTCCAGTTTTTTGTACCCAATTAATCACACATCCTATAACTTCCCCACCTTAGGCAGGGACTGCAGCTGCACGCAGCCCTTGTTCAGAAAAGGCGAAAGGACTCAATCCTATGGATATTGTGAACATTTATAGCACTTGAAATAATAAGGAATACCACAATCCAGTGATTTCTATATACCAAGGTTGTGCACAGGGACAGGGTATTTGGGTATTTAGGTTACGGTAGGATTTATAAAAGAGGACGGTGTATTTGGGTTCATATATATATATAATTTAATATGAAAATATAAATCATGATAATGATTTTTCAAAATCAGAACAGTGATAAAGTTTGCAGATGTAATGTATTGTTTTCAAATTTAAGATTTGAAATATATTTGTAATAATAATATATGGTAAATGTTTAGATGTATAACAGAAAAGGCAAACTTTGAACATGAACAAAAAGATCATAAATCATATAACAATGACATATTGTAAATAAAAAACTTCTGACTTGAATAATGATAATGTTTACTGTTAATCAGTATTGTATCAAAGTTCCAAACTGACTGTGTATTGAATTAAGCTTGATAAACAGCAAGCTGATACGCAAACCAAAAACCAAAACAAATATCAAAAATCTTAATCAAAAATCTTAATCAAAATCTTTAGCTATAATGCTCTTCATTGAATACCGAGTACCCAGTACTTGAATATATGTACCAGTACCTGATACACTCAAAAATATCAATATGAGTATCCATGCAGCATAGCTATATACTTTTCAGCAGATATCACTTCTCAAGATCATGGATTCCCTCGTCTATAGAACATTATTGCTAAACCTCTAATTAAAGTCAGTTGGAGTAACAGAAACCATTTGATTCTCTATTCCTATATGAATCTCTTAATTATATCATTCAATCCAGATCTTATCACAAGTATCCTTGATTCCTTTGTGCAAACAATTTGACAGCATAGCCTATTGAACAAAAGGTCAAAATTTCCTAGTAAGTTCACAAGGGACATTACACATCAACAAATCATGAATGAATTGATCACTCGAAGTCGCTATCTGATACAACTACCAGCGGACTTGAAGGAGATGCTGATTGTAAGTTGTTTTTTGTGGGTGTTCCCGAAACAGCAGCAGACCCTGTAACTATATCGTTAGAACCCCTGTGTCGAGTTCGATAAATTCTAGGTGCAGGTAAAGGCACTTCTCTTCTTCTCTTCCTAGAACTCTTTTCCTTTGTTTCACCAGTGCACTTGCTCTGTTGCCTTACTGGTGATGATTCCACAGATTCAATGGTTTCCTTTTCAGTACAATCCTCCTTTGACACTTCGACATCAATGCGCTTGACAGTTGGCTCTGTTCTTTCAGCATTTATATTACTCTCATTTGCATTCGAAACATCAGTGTCAGTTTCCTCCGGGACGGTGCTATGACAAGATGCACCATTACTCTTATTCTTGGAAGCTGGTGAATTTGAAACCACACGATTGGCCTTGATCTCTTGCCGCTGCAATGTTCTCAAAAGAGCTTCAAGCTCCTTTACATCACCTTCTTGGTCAGCCTGGAGATATAAATAGCAAACATGCCAACACAAACAATTTCAGTCACCTCTAGCTTGCCATGGTTAGGACTATAGCACTCAAAAACATATGACATCTTACCAGCATGCTCTGCAATAGCTCTTCTGAGTAGCGAGAATACTTGCAATGAAGTTGCTTTATTGCTTTTTCTTTCTCTGGGTCTAAAGGCCTCTTACCATTATCCGCAATGACCTTTTTATCTGAAGCGCTTGTTTCTCGAACATCACTAACTCCTTCTCCATCTGTAACCTTGCAGGATTCGGATCTGTCAACTGGTGTAGCTTTAGGTTCATTAGAATCTTCTGTTGCCTGCATTATACAGATTTCTGTTTCCATGTCTTCATTCTCAGCACCCTCACACTGAACTTCTTTCCCATCACCATCACTTTCAGACCCATCTTCATCTTTATGTTTGAGGGACCGTATCACATCCTCCATTTGTCTATTCACCTGAGACATTCACCATTATTTTAAAAGAGTGTGAAATGGGCAATCTCTCTCCTACTGTTTGAAGGTGTACCAACAAGGATTAATGTCAGGGCACAAGTTTCCTCAGGCCTACCTTGGCTGTCTTAAGTAACTAACTATCAAACTCTAAAACTACCGTGTATTGGCATCTATATCTTAATTAATATGTGAAGGATTTTATCGCATTCATCTTTAAATAGCACTGTAGACACAATGTACAAAAAGAAAATACTACCTGTGGATTTACAAGAAAATCGTTAATATCTCCCTGGCAAGATGGGCACTTCTTGACTATCTTCTGTGTTCTCAGGGAGCGGCCACTAACAGTAGTACGCTCTCGCACATCTTGTTGACCAGCAAACAAACCTTCTATACAGGACTTACAAAAATTATGTCCACATGGAGTAGATATTGGAAGAGTCAAAACCTTCTTGCAAAGACTGCAACTAAACTCTGCATCCCAACAACGACTATTATACATTTCAATCTTAATAACTACAAGACTAAATAAAAAACTATGAAACCCAGATGAAACATTCATGCATCTGCGGTATTTATAGAAAAACCAACAAGGGTCTACTCGGCTTATCGCCAACTCAATCGACAAGCATGGTTCATTAAAAGAAAGGTCTAAGCAAGAAAAAACCTTTAAGCAACCTCTGCTGTATTGTCATGAATTTCCTTGGTCTATCATTATTTCTACTTCCATCAGAACCTAATCTTTTATTTGAAGAACCAAGTCTTCTACTTGCAGGAGGGTCTCGTACCCATCCCCATCGTTCGCCCTGAAGTTTGCCAAAAAAAACATAAATATGAAAAATTCTCATTAAGAATGAGTTGACATTTCAAGTTAAAGAACAAATTAAAGATTTACAAAAATGCTACAAGTTTGTTAAGACAACCGTCCAATCCCATGATGGCTCTCTCTTTCTGTCAGTGATATCAGATGCATTCTTAAGCTCATCTATTTTAGGTAAGGACCGAGGCCGATCCCCATGTTCATCACTGTCAAAGAAACAGGCAAACAGAATCAGAAAGCGAACCCAAATTTAATATAAACACCTAGTTATTTATTTATTCTAACACATACAGAAGAGAAAAAAATTAAACCTGGTCCATGGAGCAGGTTCATTGTCACAACGAACAAACAAGTACCGACAAACCTTAAACCCCTGCAAAAGAATTTCAAATGCATACATGATCCACTCAAACATTAGAAGGCAACCGTTACTGCAAGCCTAGAAACCATTTGTGAAAGTAGCGTTACTTCCAAAATATGAGAAGCATGCAACGACACACAACCAAATCTGCAGGTGGCTCCAAAAATTAGACCATTGATATGCCTTCCACGTGAACATATATATATATATATATAAATCAAACTCAAGGTCATATATCCCAACAAAGAACCTTGACATATTAGAATCCAACTACTAAACTAAACACCTCGTAATGATTTCCATCCAGAGAAAAATTGACTACCTGAATTCCTTTCTTACGCCAGCATTTTTCGATCCTATATATACCATCATAACGAACACCATTTTCTGGCGCATAAGATGAACGTTTTTCCTTGTGAGACCTGAAGCCAAATGACAAAAAAACATTCTTCTGCTCACCTTGTAGTGACAAATAACTTAAGCATAAATATAAAAGGCAAAAAATCGCAGTTTCCATACATTACAAGAAGCGTACCTGACAACACGAACCGGATAGCCCATCTTACAACTAAGTCGCAAAGCTTCATTATATTTGTCAAATGTTTGATCAAAGGATTGCTCCTTATTTGTTCGCTTGTTCCCGCTAAGATCTCTTCCACCACTGTTGAAAACAAATGTAATAGCATAAATGTTAACTGAAAACAGCGACACAAATTTTATACATTCTTTTCTGATTAATAAGATACAATAGGTCTTTTTCATCACTCTAATATTTACTTAATTCGATTCTTCTTTTATAAGCATTTTTCTCTGTTTTAGTAACTATTCTAATCTGTTATTTACTCATTTTTATTCTGTTAGCACTACTTCATCTTCATAATAGATTGCCTAATAGATTGCGTAATATAAAACGTTAGTACAAAAAC
Organism: Chamaecyparis obtusa; assembly: GCA_027943335.1. Lineage (NCBI taxonomy): Eukaryota > Viridiplantae > Streptophyta > Pinopsida > Cupressales > Cupressaceae > Chamaecyparis > Chamaecyparis obtusa. The sequence goes on along the minus strand of BSBK01003238.1, from coordinate 46,322 downwards.
TAACATACAATCGAATTCAAAAATTATCTTTATCATTCATTACTACGAATTTTGTTTTTCTAAAAGATAGACAAAACAAAAATTACTTTATTCAAGACTATTCACATCATACATAAGCAAATGTAGCTGATCAGCCATTCAAAAAAAAGGCTAGAGAGAAATACCTCCCAGTGTAAAGGAACCATTCACCATGATCCTCATCATCTTCATAACCACCAGATAAAGCCACAGACTGCGACCCATAGTCGGCCTGCCCAGAAATACCAGCGACATGAGGAAGATGAACTCCCCACTGCCTGCACTCCATTCTGTCTCCCCAACACTCTCCAACAAGAACACCTTGATTTCGTTCTGGATCATTCTCTGCAAGAATTGGTCCAAAGTGATCTGGTGGAACAGTAACAAAAATACGCCCACTAGCAGCATTTGCTATGCCAGTTTTTTTGGCACGCTCTGTTGTAAAGGCCTTATCAGGCTTATTTTGATTCTCAATATTGACATAAACCTTATGGATTCGAGAAGAGTCTCCTCTATTGGCTGCTGCAGCTTTTGCCATACGAATAGCCATTACAAGGGTTGAATTGATTCTGGGCTGAGAGTACATCTTGGGGGGAATAGTAGATCTGCATTTTGCACAGTTTTTCTTTCCTTGAGCCATCCACTTCTGGAAACACTTCAAGCAGAAGTTGTGACCACAAGGCGTCTGGAAAACAAAAATAGATTAAGTATCAATATGTGCTCTTCCTAGACGAGGTTATTTACTCAGTATGGAAAATAAACACAGTTGGAAAGAAACACAGTGGCTAGTATATTAATTACAATAAGAAGAGAAAAAGCTAAAGACCAGATTAAAAGACGAAAAATATCGTAGGCACAAAATCAAAATTTCAATACTGTGATCTAAAATTTCAATATGATAATATAGATCAAACAGTGTGATCTAAAATTTCAATTTAAAAAAAACTATTTACAATTGTAATCATAAACTTTACAATTTAATTTATAAAATTAGATACAATTTAAGACCACGACCTAGATATAAACAAGATATAAACAATGGGGGCTATTTGTGGTTAAAAACACTAAGTGCTGTAATCATGTAAGACTAATTAATTTCAATTTTTTTTTGACATTCAGAACAAAACAAAATGTTTCTGTGCATATCAAAAGTTTTAAATAAATAAAACTAATCTAGATGATGAGAAGAATCTATATTGTATCACAAAATATCTAATATGTAATATCTTGCAAGAGGATGACCCCATTACAAATCCTTCAAGCAAGAGGATAACCATGTAACAAATCCTCTAAGTTTTAATAAGTGGTCTGTGAAAACAAAGTTTCTAGTAAATGAATGAATGATTTTAATAACATGTATGAAGTCAAAGCAGACTATGGAACCTCTAAACAGCACACATCTTCCAAAAAAACAGAGCACTATAATCTTATACAATTTGCAAAATCCTCTGTAAATCTGCTAAATCTGCTCTTTTATAGTAATTTTTTATTAATAAGTTTGTTGTTTTGTTTCTTCACACAGTATTTAAATTATTCATTTTCAAAATGTCTTCATATCTGACATGGATGTTACAATACACAACAACAAAATGTCACTCTATCTCTATTGCTCCTGTGTAATAACAATTCGCTCTTAACAGCCAATAGAACAGCAATAATAACTCCCTCCTTAATGGCCAATGTGTTATGGTACAATATAAATGGACTACGCAGAGTCAAGTTCAACTATTAAGGGGCCTCAGGAGACTCCCCACAAATAATAAAAAAATAATGGTTTATGTTTTCGATAAGTTCCACAAGCATTCTTTGAGGTATAAGGCTAAACAGAAAGAAAAAGTATTATATTGAAGAGTTCAACCCCTACATAATCATCATAAAAAGCATACATAGGTTACCATATTTCTTGGAGAGCTAAAATTCTTATTGCTCTGTTAACAAAACTCTTATAAACTTTGTTGTGAAACAGGACATTAGAAAAAACTGATTAAAATATGAGAAGAAAGTGTATTTTTTGCAAAAACATTTCATTTTAAGATAACAAAAACAATTTTGTAACTACCTGACAACTAACAGGTTGATTTATTTGACAAAATGACTTGGAACAAGTAGAAGTGCTCCAAATCAAATTGAAAAAGGAATTGAAATGCAGAAAACCAATTATAATTTATTTCCGTTCTATCTGTGAATTAAAAAGCTACTTGAGCTTGAGCTGGAGAAGATTAATTTTCACTGCATTTGAGGGGTCACATTACCTCACCCAAAATTTATGAACGAATGATAAGAAGGAAAAGTTTTCTCTGGCTGGAGAGAGATAGCAGATAGATGGATGGATAGATAGTTTACGCCTGTGGAAGTCTTCACCATAGCCCGGATAAATCAGAATAGTTCAATTATCTCGCTCAGAACATTTTTTAAAAGAGCTCGTAGTGGTGGAACCATGGGTCTAATTGCATAGTAATTGACCCTTCGACAAAGCGGAACAGGTAGACTGGCCGGCTGGGAAAGAAGCTGGAACCAGCAGCTCACGTGTCTTATATCTTTCGGTTAAAGAGACCTATTTAGAAGACTAGCAGCATCCGTTGAAGAAGTAGTTGATTAAGAATTAGATTCAGAAGATTAAGTATCTGAACCAGTGAATGACCAAAACTCTTTATTCACCACCAGCGGAAAAAGGAGATCCAATTCTATAAGCACAGGCAGTAGCAGTAGACCCAGGCTCGACCCGTTGAGCACAGGTCTACCATATATAGGGGCACTCGATGCACCCCTGCTTATATTACATAGATAGAGAGGGTCAAGCACCATCCATCAGTCGGTATATATCTATATAGTATCTGACTCACGGGATGGAAGGTCAGCATTCCAACCTCAAAGCCAAATTAAAATAACAGTGTAAAAGACGGCCTCAAAGAAAGTGAAATCAGGGCAGTGCATTGCTGAAAAACAATTAGAGCCACGAGTTCCATTACAAACCTATAGCGCAGGACAGGTTGGGCCGGCCATGAAGTAGAAACGTATCAACAAACTTTAATTCTAAGACCTCCACAAGGACACAACGCTGTGTTGTTATTTTTGTGTATTTCAAACAGTAAAATCTCAGTAGAACACTACTGTGTCAACAGTACTTTGTATTTTTTTTTTCTTCAAAATGAGACAGAGACAAAAGCTTGAGCCACACTCACAGTGACAGGTCGTTCAGGAAGCTGCATGCAGAAAATGCAATTGAGGCTCTCATCGAAGAGCTCGAGCAACTCATTTCTCCTGGGCCTGGAATCCGTGACCTCCTCTTCCCCGTCTTTATCGCCTTCCTTCGTCTTGTCCTTACCCTGTCCTCTGGCCATAAGGGCCTGCCTTTTCTTCGCTTTTTCATCTTCACTGAGATTTGGGTCGGCCTGTATTGCTCTGATCTGGCAAATCAAATCATCCCCATCAGAAGAAGACTTAACGCCACAGGGGCGCTGTTGGTCTTCGTGATTGGTGATGGAACAGTCGGGGCAGAACCAATCCCCAGCAGGAACAGCCGTCAAAGGGGGATTCAAGCACTGCATATGCCATGGGCTCACGCAGCTATTGCACAGCAGCACATCGCAATCCGGCGGAACCACCTTGCAAACCATGCAAACCCCATCTCCATCACACGGCAAATCCGCCATTAAAACAACCCAAAGCGAAAAAACCCAGCGGGTCTCAGAAAAGAACAGTCAAAACAGGGCAAAATGAAGAACCAGGCAAAGTACCTACAGCATACATGCCCTAAATTTCACACAAGTTTTTTAAGTGCAACAGAGGCCTGCTGACAGTCTTCGCTCATATTTTGTATTCATGTCAATGTTTTGCAATCCCTGTTCACACAATCCTTGTTCGTGGGACGGCACAGGCCCCCTTCCGCCACTAGCAATAAATGTTCATTTATATAATAGTGATTGCCGTTTATTGCCGTGAAATCGGAGTGGAAAAATAAATAAAAACTTTGCCCCTTTTGTTTTTGGGTCTTTGGCCTGATCTGAAAGGGCTGTCAGACTTCCTTTCCAATCCAAACGTATTATCGTTTTTTTTTTTATTGTGTGGATTTCTTTTTATATTGTTGTTGGGATGCATAAAATGCCCGCCATTTTCTCCGTTTTGAATTTTGAAAGCGTTGGATTAGGTCTCCGTTTGGCGCTGCTGATTTCAACGGCTACGATTCGCCCACAGCCTCCCTTTCGACGGCTTCGATGGCGGGAAACATTTCGTGCTTAAGTGGGCGAGCGGGACCCACCGTGGATAAGCCATCTGGGGAAGGTCACGTTTTTTCTATTTATTTATTACAAATAAGTTAATTATTATTATTAGGTGTGGGGATGTACGTTGGCGTCCATCATATCGAACTCTGGTTAAACATGGGTTAAGGATTAGTTGGTGGGTTGAAAGGGGGACAGGTGGGCCAGTTAGGAGGATGATGGGACAGCTGTGGGTCCCATGACTGACAGTCTAATTTGACAAAGTGATCTCTTCACATTGTAGATGATGTGCCATGGTGGTTGCTTTTGGAGACCACAGTTTTGTTGGGGGTGTTAGATAGGTGGGTAATTTGTGTAAGAAAATGTTTCATCTGTAAGGGTGGCTATATGTTCCAGGTTTAGATCTTAATTTTACATCTATTGATTGGAGTTCAGAGTTTTATTGGATAAAGTTGGTATTTTGTAGAGGAAAATGTTTCATCAAAATTGTTATAGTCTTAGATCTTAATTTTGAATCTATTGAATAGGAGATTAGAATTTTTTGGTGTATTACTTAAGTGTTAATGATTGTTCTAGTTGCAGATCTTAACTTGCAGCTATTGAACAGTGGACAAGAGTTTTGTTGTGTATTACTTAAGTGTTAATGATTGTTCTAGTTATAGATCTTAACTTCGCTTCTATTGAATAGGAGATTAGAGTTTTGTTGTGTATTACTTAAGTGTTAATGATTGTTCTAGTTATAGATCTTAACTTCGCTTCTATTGAATATGAGATTAGAGTTTTGTTGTGTATTACTTAAGTGTTAATGATTGTTCTAGTTATAGATCTTAACTTCGCTTCTATTGAATAGGAGATTAGAGTTTTGTTGGGTTATTAATGAAAGCTCTTGTTTTAGATCTTAACTTTACACCTATTGAATAGGAGATTAGAATTTTTGGTGTATTACTCGAGTGTTAATGACTACTCTAGTTTTAGATCTTAATTTTTTCATCTATTTAATAGAGATTAGAGTTTTCTTTTGTTGGAGTATTACTTAAGTATTCATAATTTTGCATCTTTTAGATCTTAACTTGGCATGTATTGAATAGGAGATTAAATTTTTGTTGGGGTATTACTTAAGTGTTAATTAGTGCTTTAGTTTTAGATCTTAACTTTGCATCTATTAAATAGGAGATTAGAGTTTTGTTGGGGTATTACTGTGTGTAAAAAAGTTTCATCTATAAGTACAAAGTATTTGTTAATGATTGTTTTAGTTTTAGATCTTGAACTTGACCCATTCAGTACTTACTACATAGTTTTGTGATAATTTTAATAAATTTGTGTTCAAGAACTCAAAGTTATTACTAAAGGTTGTAGATATTTATTAGGTAGTCACATCAATTATGTCTTTATTGAATTATCCAAAAATGTCTTAAAGAGAGTTGTGCAAAACATGTGGACAAAATAAGTGTTACCAACCATTTTATGTGTTATCATATGATTAGTTGCTTCTTTGGTTTGATTTATGTAATGTATAACTTTTTTCCTTGTTTTTTTCTTTTTGTCAATTGATGAAGTTTCAATGTAATGACAACTAATGCTTAACTTTACAAGTAACCAATAAAAGCAAAAAGTTAGAGAAAATGACTACTAAAATACATATATGTATTTAATGATTCCATCTAATTTACTATTTAATATAGCAATTCAGTCGAATCTTTAATTTATTATTTTATTGTTGTACATAGAAAAGTACATACTATCTTCTTCTTTTTAGTTTAAAGTACTCCATACATATATTTTTGTTCTTATAGAAATATTTTTAGAATTGACCATATTAAATGTATGTTTTTGTTTTTAAATGGTCTTAAGTTTTAAAAATAAAAATTGTATTATGATTATATTCAAAAGCATCACTTTCAAACTATTTAGAGGATGAGATGATCAAGCATTATTAAGAGGTCATTCACATAAAGAGTAAAAAGTAGGAACTGTATTGTAACCACAACTAAACATCAATATTAAGTATCAACTCCCAATACCTTTATTTCTCTTTTTATCAAATTGTTGAATCTATCAACAACTTTTGTGTTATAATCGAAAAAATTGTGAGTGATTCTTCATTATCATAATAAGAATCAATGGTCCTTAACACCGTCAAGTCTTTGAATTGTAGCTATAGACATCAAGTGAATAGAGTGTTGAATTATCAAAATCTTAATTCATCATATGTTATAACATAGTTGTCAATTCAAAACCACGCACAAGTTCATGGTTGTAAGTGGAAGATCAAAATCAAGAGGAAGTTCTAAACTTGTATATAAATGCTAAGAATAACCTACTTTAAATTTTTCATTCTCCTTCTAACACGTCCAAATTTAAGCAATTATGAGCTATACTGGAAACTAGTGATAAAAACAATCGATATTTATTTGCCAACTATTAAAAAAGTCAATTCCTTATCACTCCTCTTAATTTCCATGTGTCTAGTTTCTATCATATAATTTGGTGTAGTTCTTAATTGGGTTAATTAGATTGTATTGTTTATTATATTCATAACATAATTTTTTGTAGCTCAAAAGAGTTTTTTTTTTTGAAATATACATGTGTCATTTGCATGTGTACATGTTGCTAAAAAAGTATGCCAAATATTTTGCACGACCCCATCTTTTGTCTTTATCTAGAAGCATCATCCTTTGGTATATTTCTTTATATAAGGTGGTCTTGAAGAGCATTACAAATGTTATGTTTTGCAGGTGAAGTGTTATAATAACTTAATCTAAATTGTGTGTTGATAGTTGTAGAATCCTATTGATGAAGATGTAAGACTAGAAAAAGGTTTAGTTAGCATATCAAGGCAACCACAAAACCTCAAAGACATGCAAACCTGATGTAGGATCATCTTAGGTGTAAGGGCAATCTTGCATCACCTAAAAATATTTTTGGTTTCTTTCAAGAAGGGCTATCTTGTGCAGAGTTGCGATTTTTGAAAATTTACTATTTTTAGTAAGTTTTTCATTTGAGCTCAAAATGCTCTATTTTCTTCCCTGGAGGTTCACTTTGGTTATATCATCATATCGGTAAAGTTTCATTTCCAGATCAAGTCTAGTTTTGAAGATATTGAAAAATTTTGGTATTAGCAGTAGGGTATAGAAACTTTAAACTCAGTTTTGAAGGCTTTAGAGGCTCTGAAAGGGGTCGAAACTTCAGCTAACTTGAAACTACATTAATTTATAACTATAGAGCACTTCATGCCATTTTCAAAATGAGGTCAAAATAGCCAATCGGGTCAATAGGTGATGACTTATGGTCTCCAAAAGTTACACTACCTAAAATAGAAGAAAATGAATTTCCTTCAAAATTTCTTTTTGAGTTTCGAAAGTTATTTGAGATGACTCTAATGTAATAAAAATAAAAAATAAATAATTCTAGGATTGGTCAACCTCAATGGTTAAAATTCTAGAACCTTCCCGGATGGTGGAAAATTGCTTATATAAGGAAGGTTCGTAGTGTTTTATAGGCAATTATGGGTAGTTATTGGAGGTTTTGTCTTACAGAATATTGTAAGGAAAATGCCCATGTGGCTTTGCATATTGTAATTCTAAAATTTGTAATTCTATGATTGTGGAGATAATAAGAAGCCAATTTTCGGTTCTTGCAAATTGTTGTTGTGTCTCTATTTTTGTTATATGTATGTGGTATTAAGGGGAGTACCCTTCATCAAAACCTATCTAATCCTATCATGAAAACTACTTGAAATCAAAGGAATTAAAACACTGTGAAATCCATTCAAGCAAAGTTCCCATGTTCTCCTTTCTTCTCCATAAAATGGGATTATGTAGCTCTTAAAAATGATTGAAATGCACTAAGAAACTTAAAAGCAAAATGGTGAGAATACTAGGAGTAAAATGACAACAAGAGTAATCAAAGAATGGTTAGCCAAATTAGTGCAAAAAGGCTCAATTTCTTGGTTTGAGAGCCAAAATATAAGAAAGGGCAAGTTAGTGTGCAACTTGGAAATATGTCATAATTATGACAAATTGGAAGCACACATTGTTATCTCTATTGAGCATTAATGATTGTCATCAATATCAAAGACATCGGTCGGTTACCTATGCTACTCTAGTCGGTAACTGCAAGCACTACAAGCCAGTCGGTTAAGTCTTCACGCCAAGCACCAGGGTAGTTCTACCGAGCATCAATCTACACCGATACCGAGCACAGTAAATACTGAGCAAACTAGACACTGAGCACCAGTGTATTTACCGAGCAGTATATACAGTGTTTAGCGAGGATCATAGGAAATGACATAGGAATCAGAAATGGCACATCTATCTATGCAAATAGTTACAACAGAATCATAAAATGTTTTACCAAGATCGAGGATAATTTATTATTAAGATATTCATTAAATGCGATGAAGATCTTATGTTATTATTTTGATCTAGGTTATTTTTGTACACCGTAGATCTTAGGGTTTTCTCTAAGATATTGTAACCTAATTTTGTTAAAGTGGCATAAAGAAGTATGCTATATAATTGTATTTTTGCATCATTTTGATGTAACTGATGTATGAACGAAGAAGTTCTTGAAGCATTAGCCAACTTCAAGATTATCAATTGACAGACAGAGCAGAACAATATTCAGAGGTAATCAGATTAAAGCAAAATCAAAATTAGGCTAACCGAGCAGTTCAGAGGATAGATCTTCACATTACAAGGTGATATCTAATCAGTATTTCATAGATCTATACCAGACAAGTTGAGTTTTCATTGGAAGATATTTACCTATTATTTTCTAATCATTGTAATAGAGTTTTGGTAAAATCTCTTAACAGAGTAGACCTAACAGTCTTTTTGTAAATCTCTTAACCGAGTGCACACTCAAGTAGTGTTGCTAAAATCCTATCACTAGGTAGATCTAATTGATCTAACATGTTACTCCTAACCTGGTAAGATAACCAGAAGTGATCACCACTTGTAGCCCTAATAGACAAACCTTTTCTATCTGCAGTAGTAAAGAATTTGTGGGTTTCATCCCCACCATAGTTTTTACCTTCTAACAAGGTTTTCTACATTACCAAAATACTTGTGTCATATGTTGATTATCTTGTTGATTTCATGCTATTTACCTTTGATAGTTAAATGAATGAATGATGCATGCAATGGATATAAGTTACAGCTGAAGGTTACTACTGTTTGTTGTTTAAGGTTAGAAAGGTTTATGAGTGAAATTTTTTGTGGGAACTAATTCACCCCTCCCCTCTCAATACCCTATCTCTCCAATCCAACAATTGGTATCAGAGCTCAGTTCTCTTATTGAACAGTTTAACCACTGAAGGGTAAAGATCTAGTCATGGAGAGGTATAAGTTAGATAAAACAATAGAGAATCAGAAGATTCAAATGTAGATGTTTGTAGAGCAGTATAAGCAAGCTAAGGATGGAGTGAAGAAACTACTAGTTGAAAGGAAGAACCTAGCTATTCTGTAGAATGAGATTGGTTACCATGAAGAAGAGATTGATGATTTATTTGATCACATTGGATCTAGTTCAGGAAGTATATCTGATGGATCTAAAAGTATAATCTATGATTTGTCTGAAAAGAATCTTCACTTAACCAAACAAGTGAAAGCACTGCAAATCAGTCAGGAATCACAGATGGTGAGAATGGTAGAAGTAATGAACAATGCTAGACAGGCTGAGCAAGAAAGAAATCTAGCTATTGAAGAGTGAAGTAAGATAACTGAACAACTTTAAGCAAAAGAAAGTGAGATACATAGACTCACCGAGCACCATTTTGAAATTTCCAATCAGATGATGGTTGTGAATCAGGAAGTCAACCGAGTAAATGGAGAATTGTCAAGAAGACTTGAAGATGTAGCAATACTTAGAGAAGAGAATGAGAAGTTGAGAAATGAAGTGAAAAATCAACAGCAACACAATTAAATGATGAAATTGGCTGAAGATAGTTCTAAAAAGATTGATGATTTTCTGATTAATCAAAGAAGATTTGGAAGCAAAGCTAGTTTAGGATATACTAGTGAAGGAGAATCGTCACAACAAGCAGAACAAGCCAACAACAATCAAAGTCAAAGGCCAAAGATGCTACCATGTTATCACTATGGCAAACCGGGACATACCTCAAATGTGTGCAGAAGCAAAGCACAAGGTAAACCTCTTGTTAGTCCTAAGTTTAATGGTTATTGTTATTATTGTGGAAAGTGTGGTCACCAAGCTTATGAGTGTAGAGCTAAACTGAATAAGAATGCTAACAATCCTACCATGGAGAAATTATGTTATACTTGTAATGAACATGGACACATTGCATGAGATTGTAAGGCAAAAATGAAGCAAGTATGGACTCCATAGTAGAAGACACAATGCAAGCCTTATCAACCGAAGAGACAAGGTAATTCTTATGTTTGGGATTACAACACATGGGCTAACTATATTGCATGTGGTAAATATGGGCACATTGCATCAAACTGTAATAGGAAGAGATGGGCTGGACAATCATGAAGTTGGACAAGCATTGGAATGGCATGTTTGCATTGTCATAAGGTCAGTCATCTAAGCAAGGACTACAGAGACCGAGCACCAGAAGAAGGTCATGTATTTGAGAGTGGAAACACTATTGCAAATATCATGAGAATCAGGAACACTATGTGGAGAAAGGCATCTAATGAGAATGCTGAGTCAAGTAATGTTGTCGGTGAAACCTCATCCACTAGACTAGGTGACATCGGTACCTCCACCTAAGGCGATATAGGTATGTATGAGACTGACATTTCAAAATGATCATATTTTACATACAGTTCCTTATATATGATGAGAAAATACCAAATCTGCATGAATAAAGATGCATTATGGTTTATATGTTATGAGCTAACAAAGTCACACAGTCGGTAAAAGTTAGACCAAGCAATGGTTACCCATTGACAATTACTATTCAAGGTTAACCGAGTATCAGTATCAACCGAGCAAAGAAATCATGTGTTAACCAAGCTGATGAAAGTTTGCAGTTGTCATCGAGCTGACAGTTGTCATGAACCAGAAAGTAGGTCAAGCATTTATTGCATAAAGTTTTGAGTGGGAATACGAAAAATTCTATAAATACATAGAAGTCTGAGTTCATTTTTCACATTGCCATTTTAGAGAGCGAAAATTTCACAGAGCGAGTTTGAGCAAAGAATATTTCAAGCTAATCCAAAGCAGTTGCAGATCAAACCATACACATTCTTCAACATATTTCGAGTAAGTTGAAACCCTACTGAGCATATTCTTCGTACTTACCGAAAACCTGGTTTGTTGAAATGGAATCTACTACGAGCACTTCTAAAGCTGTAGAGGAGGAAGTTAATCTAATAGTGTCAGCAAACTATAGTGAACCCAATTACAAGTTACACCCTGAAGTAGCATCTAAAATGGATTTAGCGGGCACTTTTTCGAACATCCCACCTAGGGTTTTATTGCTTGAAGACATATGATCGTACATTCACTGTAAAATTGGGGAAATAGGAGATTTCAACATGTATGTTGCATATCAGGCACTTTGTGATGAAGGAGTAAAGCTAAAACTAGAGCATAAACAGGTTGAAACACTTGAACTCACCAATGCCCTAAATTTTCAGAAGAATTTTAAGAACAAGTGGATTAGGGTTGTGTTAAGTCATTATCATGAGGGCACATTCTGGTTAGATAAACTGATCCAAGTGACAAAAAGAATGATTAACAAGGTTACAGGTTACCCTACTACCAACAAAGACAAAGCATTCTAAATTTCATCGCGAGCTAATGTTGAGAAAAATACTAGCGCAACATGGGATGGTAGAGCACTAAAAATTGCATCCATTGTGGATCCAGAAGTTAAGTTTGCAGCGCATGTAATTGGCTATAAGTTTTTATAGTCGAGAAAAGTAAATAGTGTATCGTGTAGTGCAATAGATATGGCTTACAAAATAATAAAGAAATGACATCATATAGACCTTGCCGAGCTACTCCTAAGACAGGTTGAAGAAAATATGAAAACCATTAGGTCACAAAAGTCTAATACCTGTAAGTTTGGATCATTGCTAGTATGTTTGGATCATTGATAATTGTGAGTGATTCTTCATTATCATAATAAGAATCAATGGTCCTTAACTCCACCAAGTCTTTGAATTGTAGCTATAGACATCAAGTGAATAGAGTGTTGAATTATCAAAATCTTAATTCATCATATGTTATAACATAGTTGTCAATTCAAAACCACGCACAAGTTCATGGTTGTAAGTGGAAGATCAAAATCAAGAGGAAGTTCTAAACTTGTATATAAATGCTAAGAATAACCTACTTTAAATTTTTCATTCTCCTTCTAACACGTCCAAATTTAAGCAATTATGAGCTATATTGGAAACTAGTGATAAAAACAATGGACATTTATTTGCCAACTATTAAGAAAGTCAATTCCTTATCACTCCTCTTAATTTCCATGTGTCTAGTTTCTATCATATAATTTGGTGTAGTTCTTAATTGGGTTAATTAGATTGTATTGTTTATTATATTCATAACATAATTTTTTGTAACTCAAAAGAGTTTTTTTTTTCTTTCTAAAATATACATGTGTCATTTGCATGCGTACATGTTGCTTAAAAAGTATGCCAAATATTTTGCACAACCCCATCTTTTGTCTTTATCTAGAAGCATCATCCTTTGTTGTATTTCTTTATATAAGGTGATCTTGAAGAGCATTACAAATGTTATGTTTTGTAGGTGAAGTGTTATAATAAATTAATCTAAATTGATCTAAATTGTGTGTTGATAGTTGTAGAATCCTATTGATGAAGATGTAAGACTAGAAAAAGGTTTAGTTAGCATATCAAGGCAACCATAAAACCTCAAAGATATGCAAAGCTGATGTAGGATCATCTTAGGTGTAAGGGCAATCTTGCATCACCTAAAAATATTTTTGGTTTCTTTCAATAAGGGCTATCTTGTGCAGAGCTGCTATTTTTGAAAATTTACTATTTTTAGTAAGTTTTTCATTTGAGCTCAAAATGCTCTATTTTCTTCCTTGGAGGTTCACTTTGGTTATATCATCATATCGGTAAAGTTTCATTGCCAGATCAAGTCTAGTTTTGAAGATATTGAAAATTTTGGGTATTAGTAGTAGGGTATAGAAACTTTAAACTCAGTTTTGAAGGCTTTAGAGGCTCTGAAAGGGGTCAAAACTTCATCTGACTTGAAAATACATTAATTTACAACTATAGAGCACTTCGTGCCATTTTCGAAATGAGGTCAAAATAGCCAATCAGGTCAACAGGTGATGACTTATGGTCTCCGAAAGTTACACTACCTAAAATAGAAGAAAATGAATTTCCTTCAAAATTTCTTTTTGAGTTTCGAAAGTTATTTGAGCCGAATCTAATGTAATAAAAATGAAAAATAAATAATTCTAGGATTGGTCAACCTCAATGGTTAAAATTCTAGAACCTTCCTGGATGGTGGAAAATTACTTATATAAGGAAGGTTCGTGGTGTTTTCTAGGTAGTTATGGGTAGTTATTCGAGGTTTTGTCTTACAGAATATTGTGAGGAAAATGCCCATGTGGCTTTGCATATTGTAATTCTAAAATTTGTAATTCTATGATTGTGGAGATAATAAGAAGCCAATTTTATGTTTTTGCAAATTGTTGTGTCTCTATTTTTGTTATGTGTAAGGAAACTCAGGTGCGAAAATAGCTTCCTACGCTAATCTCTATAGGAGAGTATTGTGCAAATTCTTATAAATCCTTACAATTTCAGATTCGTTAACTACTTTAACAAAGATATTACAACCACATACCATACATACAGAAAAAATAGAGAATGACACAATGATATACCCTGGGGAAAACCTTTCAGTAAAAAACCCTAGCACTCCAAAACCTGCACAATGTATTATCTTCAACACAAAGATTACAATACACTTGCAATGCAAGTTCTTTCATAAAATTAGAGACAAAGCCAACAAGACTTAAACTTCTGTTATATCTCTCCCATAGGAGCAGCATCATATATATAGACTCCTCTAGACCCAAAAATAGACACAACCACCAAGACCCATGCACAAAGCCACATGTACACAGTTGTTACATGAAATCCCAAGAATAGGCGTCCATCCCTAGAATAGACTATGACAACTTGTCATAGAATCCGCCAAAAATAATGGTCACAAGAGAAGTGTAAGAGAATTTGTCATACCAACCTATTTTTGGCATATTCTCTTACACACACCAACCACTTCTTATTGGGTGCCCAAATAGGCCCAAGTCATAAGATGCTCTTACACCTGTCATAGCACATTCCTTAAATAGTTCTTACGCATCATAGGAATCCATCATGACCGTTTCAGTCATGATCTCCTTACGCACAAGATGCTGACACATCAAGTGGAGTGACACATCAACATGCCAACTATACATGTACACTCACACTTAATTACATTATTTGCAAAAAATACATTTACAAAACAAATAATAAGAATAGGAATTATCCAAGGTTGAGACACCTTATTCCTAACATTCTCCCACTTGTCGAACACCTTGTAAGAGCAACAGGAACATAATAGGAACTTTAACCGCTATAGGCCAAAAGGCCCATAGACTCCGAACACCATTTGAACTTCTCAGTGCCCACTAGTTTTGTTAATGCATCTGCAACATTCTTCATAGTATCTACCTTCTCCAAATTTACCTTTCCATCTTCCACCATATCTCTCACAAAGTGAAACTGCACATCAATGTGCTTCGTTCTGGCATGGAAAGTTGGATTCTTTGCAAGGCAAATAGTGCTCTAACTGTCACACCAAATAGTAATCTGTTCTGCATCAACACCAACATCAGAACACAATCTTCTAAGCCAAATGGCTTCTTTACAAGCATGAGTAGCAGCCATGTACTCAACTTCTGTAGTGGATAGAGCAACCACAAGTTGTCTCTTACTCATCCAACTAATGGCACCACCAAACATAGTGAACACATAAGCACTGGTGGATCTCCTGCTGTTAATATCACCTACCCAATCTGAATCCACAAACCCATGAATACAAACTGAATGCGGAGATCCAGAAGAGTTACCATGATAACATATGGAGTAATCTGATGTACCCCTCAAATATCTGAATACTCGCTTAACTGCATCCCAATGTACCCGTCCAAGATTAGCCATAAACTGACTCAGGACTCCCACTGCTTGGGCAATGTCTGGTCTAGTACAGACCATAGCATACATAAGACTGCCAACTGCACTAGCATAAGGTACTGTACTCATGTCCTCCACCTCACTAGAAAATTTTGGACAATCATCTACAGATAACTTTGTTCCCACATAAATAGGAACACATAGTGGTCTACAATCTGCCATGCTGAACTTGTCCAACATAGACTTCACATACTTACTCTGACTCAACCAAAGTTTTCTGTTAGACCTGTCTCTACTGATTTCCATACCCAAGATGTACCTAGCTGCCCCAAGATCTTTCATCTCAAACTGTGCTGACAACTGAGATTTAAAATTAGAAATCATACCCTTACCCTTCCCAAATAGCAACATATCATCAACATATAATGCAACAATAAGAAGGCGATCATTTTCAACTCTGAAATAAACACAATGATCTAATTTTGATCTTACAAATCCAATTGACAACATAAAGGCATCAAACTTAAGGTACCACATCCTAAGAGATTGCTTCAAACCATATAGAGATTTCTTTAATCTGCAAACTAAGTATTCTTTACCTTTAACAATGTAGTGCTCAGGCTATGACATATAAATCTCTTCCTCTAAATCACCATGAAGGAAAGTTGTCTTCACATCCATCTGTTCTATCTCTAAATCATATGATGCAGCAAGAGATAACATAAATCTAATGGATGTCAACTTTGCAACAGGAGAGAATATTTCACCATAATCTATTCCCTCTACCTGTGAATACCCCTTTGCAACCAATCTAGCTTTATACCTTTCAACACTGCCATCTGCACAGAATTTCTTCTTGAACAGCCATTTACAGCCAACAGATTTTCTCCCTTTAGGCAAAGGTACAAGGTCCCAAGTTTTGTTTTTCTCTAATGAAGCCATCTCATCATCCATAGCCTCAATCTAGGAACCTGCATCTTCCATGCCCAAAGCCTCTTTCACAGATCTAGGCTCATCAGTGTTAGTAATCAAAGCAAAGGCACAACTGGAATCTAACATAGAATAACCAAACCTTTCTAGTTGCTTTCTTTCTCTTGTGGATCTCCTCAAGGGCTGAGGTTAAGGTTGTTATTCCTCTTCTTCTAAACTATCAGAGCTGATAGAGCTCTCCTCATCATTAGACCCAACATGGTCTCTCTATTCAGTCTTCTCAGGGGTAGGAGGCAACTGAACAACATCTTTTTCCTTTTCTTTTTCATCTAGTTGTAGCACAATAGGAGAAGATGTTAGCTCTCTGAAAATAACATTTCTACTATACAACACCTTACTATTCACCGGATCCCAAAGCTTGTATCTTTTCACACCAGCACTGTATCCGATGAAAATACATTTAACAACTTTGTTTTCCAACTTAGATCTTTTCTCCTTTGGAACATGTGCATAAGCTTCACAACCAAAAATGTGAAGATGTCTAATTGAAGGCTTCTTACCAGACCACACCTCCATGGGTGTCTTACCAACAAGGGCTGATGTAGGAGATCTGTTAACCAGATAGCAAGCAGTGGCCACAGCTTCGGCCCAAAACCTTTGTTCTAAACCAGCTCCACTAAGCATACTCCTAGCCTTCTCCATTAGTGTCCTGTTCATTCTCTCTACAACTCCATTTTTCTGTGGGGTATAAGGAGTTGTCTTATGCCTCTCGATACCTTGTTCTTTACAGAACTGTTCAAACTCTGCTGAGCAAAACTCACCACCATTGTCAGTTCTCACACACTTAATCTTCTTACTAGTCTGATTCTCTACAAGAGCTTTAAATTCCTTGAACCGACTAAAGACTTGTGTCTTACTTTTAAGGAAATAAATCCACATCCTTCTACTATAATCATCTATGAAAGATACAAAAAATACAGACTTGGAGATTGAAGGAACTTTTACAGGACCAAATACATCAAAATGAATAAGATCCAAAACATCAGAAGATTTGTGAGAACTAGAGTAAAACTGAACATGATTTTGTTTACCATAGACACTGTGTTCACAGAAGTCAAACTCGAGATTGCAATCATTTAACCCCTCAACGAGATTTTTATTTTTCAGGGTTTTGAGACCCTTTTCACCAATGTGGCCAAATCTCATATGCCACAACATTGTCTTTTCTGCAGGAAGCTTACCTTCCAAAGTGTTTGCACTACCATCAGAACCAATAGCCACAGACTTCTTCACTGCTTGTTCAGATGGTGAGGATGAAGAACTATTACATAGAGGAATACATGCATCTAGCTAAAATAAGGTACCTCTCCTAGTACCCCTTGCAAGCACTATCGCTCCTCTCATCATCTTGCATCCTTCTTTTGAAAAAACAACTTGTACACCTACATCATTCAGCATACTTATAGATAATAGGTTTCATGCCAAACTCAGAATGTGCATAACTCTGTTGATTCCCTTTACTCATCCATCAAGAAATTTGATAGTGACCCTTCCGCGTCCAACTATCTTTAGGTGAGAATCATCACCCAAGTACACCTTTCCACCATCGAACTCTTCATATTTTGAGAACCAGTTTCGATGAGAGGTCATGTGAAAAGATGCACCCGAGTCAACCAACCACACATCATCAGATGCATGGGCTGCCAAAGCTGCGATGAATGCATCGCCATCTTCTTGAGATCTTTTTGAAGCTGAATCTGAACCTTTCTTCTTCTTCTTCGGCTCTTTGCAGTCTTTACGGAAGTGCCCAGATTTATCATAGTTCCAACATTTTTCCTTAGACTTATTTGAAGTCTTTGACTTCCCACAGGATTTGGATCTACCCTTATTGTCAGACTTATTATCATTTTTCTTCCCTCTTTCAGTGGATCTCCCACGAACAGCAAGGGCTTCTTTTTTCGAAACGGAAGCCTTTCTCCACATCTCCTCTAATAGCAGCAAAGACACCACATCATCCATTTTGAAGGTGACTAAAGTGCTTCTGAGAGCCATCACAAGATGGTCCCATAAAACTGGTAAAGAACACAAAAGTGTGTAGCAATGATCCTCCTCCTATAACTTGACACCAGCTGATGTCAATTGTGCAGCCAGCAGATTAAATGCATTTAAATGATCCGTTAAGGATCCACCTTCCTCCATTCACAGAGAGTACAACTTATTCCTCAGGAACAACTTGTTCACCAGAGATTTGGCCTGATACACGGCCACAAGTCTTTCCCACAAACTATTTGTGATTTTCTCATCTATAACATTCAGAAGGACTGCATCGGTTAAACAGAGTCTTATGAGACCCTTAGCTTTACGGTCTTTGATATCCCAATCTGCTTGAGCTATAGTTGCTAGTCTTGTAGCACTTAGAGTCACTTCCCATAAGTCATGATCTTCCAACATGTCTTCCATCTTGAGTTTCCACAACTCGAAATTAGTGCCATTAAATTTCTCCACCTCCATTCTTCCATATGATGAACTTGCCATCTCAATCTGCAAATTGTGTGCTATAAATGTGTCACACTTCTATGGATCATTACATGCAAGGAAACTCAAGAATGAGCCCTCACAAATTGATCCATAGCTCCCTAGGCATGGAGTGCAAGGGTTTTTAAAAAATGCTCTCAGCTAGAGCTATTTAGCCTATAACCTTGCTAGTAAACCATGCAATGGGAGATTCAATGAAGACAAGGGCAAGAATGCCAATATCCTCAAGAATCAAGAATGAAAATGCAATGCAATGCTATGATAGAAATGGAAATGCAAGCTAAGCTATGAAAGGAAATATGCGAGTGTTACAACCCAAGCTAATTAATCTATGTGAGCTAATCTAGAGCATAGAAATGAAGCTAATCTAAGAAAGCATAAATATGAAGCTAAGCTAAGAATGCAAGAATGAGATGTAGAATGCAAGAATGAGATGTAGATGCTAAGAATGCTCCAAATCTTCAAAAGCTCGAAAGTGACCTAGAAAACTTGCAGCATAATATTAGCATAAAAAGTTGGGGATCTAGAATGAAGAAGAGAGCTCTACTTTTAAAGGAAATGAGGAGGAATGGACCATGGAGATTAAGAGGCAAAAGATTTAATCAACGGTGGAGCTTGAAAGAGGAGCAATCCATGTGCACAAGTATCTTCCAATGGGAAAATAAGAGTTGACTTTTGTGTCCATATGAGACAAAAAGTGTTTTTTCCCTTTTTATAAAATAAGAATAAATGCTTTATTTGTGCAACTTAGGATAAGAGGAAAAGTGGGGGATTTTTATTTAATAAAAGGGGAGGAAATATTCCTTTTAAATAAATAAAAATTTAGGATAAAATGGTTAGCCCATAGAAAATAATCGAATAAATGATAGAACTAGGATTTGACTAAGAATAAGCAATTTATGATTTAGCAAAAGGGGCTAATAGTCTAGGTGACCATTTTTAGGTGTATACACAAATAAGATTCAGAATGCTCTACAAAAAACTCCCACTCAACTTGAGATCAGCTCAAAAAACCCTACCCAACAACTAGGATCAAAATTTGATCAAGCTCTAATACCACTTGAAAGGAAACTCAGGTGCGGAAATAGCTTCCTACACTAATCTCTATAGGAGAGTATTGTGAAAATTCTTATAAATCCTTACAATTTCAGATTCATTAACTACTTTAACAAAGATATTGCAACCACATACCATACATATAGAAAAAATAAAGAATGACACAATGATATACCCTGGGGAAAACCTTTCGGTAAAAAACCCCAACACTCCAAAACCTGCACAATGTATTATCTTCAACACAAAGATTACAATACACTTGCAATGCAAGTTCTTTCAGGAAATGAGAGACAAAGCCAACAAGACTTAAACTTTTGTTATATCTCTCCCATAGGAGCAGCATCATATATATAGACTCCTCTAGACCCAAAAATAGGCACAACCACCAAGACCCATGCACAAAGCCACATGTACACAGTTGTTACATGCAATCCCAAGAATAGGCGTCCATCCCTAGAATAGACTATGACAGCTTGTCATAGAATCTGCCAAAAATAATGGTCACAAGAGAAGTATAAGAGAATCTATCATACTAACCTATTTTTGGCATATTCTCTTACACACACCAACCACTTCTTCTTGGGCGCCCAAATAGGCCCAAGTCATAAGATGCTCTTACACCTGTGATAGCACATTCCTTAAATAGTTCTTACCGTCATGACCATTTCAGTCATGATCTCCTTACGCATAAGATGCCGACACATCAAGTGGAGTGACACATCAACATGCCAACTAGACATGTACACTCACACTTAATTACATTATTTGCAAAAAATACATTTACAAAATAAATAATAAGAATAGGAATTATCCAAGGTTGAGACACCTTATTCCTAACAATATGTATGTGGTATTAAGGGGAGTACCCTTCATCAAAACCTATCTAATCCTATCATGAAAACTACTTGAAATCAAAGGAATTAAAACACTATAAAATCCATTCAAGCAAAGTTCCCATGTTCTTCTTTCTTCTCCATAAAATGGGATTATGTAGCTCTTAAAAATGATTGAAATGCACTAAGAAACTTAAAAGCAAAATGGTGAGAATACTGGGAGTAAATGACAACACAAGTAGTCAAAGGATGGTTAGCCAAATTAGTGCAAAAAGGCTCAATTTATTGGTTTGAGAGCCAAAATGCAAGAAAGGGCAAGTTAGTGTGCAACTTGGAAATATGTCATAATTATAACAAATTGGAAGCACACATTGTTATCTCTATTGAGCATTAATGATTGTCATCAATATCAAAGACATCAGTCGGTTACCTATGCTACTCTAGTCGGTAACTGCTAGCACTACAAGCCAGTCGGTTAAGTCTTCACACTGAGCACCAGGGCAGTTCTACCAACCATCAGTGTACACCAATATCGAGAAAACTAAACACCGAGCACCAGTGTATTTATCAAGCAGTATATATAGTGTTTACTGAGGATCACAGGAAATGACATACGAATCAGAAATGGCACGTCTATCTATGCAAATGGTTATAATAGAATCACAAAACATTTTACCAAGATCGAGGATAATTTATTGTTTAGATATTCAATAAATGCGATGAAGATCTTATGTTATTGTTTTGATCTAGGTTATTTTTGTACACCGTAGTCTTAGGGTTTTCTCTAAGATATTGTAACCTAATTTTGTTAAAGCGGCATAAAGAAGTATGCTATATAATTGTATTTTTGCATCATTTTGATGTAACTGATGTATGAACGAAGAAGTTCTTGAAGCATTAGCCAACTTCAAGATTATCAATTGACAAACATAGCAGAACAATATTAAGAGGTAATTAGATTAAAGTAGAATCAGAATTAGGCTAACCGAGTAGTTCAGAGGATAGATCTTCACATTACAAGGTGATATCTAATCAGTATTTCAAAGATTTGTACCAGACAAGTTGAGTTGTCATTAGAAGATATTTACCTATTATTTTTTAATCATTGTAATAGAGTTTTGGTAAAATCTCTTAACAGAGTAGACCTAACAGTCTTTTTGTAAATCTCTTAACCGAGTGCACACTCAAGTAGTGTTGCTAAAATCCTATCACTAGGTAGATCTAATCGATCTAACATGTTACTCCTAATAGGGTAAGATCACCAAAAGTGATCACCACTTGTAACTCTAACAGACAAACCTTTTCTATCTGTAGTAGTAAAGAATTTGTGGGTTTCATCCCCACTGCAATTTTTACCTTCTAACAAGGGTTTTTGTGTTACCAAAATACTTGTGTCATGTGTTGATTATCTTGTTGACTTCATGCTATTTACCTTTGATAGTTAAATGAATGAATGATGTATGCAATGGATATAAGTTACAGCTGAAGGTTACTAATGTTTGTTGTTTAAGGTTAGAAAGGTTTACGAGTGAAATTTTTTGTGGGAACTGATTCATCCCTCCCCTCTCAGTACCATATCTCTCCAATCCAATAATTGGTATAAGAGTTCAGTTCTCTTATTAAATAGTTTAACCACTAAAGGGCAAAGATCTAGTCATGGAGAGGTATAAGTTAGATAAAATAATAGAGAATCAGAAGATTCAAATGCAGATGTTTGTAGAGCAGTATAAGCAAGCTAAGGATGGAGTGAAGAAACTACTAGTTGAAAGGAAGAACCTAGCTATTCTCCAAAATGAGATTGGTTACCATGAAGAAGAGATTAATGATTTATTTGATCACATTGGATCTAGTTCAGGAAGTATTTCTGATGGATCTGAAAGTATAATCTCTGATTTGTCTGAAAAGAATCTTCACTTAATTGAACAAGTGAAAGCACTGCAAATCGATCAGGAATCACAGATGGTGAGAATGGTAGAAGTAATGAACAATGCTAGACAGGCTGAGCAAGAAATAAATCTAGCTATTGAATACCAAAGACAAATAATTGAACAACTTTAAGCAAAAGAAAGTGAGATACATAGACTCACTAAACACCATTTCAAAATTTCCAATCAGATGATGGTTGTGAATCAGGAAGTCAACTGAGTAAATGGAGAATTGACAAGAAGACTTGAAGATGTAGCAATACTTAGAGAAGAGAATGAGAAGTTGAGAAATGAAGTGAAAAATCAAAATCAACATAATTAAATGATGAAATTGGCTGAAGATAGTTCTAAAAAGATTGATGATTTTCTAATTAATCAAAGAAGATTTGGAAGCAAAGCTAGTTTATGATATACTAGTGAAGGAGAATTGTCACAACAAGCAGAACAAGCCAACAACAATCAAAGTCAAAGGCCAAAGACGCTACCATGTTATCATTGTGGCAAACCGTGACATACCTCAAATGTGTGCAAAAGCAAAGCACAAGGTAAACCTCTTGTCAGTCCCAAGTTTAATGGTTATTGCTATTATTGTGGAAAGTATGGTCACCAAGCTTATGAGTGTAGAGCTAAACTGAATAAGAATGCTAACAATCCTACCATGGAGAAATTATGTTATACTTGTAATGAACATGGACACATTGCACGAGATTGTAAGGCAAAAATGAAGCAAGTATGGACTCCAAAGCAGAAGACACAATGCAAGCCTTATCAAATGAAGAGACAAGGTAATTCTTATGTTTGGGATTACAACACATGGGCTAACTGTATTGCATGTGGTAGATATGGGCACATTGCAGCAAATTGTAACAAGAAGAGATGGGCTAGACAATCACGAAGTTGGACAAGCACTGGAATGGCATGTTTGCATTGTCATAAGGTCGGTCATCTAAGAAAGGACTACAGAGACCAAGCACCAGAAGAAGGTCATGTATTTGAGAGTGGAAACACTATTGCAGATATCATGAGAATCAGAAACACTATGTGGAGAAAGGCATCTAATGACAATGCTGAGTCAAGTAATGTTGTTGGTGAAACATCGTCCACTGGATTAGGTGACATCGGTACCTCCACCTAAGGTGATATAGGTATGTATGGGACTGACATTTCAAAATGTCATATTTTACATATAGTTCCTTATATATGGTGAGAAAATACCAAATCTACATGAATAAAGATGCATTGTGGTTTATATGTTATGAGCTAACAAAGTCACATAGTCGGTAAAAGTTAGACCAAGCAATGCTTACCCCTCGACAATTACTATTCAAGGTTAACCGAGTATTAGTATCAACGAGTGAAGAAATCATGTGTTAACCAAGCTAATGAAAGTTTGTAGTTGTCACCGAGCTGATAGTTGACACAAACTGAAAAGTAGGTCAAGCATTTATTGCATAAAGTTTTGAGTGGGAATACAAAAAATTCTATATATACACGGAAGTCTGAGTTCATTTTTCACATTACAATTTTAGAGAGCGAAAATTTCACAAAGCGAGTTCGAGCAAAGAATCTTTCAAGCTAATCCAAAGCAGTTGCAGATCGAACCGTACACATTCTTTGACATATTTCGAGTAAGTTGAAACCTTACCGAGCATATTCTTCATACTTACCAAAAACTTGGTTTGTTGAAATGGCATCTATTGCAAGCACTTCTAAAGCTATAGAGGAGGAAGTTAATCTAATAGTGTCAGCAAACTATAGTGAACCCAATTACAAGTTACACCCTGAAGTAGCATCTAAAATGGATTCAGCGGGCACTTTTTCGAGCATCCCACCTAGGGTTTTATTGGTTGAAGACATACGATCGTACATTCACTATAAAATTGGGGAAATAGGAGATTTCAACATGTATGTTGCATATAAGGCACTTTGTGATGAAGGAGTAAAGCTAAAACCAGAGCATAAATAGGTTGAAACACTTGGACTCACCAATGCCCTAAATTTTTAGAAGAATTTTAAGAACGAGTGGATTAGGTTTGTGTTAAGTCATTATCATGAGGGCACATTTTTCTTAGATAAACCAATCCAAGTGACAAAAAGAATGATTAACAAGGTTACGAGTTACCCTACTACCAACAAAGCCGAAGCATTCTAAATTTCATCGCGAGCTGATGTTGAGAAAAATTACTGGCGCAACATGGGATGGTAGAGCACTAAAAATTGCATCCATTATGGATCCAGAAGTTAAGTTTGCAGTGCATGTAATTGGCTATAAGTTTTTATAGTCGAGCAGAGTAAACAATGTACCGTGTAGTGCAGTAGATATGGCTTACAAAATAATAAAGAAACGACATCAGATAGACCTTGCTGAGCTACTCCTAAGACAGGTTGAAGAAAATATGAAAACCATCAGGTCACAAAAGTCTAATACCTGTAAGTTTGGATCATTGCTAGTATGTTTATTTTTCTATCTCCAAAAATTCTTTCCTTCTGTTGGACACACTAATTGGCCTACCAACAAACCGATCACTTCACAAATTTTTGATATAAATGAAAGGTCTAGGAGATAATGTAGAAAATGTTATAGATAGTTATTTTGAAGACTTTAAGGTAAAGATGAATCTGAGAAGCAGGATTCTGAGTTCACTGGTCAAGAAGTGTGAGATGGATATATGTTTCCTAGTGAACACCGACCACACAATGATTAAAGCTATAGAGCCAAGGATAAAATGGATAGCACCTATGGGATATGAAATGGATCATGATTTTGGTTTGAAATCAATCAAGGCATTGATGGCTTTACCAAAGGACAAGAAGGCATAAAGGTTTGGAACCTTTTAAGAAGCAAAATCAAGAATTAAAATGTCATCAGTAAAATAATGAGAAAAGCAAAGAAAATGAAGAAAGTCTTAACTAATCATTTTGGAGACTTATCTAACTCATCTGAGGAGTCACTGATTGAACCTACAACCAAAGGTCAATTAATGTTGGTTGACAAACCATATGATAGTGAGGAAACCGAGTCTGAAATAGAACAAGACTCAAAATGAATTTCTCCCACTCCAGTTCCAAAGAAGAGGCAATTGCCAGTGCAGATAGGGCCATGTACAAGGTCATCAACTATAGCTTCACCACTATAGAAGAAGGGAGCTGTGAAGGTAGCAAAGCCTAAGGCAGTTACACCAACAAAAACATATGCAAAGAGAGGATGCAAGGTTGTAGTTGAGGCATCAAAGAAAAGAAGGTTAATAAGATGTAAGGAAGACCTTGAGGAAGAAGAAAATGAAAATGACCAAAGTCAATTCAAGGTGGTCAACAACAAAGAAAGATCAATTGATGAGGTTGTTGTAGACATAATTGAGAATGGAGATCTTGCAGATCTGGAACTTAAATGATTTGGCAGTATGTCAAATGAGGATCAAAACAAAATTGAGGACGTAGTCATTTAGATGATGATACGCTTTAGAAAAGTTCCATTAGAATTTAAACTTTCACTTCCCAAGGCATTAGATGAAAGAATTAATCAGAAGTGGTCATATGCCTTGGATACCAAGAGAAAAATGTCCTAGTATCGGTAGCACCGAACTTATCTCTTGATGAAATAAAAGAGCTTATGGATACTTATGTTCAAAGATTCAAAATTAGAAACTGAGCTATGCAAATTTTAGATTAAAATCTAGCAGATCTTGATGAGTCTGGTCAACTCATCTGGACATCAATTCTTGTTTTCAGAGAGCACAATGAGAAAAATGCATTTCACAATTTGTCTAAAAAGAGACAAAAGTCCAAAGGTAAAGGTATATTCATTGAAGATGATGTAGCAAAGAAGACTAAAGAATCAGAGGTATCATTTACCAAGGTAATTGATACAACACTTGTATAAGAAATTAAGGACAGTTCACAAGATGCACCAAATCCAATAGAGATCTAGGTTAAGGAGAAAAATGATAATGATGTACTCATTGAGGACATCACAAATGATGATCCTGATGACAAAGATGAAGATGATGATGTGAACATTGCACCAACCAATGCATGGGATGAAGCACAAGTTATCGAGTGTGCATTCACATCATTATCGGGTGAGCTTCCTGTACTTGTTGAAGCAGTTGAAATCTTATCATAGGAACAACCCGATGGCTCAAACCCTGAGAAACCACAAGATACAACATGGGAACAAAGCACCAAGACACCTACATAAGCAAATAAGCCCGAAGGAAAAGAGGCTATTGAAATAGAAACAAAGGAACAAGAAAAGCCCAATGCAACTAAGGCTACCCCACCTGACACAACATCAGAGGCTCCATCTCAGTCAACTGATGCACATGTTACCGAGGAGTAGAAAAAGGAAGATAATGTGTCAACCAGGCATAACACACCGAGGGCAAAAGAAAAAGCTATTGTTCTAGTTGCAAAGAGTTCACCTCAAGAACCAAAGAAGAAGAAGAAGAAAAAGAAAGGAAAACGGCCGGTCACATTAGATGAAGTCATAGTTATACCCGAGCATGACCCACGGACCCTTAGCCCTAAATAACTAAGAAAATATGGGGAGTTATGTACAAGAAAAGTAGCACAGGAGAAATTGAAACAAGAGAGAAAAAGCAAGGAAATATTAGAAAATGTAAGAGATATCTTACAACAAGTTGTACCTAAGGTATATGTAGATGAGGATACTCTGATTATGGACCAACTTGCTACACTTGCTGAAGAAATCAATGCCCCAGATGTTGATGTTGACAAGAGAATAGAAGAAAGGGCAGAATCAAAGATTCAAGATAAACTTGCAAAAAGAATCAGCAAAGAAGTGGCAATTAACAAGGTTAAGTTATCCGAGGTAATAATTGAAATTCAGGGTATTACTAAACTAATTTGTAAAATCTTGTTCAAGCTATGCACTGTGGAAAACTTCACTACTGAGATCAGTGAAAAGATCAAACAATTTGAAAATGAGATCACAGTTAGTGCACAAGCAGCTATAATCAAGCCTTGAGCTTTTGCAAAGCACATATTAAGAGTTCAAGAACTTAGGCGGTTGATAGCAGATCTCAGGAAACAAGAAGAAAGAACTAGTGATTAGGTCACTGAATTACAAATCGAGCTCCTACCCTACCTGAAATTTTTTGAGAAACACATTGTCAAAGCAGAGACACTTGTTGCAACACCAGAAATTTTTGTGTTGGAAAACATCTTTGACATGCATGCACAAGTCAGTCTTGAGCACATTGTTCTCACCAACTTGAAAGAGGAATGGGAAAATCTCTTGGAATCATTGAAGAAAACCCATAAGCACATTTTTGATAAGCTTTAAGTATACCAATTTGCATTTGGCATTATTATAAAAAAGGGGGATAACAATGTATATGCCAAATAAGTAAATAGAAGTTAAGTATACTACACATTACTAGAGCATGCACTGAGGGGGAGTATATAGAATTTTTTTGATAAGTATATTTATATGGCGAAGATATAATTTTTGAGACAAAAGGTCTATATACATTAAGGTTTTGATACTAATGCCAAAGGGGGAGATTGTTATCTCTATTGAGAATTAATGATTGTCATCAGTATCAAAGACATCGGTCGGTTACCTATGCTACTCTAGTCGGTAATTGCAAGCACTACAAGCCGGTCAGTTAAGTCTTCACATCGAGCACCAGGGCAGTTCTACTGAGCATCAGTGTACACCGATACCAAGCATAGTAAATACTAAGCAAACTAGACACTGAGCACCAGTGTATTTATCGAGCAATATATACAGTGTTTACCGAGGATCACAAGAAATGAAATAGAAATAAAAAATGGCACATCTATCTATGCAAATGGTTACAACAGAATCACAAAATGTTTTACCAAGATCGAGGATAATTTATTGTTGAGATATTCATTAAATGCAATGAAGATCTTATGTTATTATTTTGATCTAGGTTATTTTTGTACACCGTAGGTCTTAGGGTTTTCTCTAAGATATTGTAACCTAATTTTGTTAAAGCGGCATAGAGAAGTATGCTATATAATTGTATTTTTTCATCATTTTGATGTAATTGATGTATGAATGAAGAAGTTATTGAAGCATTAGCCAACTTCAAGATTATCAATTGACAGATGGAGAATAACAGTATTCAGAGTTAATCAAATTAAAGCAGAATCAAAATCAGGCTAACTGAGCAGTTCAGAGGATAGATCTTCACATTACAAGGTGATATCTAATCAGTATTTCATAGATCTATATCAGACAAGTTGAGTTGTCATTAGCAAAAATTTACCTATTATTTTCTAATCATTATAACAGAGTTTTGGTAAAATCTCTTAATAGAGTAGACCTAACAGTCTTTTTGTAAATCTCTTAACCGAGTGCACACTCAAGTAGTGTTGCTAAAATCCTATCACTAGGTAGATCTAATCGATCTAACATGTTACTCCTAATAGG
Source organism: Chamaecyparis obtusa (assembly GCA_027943335.1). Lineage (NCBI taxonomy): Eukaryota > Viridiplantae > Streptophyta > Pinopsida > Cupressales > Cupressaceae > Chamaecyparis > Chamaecyparis obtusa. The sequence goes on along the minus strand of BSBK01003238.1, from coordinate 17,243 downwards.
GTAAGATCACCAGAAGTGATCACCACTTGTAGCCTTAATAGGCAAACCTTTTCCATCTGCAATAGTAAAGATTTTGTGGGTGTCATCCCCACCGCAGTTTTTACCTTCTAACAAGGGTTTCTGCACTACCAAAATACTTGTGTCATGTGTTGATTATCTTGTTGATTTCATGCTATTTACCTTTGATAGTTAAATGAATGAATGATGCATCCAATGGATACAAGTTACAGCTAAAGGTTACTACTTTTTGTTGTTTAAGGTTAGAAAGGTTTATGAGTGAAAGTTTTTGTGGGCACTGATTCGCCCCTCCCCTCTCAGTACCCTATCTTTCCAATCCAACAACATTAGCATGCACAAATTAATGTGTAATTAGGGGATAGATGAAAGAGGTAAAGATGAGGCTAATAGTAGGCAATTTAGAGGCCAAATTAGTGGAAAAAGGGATAGGGGAGGTGAAAGGAAATTGTAAGAAAAATAAATAAAAATGAAAATACCTAAAGGAAAGAATCAAAGAGAGTGAAGCATAAGGAAGTATTTTACCATAAACTCAAAGAATGAGAGATTTCTTCAAGATCAATCACAAAAACCATCAAGATGTGCCAAGATAAACACAATGAAAAAAAGATTTTGAAAAGGGAAAACAAAGAAAACCCCTTGTGAATATAATATGAATGAGGCAAAAATCCTAGAGAAGGAGAGAGAATGTGAGCAAGTAGCTTATTACAAAAATGTGAGAAGAAGTGGGAAAATTTCTCATTGAAGTGTTTGTAGAAGCATCTCTTAAATAGAGATGAGTGATGGAGTTAGAATGTAACTCTCATGTTCTATGAATGCCACATTGATATTGAGTGTGTGCCAAGTGTGAGAATCCTCGTAAGGAGGAAAAATTTAATTTCCTTAACAAAGGAAACAAAAGAAATGAGTTGTCCTCCCACTTGAACTAGAGGACAAAATACATTTTAGGATACCTTGGCTTATCCATATTTAAATAATACATCAAGGAAATATTATAAATTCTAACATCCCCCTTTAATCTTTACATGGGGAAATTAGAGCAATAGGTATCAAACCCAAATGTTTACAATGATTGTGAGATTTCTCTTTAGAAAGAGTCTTTTTTAAGATATTGACTGTTGGATCATTTCTTTTGCAATATATGAGGGACTCTTGCATCTCTTCAACTTAATCTTGGTACATAGGACTCTTTGCTAAATAAGTAGCACTTTGATTATTACAATACAAAGGTGTAGGTGCTTTTTGAGGAGGGCCCACATCTTCAAGTAATCTTTGATTCCCAAGATCTTCTTTAGATACATGTGTACATTCTTCATATTCATATAGAGATAGAGATTGATCATATTTACTTCTCCAAGAAATACCACTTGAATCTGTAGTGAGGCAATAACCACTAGTAGATCTCCCATCATAGGGATCTCTTCCTAGATCTGAATCAGTAAAACCTTGTAAAGTAAAATCAGATTGTGTATCATAAAATAAATTAGTTATGCAATCAATAATGCAATCATCAGTTTTAGAAAACAAATTTGTAATGTATCCATCATTATATGAAAAATCAAGAGGAGTGGAGCTATTATAATCAACATCATTATCACCAAGAATGTCATTAGATCATAGTCATCATTATTGTCCTCCACAACAACTATAGGATTAGTACTTGTATCATCTTAAAATGGAAGCACTTCCATCTTGATAGGTTTAGCACCCTCTTTTAGTACATTTATCATGATAGACTTGCATTTAGGATGCATTTTTCACTTATTTTCTTCATTCTAGGTGAAATTAGGGATAGGATCTCAAGGATTCTCTTGAATTTCCCTCTTTCGTGGCTCTATTTTCTAGGTCAAACTTAGAAATAGGTCCTCCTCACCTTCATAATAGTCATCATAGGATTTTATGCTTATCCCTGGCATTCTATTCTGTTCTGATATCATTTTTAGGTCTCTAGGCATCCCCGGGACCTCCTATCTTGATTCTGATTGGATCTGGGCCCAGGGTCAAATTCGAGGTTGATCCTGACTAGGTCAGGATTGAGCTCAAACCTGACTAGGTCAGGATTGAGGTCATACCTGACTAGGTTAGTCCCAACCTCAATTTTTCCCCCTTCCTTCAAATCTTCAAAATCCTTGATTTCCGAGCATCGGGCTTTCAGGAGGCGGGTTGGCCATTTCGGATTTCGGGATGGTAAATCCTCAAATTTCATTTAATCTAGGTATATTTTCTAAAGGTTAGGACCTAATTGGGATTTAATTCTCTAGGGTGGCCCCTCTAGAGGATTGTGCCCTAGTTCACTATAAAAGGAGGCCTTCCTCTCTCATTTTCTCATCCATTATTCACATCTCTTCATCAAGTTTTGTGAGAACCAAGTACAATCAAGAATTATCATGATCAAGTGCTCTCAAGGAGTCAATTTCATGAACAAGAAGATTTCAAGCAAGCAAGGAATAGTGAAGGTGCAAGATAGCAAGAGGATGGTATAGAAGATCAAGCCATTGTTGACATCAAGCATCTTTATGAACTTATATTTGGAGCAAGAGAGATCCTTTCTTCCTTGAGCCATCATTATCAACTTTCAAGCATTCAACCATGGAGTACCAATTATAGATTTTGATTTTGGTAGAAGTACTTTAGCCTTCGGGGCTTGATATGCTTTTCTATCTCATTCAAATCTATGCATTGTTGTTTCATACATATTCATGCTAGGGTTTTGATCTAGAGGATTAGATCTTGGCATTACACTTTCAATACACACACACACACACACACACACACATTCTATTTCAATCGGCTATTTGTGGAGGTGGAGACCACCAAAATGGGGGTTTGACTAAGGCAAAACCCTATATAGCCACCCCCAAAACCCCCTTTTTCAGATATCTACAGTCGTTGTTTCAAGAATCAGAGGACAGATTTGAGTACCCTTTTCGCCAAACTTCCAGGATCTGTGAACAAAATCAGAATCGGGCTTCAGAATAAAATGTGGTATTTGACCTTTTATGAGGGTCAAACTCAACTTGCTATCAAAAAGATGAAACTTTTCTAGGTTTTCTCTGTCTCGACTTTCTGATCACAGATCTGGTTGTAGAATCTTCCAAAACCTCACATAGACTTTAGAAAATAGGTATTTCCAAATCAATTTCACAATGAGGTATGTATCTTGACCTAATTAATTTTCAAGTATTTCCAGATTTACTTATGCTATTCCGATTCCAATTTCAATTCAAATGAATAAGTGTTGAATGTTAGGTACATTGCTAAGCTTCCATTTTTCCACTATTTAGTACTGCATTCAGAATCTTGAACTTTGGAGGAATTATGAAGTTTGTCTCAAGAAATACACACATCTCTACTAGGAGAGTCAAAAGGAGGTAATGTAACATTGAGAAAAGTAGAAATAATGTCCTCTTCTTGTTATAAAATATCATCAAAAGTGGAATAAGAAGAATCATCAAGTGTGAATGCATTATAAGAATAGCCATCATCATATGATTCATCCCAAATAGGAGAATTATGCAAAAGAAGATTATTGTCATAGTGAAGGTTAAACACAATTGAATGTGACATAATTAAATAAACAAAATGATAAGATTAACCCAAACAGATTAAAATACATTGAAGATAAAATGCTAAAGAATGAGAAAAATAAATTCAACGCAAATGTTACCGATTAATATACAAGAAAATTAAAAAATTAAAAATTATTTAAATGTTTTGTTTAAATGATAAAACAAATTTTTATTGAATCTAAGTAGAAAACTAGCAATTGGAATATGTTTATATTGATAAAATAAATATGAGGTTAAAACTATTTTAAAATATATGAAGTGAATTTTTTTTTCAAGTTTAAACTTTTTTGTTAAACAAATTTGAATAAATTTTGCTAAAAATAATCAAAAGAATCTAATGATGAAAACTATAAGAAGTTTTTAAGTGAAATGAAATGGCAAGCGGGAGTAGGGGTGATAGTAGAGAGCATGGAAGCGGGGGTGATAGTAGAGAGCGCAGAAGCGGGGGTGATAGCAGAGAGCGCGAAAGCAAAGCGGGCAGGGGATTGGGCCTCGTAGAGGAGGAGGGTGCCTTAGATGATGAGGACAGAGGACTGCGGGAGTTTTTGGTGGGAGACTACTGTAGCATCTGGGGATCCCACCTTTCTCCTATTAAGTTTGTTATGGTTTGGGCTCCCTGCAACGGTAAAGGTTTTGGGGGGGGTCCTTCCCCACTTATTTTGGAGAGGAGGCATCCCTTGCTTCTTCAAAAGGTTTGTGATGGTGAGCAGCTACTTTGGGTCCTTCTTTGGGATCCTGTTGTGCTGGCCTGTTCTTGGGAACCTCACGTGTGGGCCTCTTTCTGGGTTCCACCACTTCTCTCATTTGTGTGGGAGAGGGGTGTTGGTCCATTTGGTATGGTCCTATGTGGGATCCCTATTGAGGTGGGGTTGCACACAAATGCTCTTTGGTAGTTGGTTGTCTCTCATCTTCATTATTCCTCTACTCTGCTTCCTATTGAGGTGGAAGCTCATTTTGAGGTGAAGGTTTCTTTCCCTCTTAACACCTCTTTTTTGCTTTTTATAGAGGTGGAAGTTCCTTCTGAGGTGGAGGCTCTACCTATTGAAGTGGCTAGTTGTTGGATGGAAGAGGAGGGTTGGGGGTAGTGTTGGTGAGTTCAGCCATAGCTGGAGGGTTCTGTTTCCACCAAAGATCTTTGACGATATTATCTTTTTCTTGGCAAGTTGTGATCTGGTGGCATGGGGAGTCTTCCTCTTCTCCATCTCTTTGTTAAAGGTTGGGGGAGCCTTTCAAAACCCTATTATACTCAGCCTTTGCTAGAGAGTCCTATTTTTGCCAGAGATCTTTGTTGGTCTTTTCTTTTTTCTGGCAGATTGTGATTTGGTGGTATGGGGAGTCATCCTCATTCTCATTTCCTTATTTATGGTTGGGGGAGCCATTCAAAACCCTAAATGCTATATTGCAGTTGAAGATTTTCTAGCACATATTGTTAAGTTGTTGTTTCATCTTTGGTATGGTCCTGATAGGATGGACTGGTCTGTCTACCAGCTCTACTAGTTGTTAAATCCCATTCAGAGTATGGGAGCCATTAATAAGGTTAGGGGAGCCTTTCAAAACCCTGATGGTTTGGTGTAGCTAAAGCTTTACTTGCACAATTATGTAAGCTATTGTTTCATTAAGTTTGGTTATGGGAGCCATCAAAACCCTTATGTACAGTTTAGGGAGCCTGAAAACCCTAGATATTTGGTGATGTTGTAAGGCGTTGGCTTTACACTATAGTTCTCAGTAGCTTGAGCCTTTTTGAGTATCTTTCTTATGGCTGATGTTGCTTTTTTGGGTTTGTTCTGCTAGTTATTCTACTGGCAATATGTGCTAGGGGGTACTGTAAGGTTTATCTTCTTCCCCAGTTGTTTCACTTTGGCTTGAGCTAATTCTTCCTATGTTTAATCTCAGGGTTATAGTTCCCATCAAAAACTATTTGTAAATGGTTTTGGGGCCCATTCAAAACCTGCTTTTACCTTAATCAAAAACTATAAGAAACCTGCATTAAAAAGGACTGTAATGATGATAAAATGGTATAATAATGATACAAGAATCATTGTAAACAAAGGTAGTGCCAAATGGAGAAATGTAATATGAATTTCTGATCTAAATGCTACTATAAGTCAATGAGAGATGGGCTTAAACTACACAAGAATAAAAATAGAACCTATGAATAGAAAAGAGCCTACACAAGGAATTAAAGATAGAGCCAAAAGAAACGTAATAATGAAATATAGTAAAAATGTTTACAAAGAAATGTAGTGAGAAATGAACAAACTAAGATTAAACCTACATGTTGTGTTGAAGAGTATTATGCACAAATGAGCCTTCCAAAACTCTATTCAACACTCAATTATTAAAAATGGGAAGAGATTTACATGCATTTTCTCACAATACTCCCAGTGTTGCGTGACTAGGGCTATGTGCAAGGGAGAAAAGGAAGGCATAAGGAGACAAGGCTACATGGAGGGAAAGTCTTGTTTAAGTGGCTACATACAGATGGAAAGAGAGATAGCTAGAAGCAAAGAGCAACAACAAGAGAGTGCAACTATTAGTGTTGCAAGGGAGAGAGAATTGCAGGGTGTTAAATGTAATAAAGCTAAACAAAGCCCTACACAAGGGAAGAGCCAAGGATAATGGTAGATTGTTGACTAAAACTACTATGCCATGAGAAAAGTTGTGCACGGAGGTGGATGAAGTTGTGCTAAAAGAGAACCCTATGCAAGGGATGGAGGTATAAGCTGCAAGTTAAATGCAATATAAAATAACAGATAGAGATATAAACATCAATAAGAAATATATATTAGTATTTTTGTAATGAAGGTTAAATACAACAAAAAGAAACTAGAATATAAACATAGTTGTTGAGATTATTATTATTTGAATCCTGCAACAATCAAACCAGTAGAGGGAATGATAAAAAGAATTATTAGATTAAAACCTGTAAGAATATTAGAATAGAATAAATGAACAAAATGCAAACCCTTGCAGTCTCCCGACAAAGGGTGTTGTAAGATCTAAAAAAAACTTGAAATAGAGATTATTAACCTTAGATCTGGTAGTAAACCATCCATAACTAATTGAACAAAAATGTTATATTTAGATAAACAAATAATAAAATTTAATGGGTTTGGTGGTGAACCGTCCAAACCCAAAACAAATTTTCAATCCTTCTAAGGAGAGTTAGAAAAATAATGTTAGATCTGAAAAACCTGCAACCAAAGTTGATCAAATGAGATATGCTTCGAATGAAACCTTCATGCAAACACTCAAACAAGGATTAGCTAGCTCTAATACCATGTAAGAAAAATACAAAAAATGAAAAGAGCTAAAGGAAAGAATCCAAGAGAGTGAAGCATAAGGAAGTATTTTACCATAAATTCAAAGAATGAGAGATTGCTTCAAGATCAATCACCAAACCATCAAGATGCTCCAAGATAAACACAATGAGACAAAAAATTTGAAAGGGTAAAATAAAGAAAACCCCTTGTGAATATAATATGAATGAGGCAAAAAGCCTAGAGAAGGAGAGAGAATGTGAGCAAGTAGCTCATTACAACAATGTGAGAAGAAGTAAGAAAGTTCCTCATTGAAGTGTGTGTAGAAGCATCTCTTAAATAGAGATGAGTGATGGAGCTAGAATGTAACTCCCATGTTCTATGAATGTCACATTCACATTAAGTGTGTGCCAAGTGTGAGAAACCTCGTAAGGAGGAAAAAGATAATTTCCTTAATAAAGGAAATAAAAGAAATGAGTTGTCCTCCCACTTGGACTAGAGGAAAAAATACATTTTAGGATACCTTAGCTTATCCATATTTAAATAATACACCAAGGAAAGATTATAAATTCTAACATAAAAGAAGGCTAATTAATAGGAAAATCATGAAGCATTAATTAAGGGAATGTGTAAGAGTCTCATTTTAATATTTGAAAATTTATTATTCCCTCAAAGTTAGAATTTAGGAATTAGAAAATCCCATAGTTCAAAAATGGGATCAATTAATTAATTTAAAATTAATTAATTGTGGGAGACTTAGGATAGGGGAATTAATCTAATAAATAGATTAATACAAAAGGGATAAACTATGGGTTATCCATCCCAAGAGGACAAATTAGTAAAATGATTGACCGAATTGATGATGTACGACCAAAAAGGGATTGGTCTTGAATGATTTGATTAGCATTTGAATTGATCTTAATGATTAAAAACCAATTAGGGAGCAACGCAACATCAATGAACTTGGACAATATACACGATCGAGGATGACATGATAAAATAGCATTGATGAACTTTGACAATGTTATTAAGCTAATTGATGGTGATGAAATTGCATTGATGATCTTGGACAATGATATTAGATTGATTTGGATTAGGATGATGATGGTGAGGCATCGATGAACTTTGATAATGTGCTCGAATTAGATTGATTTAAAAGAGACTTGACTAGGCATCGATAAGCTTGGACAATAAATTGGATTGATTTGAATTGATAAGGGTACTATTGACAAGGATTTGACAAGATTGGAATGATTTGAAAGTGTTTTTATTGGACATTGATGATCTTGGATAATGCCCTAAATTTGATTAAAAAATGATCGAATGTGTTTGAAATAGTCTTGACCTAATTAGGTCTGATTCAGGATTATTTGAATTGATTTAGGAAGATTTGACATAGTTTAGGATTGATTAGGATTGGTTTAAGAATTTTTAGGAACATTTAGGATCAATTTAGGAGTGATTATGAACATTTAGGATCGGTTTAGGAATGGTCCAATTATGATTCAGTCTTGATCAATTCGACCAAAGATATTGAGGTTATGATAAGAGATTAGGGAAATATTAGTAATCGCTTCAATAATTTTCAATGTATAATTGATGAGGAAAGACATAATGCTAACATACATTGAAAAACATATGCACAACATAGGGGAATAATTAGAACACAGAACAATGTTTTGATTGTAATGCTAAAATGATAACACAAAGACTAGCAGGCTCAAGGTATTTTTAGGTATCTACATTTTTCCCATCGTTGATACAATGCAATTATGAATGTTGTTACAAATAATAATGATAGAAATCACATAAAACATTCCCTGGTGACAATAGGATACATGGGTGATACAAGGGTTCCCCCTCAAGAAATTGACCAAAAAATACAAATGATAGGTCAATTTGTCGACAATGACAAGAGGAATCCAATGCAATGAATGGTTTGAAAAATAAACATCAAACACTAAATATATGAGGTGAAAAGTGCAAAAATCATTATGACCAACATAAAATCCAAGTGTTGTGCGTCCATCTAGGCAACAAGATGATGCAGGAGCATCTTGGGTGTAAGAGCAATCTTGCATCACCCAAAAATATTTCTGGTTTTGTTTTCAATAAGGGCTATCTTGTGCAAAGCTACTATTTATGGAAACTTACTATTTTTAGTAAGTTTGTCATATGATCTTAGAATGTTCTAATTTCACAGGTGGAGGTTCATTTTGGTCGTATCAGCCTACCAGTAAAGTTTCATTGCTGGATCAAGTCTGGTTTTGAAGATATTGAAAATTTTTGGTATTGGAAATAGGGTACAGAAACTTTGAACTCAGTTTTGAAGGCTTTAGAGGCCCCGAATGAGGTCAAAACTTTGGCCAACTGAAGCTTTCTTATTTAAGCATTATAGAGCTCCTTGTGCCCTTTCCGAATTGGGGTCATAATAGTCAATCGGGTCAACTGGTGATGACTTATGGTCTCTGGAAGTTGGGGCCACCTGAAATGGTGAAAAATAAATTTCCTTCAAAATTTCTATTTGAGTTTCAAAATTTATTTTGAGCTAACTTTGATGTAATAAATTGAAAAATAAAATAATTCTAAGTTTGGTCGGCCTTATTGGCTAAAATTCTGGAACCTTCCCAGGCGGTGGAAAATTGCCTATACAAGGAAGGCTGTAGTGTTGTCTTAGGCAGTTCGGGACAATTCTGGGTAGTAGATCTGGGTATTGATTCGAGGCTTTGTCCTACAAAATATTGTGAGGGAATGCCCATGTGGCTTTGCATATTGTAATTATGTAAGTTTGTAATTCCACATTTGTGGAGATAATAAGAAGCCCATTTTCTGTTCTTGCATATTGTTGTTGTTTCTCTATTTCTATTATGTGTTTGTGGTATTAAGGGGAGCACCCTTTATCAAGTGGTATCAGAGGAGGAGTTCATGAGTGTGTAAATAGATCGTCGACTGTGAGGCAGCTTGCACCAGGACCGTGGGTTAGGGTTTATGTGTAAACAAATCACCGATTATGAGGTAGTTTGCACCAAGACTGTGGTTAGGGTTTTAGCGATACGCATAAAAATGCCTCCATGAAGGGAATGTGGCGAAAGAGCTGGTGCTGTGACACCTGAGGTTAGAGAGCTCCAGAGACAAGTGCAAGCATTGCAAGAAGAGATTCACAGAGGAATGAATCTTAATATCAGAGATGAAAGTGAGGATGAAGCCGAAGAAGGAAATGATGATCAAGAAGTAGAAGTCGAAGTTTTGAATCAAGAGGAAGAAAGACTTTTCTGAGCCATCTCAAAGATTGGAAAGAGACCTAAGATTGAGGTCCCGACATTTTCTAGAAATCTTAATCCAGAGGAATTGATCGACTAGATCAATGAATGTGAAGAATATTTTGAGTATGAAGATATTGAGGATCCTGATCGGGTCAAGTTTGCAAAGGCCAGATTGAAGGGTCATGCGAAGATCTGGTGGAAAGAGATTCAATTGGAGCAAAATTGAAGAGGAAAGGATAAAATCACAAGATGGGATTGGATGGTGGATAAATTGAAGCAACAGTTCATCCTATTAATTATGAGCTTGACCTACCGAGGAAAATGCAAAGTTTGAAGCAAGCAGGAAGATCTATTTAGGAGTATCTAGAGGAGTTCTATCGGATCCTCGTCAGAATAGGCCATGCAGAAGTTGACAAGGAGAAAGTTGCCTATTACCTTAATGGATTAAGTTGAGCATTCAGGAAGAATTGAATCTGGTTCGAATGAACAGTATTGAAGAGGCATACCAGTTTGCCCTAAAAGTAGAGGAAAAGTTGAACAAGAAGTTTGAGAGTAGACAAAGCAGAAGAGGTCATGATGGAAGATTTGGTGGATGATCATATGAAGATCGAAATGAAGATCTGAAAAAGTAGGATGAGGCCAGTAACAATCAGAATCAGAGAGGAGATAATTTCAATCATTTCCATGATCAGAATAATAGAGATCAGAGAGGAAGAGGAAGAGGACAAGGATCTGGAAGAGGAGGCTTCCATGGAACATGTTTTCACTATGGAGAAGAAGGTCATAGGGCATTTGAATGTCCTCAACACCAAGGATGGACAGATAGGAGGAACAAAGGCCAGGCCAGAGTTGCACATGTAGATGAAGATGCTAGATCATCACATTCTGAAGATGCTGAAAGAGGAGAAATGTTGATTAACAGAAGAGTCCTGCTGAGTGGTGAGAATGAACCTGAACAAAGGAGGAGCTTGTTTCACACCAGGTGCAAGTGTGAGGGTAAGTGTTGTGATGTGATTACTGATAGTGGTAGTATTGATAATTTGGTGTCAGAAGAGATGGTGACAAATTTGAAGCTCAAGAGGCAAAAACATCCACATCCATATCGGGTTGCCTGGGTGCAGGATGACCACAAGGTCATGGTTAGTGAACAGTGCCTAGTGAAGTTCAAGATTGGCAGGTACCATGATGAGGTACTATGTGATATCATACCTATGGAAGCATGTCATATGTTATTGGGTAGGCCATGGTAGTTTGACATATGTGTTGTACATGATGGTCGTGTGAATACCTATTCCCTGATAAAGGATGGAGTGTGACATAAGCTAAAACAATTGAAGGAAATAGAAGAAAAGGTATGTGGTAATGCAAGAATAACTTTTGTTGATAGAGAAAATTTCTTAGATGGTATGCAGCATGAGCATATGTGTTTTACCTTAATTCCAAAGGCTGGGAAAGAGGAAGTAGAAGATGTACCTGTAGAGGTTGCAAAATTATTGAATGAGTTTCAGGATATTGTATTTGATAATGTGCCTGATAGATTACCACCAGTAAGAAAGATCAGTCATCAGATGGACTTGATTCTAGGAGCCAGTTTGCCAAATAAGGTAACACACAAAATGACACTAGTAGAAATTGAAGAGTTGAAGATAGATTTGAAGTTTAGTTCATCACATCATCCACATATTGTATATGGAAGCAGTCCCAGAAGTGCATATGAGTTGAGAAAGATAGGTAAAGGAGAAATAAGTAGTGTTGAAGCTGAGGATTTTGCAGAACACTTGAAGAACATCCATGAGGAGGTGAGGAAGCATATTACCAAGATGAATGTGCAGTATAAGGCTAAGGCAGATGAGAAAAGGAGGCATAAGGAGTTTCAAGTTGGAGATGAAGTCATGGTTCATTTACGAAAGGAGCAATTTCCAGTTGGTACATATGACAAGCTGAAAATGAAGAAGTTTGGGCCATGTAAGATACTAAAAAAAGCATGATTCAGGAAATGCATATGAGGTAGAATTGCCTACTGAGCTAAATATTTCACTAGTGATTAACATTTCAAATTTGATAGAGTATCATGAAGGAGGTGTTGAAGATGAGGTTACAACAGCACAGTGGAGTATTCCAGCAACCAGTTTAGATACCAAGGAGATTGAGGAAATACTGGATAGTCATGTTGGCAGAAGCACAAGAAACAAGATATATGAAGAATATCTGGTCAAATGGAAAGGATGACCTGTTGAAGATTCATCATGGATGATAAGGGAGGAGGTTAACCACCTTGGTTTTCCTCTGTACACCTGAGTCATGATAGGGTCACTTCTCAAATTACGTCGAGTGTCTGATGCAGGAGCATCCTGGGTGTAAGAGCAATCTTGCATCACCCAAAAATATTTCTGGTTTTGTTTTCAATAAGAGCTATCTTGTGCAGAGCTACTATTTATGGAAACTTACTATTTTTAGTAAGTTTGTCATATGATCTCAGAATGTTCTAATTTCATAGGTGGAGGTTCATTTTGGTCATATCAGCCTGCCAGTAAAGTTTCATTTTCGGATCAAGTCTGGTTTTGAAGATATTGAAAATTTTTGGTATTGGAAATAGGGTATAGAAACTTTGAACTCAGTTTTGAAGGCTTTAGAGGCCTCGAATGAGGTCGAAACTTTGACTAAATGAAGCTTTCTTGATTAAGAAGTTGTAGAGCTCCTCGCACCCTTTCTGAATTGGGGTCATAATAGTCAATCGGGTCAACTGTTGATGACTTATGGTCTTCGGAAGTTGGGCCACCTAAAATGGCAGAAAATAAATTTCCTTCAAAATTTTTGTTTGAGTTTCAAAAGTTATTTTGAGCCGACTTTGATGTAATAAATTGAAAAATAAAATAATTCTAAGTTTGGTCAGCCTTACTGGCTAAAATTCTAGAACCTTCCCAGGTGGTGGAAAATTTCCTATACAAGGAAGGTTGTAGTGTTGTCTTAGGCAGTTCAGGACAGTTCTGGGTAGTAGATCTAGGTATTGATTGAGGCTCTGTCCTACAGAATATTGTAAGGGAATGCCCATGTGGCTTTGCATATTGTAATTCTATAAGTTTTTAATTCAACATTTGTGGAGATAATAAGAAGCCCATTTTCTGTTCTTGCATATTGTTGTTGTTTCTCTATTTCTGTTATGTGTTTGTGGTATTAAGGGGAGCACCCTTTATCACAAGAGGACTATAAAAAGGGGAGGAGAGGAGTTTAAAGGTCATTTTCACTCTCTCATTTGGATGATTTGGAGCTTTGGAGCAAGGAGGATGGATCGACTACTAGTAGAGAAACATCAAGGGGAACAAGTGTGGAGCTACCGACAATTGATTGATGTAGGACCATGAGTACATTGAGGCCTCTCAATGATTTGGTTGATTTTATGTATTTCTAGGTAACTTAGGATAGTGTGTAGAGTGGGAAAGTGGGTCTGAGGGCAATTTTTTGAGTCCACAAGCCCCAATTGTGCAGTTTGCATGACCAAGTGCCCAAATTGTGCAATTGGTATGACCAACTACGAACCTACGCAGTTGGTAAGCTAAACTATGCAATTGGTAAGCCAAACTACAAACAAGGGTAAATAACTGACAAAAGGCTCTAAATAGATCAAAAAGTAATCAAAGTCTTAGATTAGGTCAAATATGAGATCAACGTGGTCAAACTAAAGATAAATATAGTTTAAACTTAGGTCAAACTTGGTCAACAATGATATAAAGCAACAAAACACTGACACAAGTTACATGGCAAACACAAGAGGAGTTGTCACTCTTGCAGACACACAAGAGTAGACCAGGGTGCTTAGGATCACATCATAAGTTGAGTTCTCATGAGAGAAACATCCTAGTAGGATTAGGGTTGTACTACATAACCTTCATGCTTGAGATGAGGGTGAACATAGGATTGATCACGACACTTGTAGAGAGATGGTATTCAAAGACAAGCTCATTTCACTCGTTGATAGAGGATGCTATAATTATGTTGGAGGATGTTTGGAGTATCTTCAAAATATCAGTACATGGAGAGCTTGCAAAGTATGCCCCAATGATAGGGAGGGCATCACTACACCATTTATTCAACTACAATGATGAGGATCTAGATATAAGGGATTACGAGATCCAGTGGGAGACATTGGCAAGTCAGAATGGGAGACTTATCATAATGATATTTTGCGTGATTGCAGGACTGCTAGTGTCAGATAGGAGAAGACATGGGTTCCTTGTTGGATAGGGATGAGTGATGGAGAGGATGATCATGAATGAGATAGTATTTTCATGGGGTCCATGCATGCTAGCGATGACCTATAATCATTTACACCAAATAGCGTATAGAGGAGCACTATCCATGAGTACTTACATGACATTATTACAGATATGGGCCTACAAGTATATAGTAGTGTTTTAGATGATTGAAGAGTGAGTAGTGATTCTAGATATGCCATATGTATATTGATACATAAGAGCATTATCACATGGCTTGATGGGATATATATTGTATTTCAGACACATGATAGATACACTGAAGGATTTCATTTGGTAGCCTTATAGAGATTGTCTTGAATGGGAGGACTATGATGAACATATGCCATACATCAGATATCAGAGGTATTTGATTGGGTACACAA